>CM028383.1:75211970-75410000 GCA_013146195.2 Codonopsis lanceolata
AATGAAGCATTTTGTTGGCTAATCCCATGTCATGATACATTTTTTGGTCTTTTTTTCTTTATGGTGTTTTCTTGCATTCTCATACGAATTTAAGTCTATGTTCTTCTAATTCATTTAACTGAAACAATCTTTCTTCGGCCAATGTTAAATCTAAATTCAATTCTTTAATTGCCCAATAGGCTTTATGCTCATTTCAACGTAAATGGCAAGCTTTGCCATATACCATTCTATATGGACTCATTCTATGGGTGTCTTAAAAGCAGTTCGGTATGCCCATAAAGCATCCTTGAGTTTAGATTCCCAATCTTTACGATTAGGCCTACCGCCTTTTCTAATACGCTTTTATTTGCCTATTGCTTACTTCTACTTGTCCGATGTTTGTGGATGATAAGGTGTAGCTAACTTGTGAGTTACACCATGCTTTCTAAGAACATTATTTAACAACTTATTGGTAAAATGAGTTCCCTGGTCACTTATTATGGCCTTAGGACTCCATATCTAGCAAATAAATCTTCTACAAATTTGACTACTGTTTTTCCATCATTAGTCTTGGTTGCTACCGCTTCTATCCATTTAGAGACGTAATCAACTGCTACCAAATATATTCACAATTATTGGACACGGAAAGGGACCCATAAAATCAATACCCCAAACATCAAAAATTTCAACTACTAAATTAACATGTAAGGGCATCTCGTTTCTTTCCTATACCACCTGTTCTTTGACATTTATCGCATGTTCCGTAAAACAGCTTCACAATCTCTAAAAACAAGAGGCTACGCACTGATTGCAAAATTTTTCGAGCGCTTTATTACCACTAAATGACCACCACAAGAATATCCATGGCAAAATTCCATGATACCTTGTTGGTCTTTTTCTCGAATACATCTTCTTATTAAAGAATCGAACAAATCTTGTATAAGTGAGGAGCTTCCCAAAAAATATTTTTAGTTTCCGCCAAAATTTCTTCTTTTCGTAATGATCAAAATCCTGATTAATGATATCGACACATAGTAGTTGACAAAATCAAAGATACCAAGGGTCGAATCTTTAATGGCTAAGAGTTGTTCATCAGAAAATTATCATTTATGGGACAGATCATCAAGAAATTGACGCTCGCAAGGGTGAAAATTTAACCTAGACAAGTGGTCGGCCACAACATTCTGCCTTTTTATCCTTGATAGTTATGTCAAATTCTTGTAACAATAACATCCATCTAATTAATCTTGGTTTAGCATCCTTCTTACTTAGATATTTTTGCATGTAATGATCGTAAAAATTATCACCTTTGATCCTAGCAAATATGATCTAAATTTTCTAAAGCATATACTATCGCTAAAATTCCTTTCAAGAGTGGTATAATTCAATTGAGCATCATTTAGAGTTCTACTAGCATAATGGATCACATGAGGCTTTCTATCTACCCTTTGTCCTAACACGGCTCCAATTGCAAAATCTGATGCATCACACATGATTTCAAAAGGAAGTGACCAATCGTGGCCTGATAAAATTGGGCAAGAGTTAACTTTTCTTTTAATAAATTAAAAGCTTCTAAACATTCTTTATCAAAAATAAATTCTGTATCTTTGCTAGCAAATTACATAGAGGTTTACAGATTTTGGAAATCTTTTATAAATCTTCGATAAAACCAAGATGGCCAAGAAAACTTCGAACTCCTTTAACCGAAGTGGGAGGGGTAGTTGTGAAATAACTTCAATTTTAGCTTTGTCAACTTCAATTCCTTTATTTGAAACAACATGCCCTAAGACAATTCCATGTTTTACCATGAAGTGACTTTTCTCCCAACTTAAAGTTAAATTAGTTTCACAAAGATCTTTAGACGTATGTAAGGTTTTCTAAACAAGGATCAAAAGAATTTAAAAACCGAAAAATCATCCATGAAAACTTCTACGCATCTTTCAACTAAATCTGAAAATATAGAAATCATGCATCTTTGAAAAGTAGCGGTGCATTACACAACCCAAAAGGCATTCTCCTAAAAGCAAAAGTACCAAAGGGACATAAAAGTTGTTTCTCTTGGTCTTCGGTGCAAATGGATCCGATTATATCCAAAAACCATCAAGAAAACAATAATATTCATGACCTGCTAATCTTTCAAGGATTTGGTCAATAAATGGCAAAGGAAAGTGGTCTTTCCTAGTTGCCGCATTTAATTTACGCAAATCGATACACATTCTATAACCGCTATAGTCCTTGTAGGGACTAATTCATCTTTATCATTTTTAACAACAAGAATTTCTTAGGAACTACTTGAACAGGACTAACCATTTACTATCGATATAGGGTAAATTATACCGCATCTAAAGCTTAAGAACTTCTTTCTAACGACTTCCATGTGTGGGTTAAGTCTTCTTTGTCTTTCTCTAGAGGTTTACTACCTTCTCTCTAAATGTATTTTATGCATGCACATAGAGGGACTAATTCCTTTTAAGTCGGCTAAGGACCATCCTAAAGCTTCTCTATGTGTCCATAAAACTTTAACAAACTTTTCTTGTTTGTTAAATTAAAATTGCTATAATAACGGTAAAGTGTTACCTTCCCTAAAATGCATATTTTAAGTGGGATGGTAATGGCTTTAATTCTTCGACTTTGGGAGGGTAATGGAAGGCATAAATTCGAGAATTTTCTACTTTAATAGTTTCTTTTATTTTAGCCTCATTATTCTCTTCTTGCTTTTCTTCCTTAATATCTTCTATCTCAATTTCTTGAGAGATTTTAGAATCTCTACTTCATCATCTTTGATTTCATAACTTTCTTCTACTACTTTCTCTAACTCATCAGTATTTTCGATTCTACTTTTTATTTCTTTTCCTTCTATCTTTTTACTAGCTTCTTTTTCTTTTCTAATCTTTCTTCTTCTTCATTTCTCTTTCAATTTCCTCAATGTCAATTTTTATGGGAGGGATAGGGCTATCATCATAGACAATAAATCTATCTCTCTCATAATCTTCCTCTTCTTCAAAAGTTTCGGTTGATTTTCAATCTCATCTATTGAAAAACGGGCACTCATGTCACTAGGTCTATTCATAGCATCGAACACAAATTTCAACTGTTTCACAGGACCGACATTGTGAGTTTACCATTTTTCACATTAATCATTGTATTGGCGGTTGCCATAAATGGTCGCCTAACAATATTGGGACTTCATTATTAGTGCATATCTTCCTTTCCATCTCTAGAACCACAAAGTCTCTGGTATGATTAATTTATCAACTGAACTAGGATATCTTCCACTATACCCAGGATATTTAAGCGAGCGATCGGCTAATTGTAATTGCATATTAGTGGGTTTTAGTTCTCCTAAACCTAATTGTTTATAGACCAGAAAGGCATCAAGTTAATACTTGCTCCTAAATCTAGCATTGCTTTCATCTTTTAGAGCTTCCCAAGGAGACTTGGATATTAAAAGCTACACTGGTCTTTCAACTTAGGTGGTAATTCGGGTTGTAAAAAGCAGGCCGGCGTTTTGAAACAACAATCTTTTATTGTTTTCAAACTTGTGTTTCTTAGAGTGAAGATCTTTGAAAAACTTTGCATAAGCTGGAATATTTTTAATAACATTAAGCAAAGGTAAATTAACATTTACTTTGGATAACATATTATAAATTTCAAATTGTTTGTCCATTCGGTTTTTCATAAGTCTTCTTGGAAGCGGTGGAGGAACATATGGTGGTGGAGCCACATAAGGTTCCTCTTCTTCTTGATCTAACTCTTTATCTACTTCAATTGTATTATCTTTATTTTTTTGAATTTCTTTTCTTTTTCTTGTTCCTTATTTGGAACCTCTACTTCTACTTCTTTTTCTTTTTCTAAATCATTAATCACTTTATCACTTATCACTATCTTTTTCAATTTCTTTCTATTACTTTTTGAGAATTTCTCTTGTGCATGCATATTAGAAGAAGGATCGGATCACTTACCTCTTCACCTATCACCTTACCACTTCGCAAGGCGGTGATTGACTTAGCTTGCTCGGTTTGACTAGGGACTTCACTTCTTCTCTTTTATTTGCTTGAACTTTCAATATGTTTCTTGATTTTCAATTTCTTCAAGCATGTACTTCATCAAACGCTTGACCTTTACTAGCTACTTCTTGCTTGGGAACTTCTTCAATTCTCAAGCGATTTTGATTTGGCAGCGTGGAGGTTGTGGTGGTTGAGGTTGGAATTGTTGAGGTTGCAAAGGCTTATTTCCTCCCCAAGAAAAGTTAGGATGATTCCTCCAACCAGGATTATATGTATTTGAATAGGGATCATTCCTTGGCCTTTGAGGGTACATATTCATAGCATTAGCTTGTTCAGAATACATAGCACTTGACGGACAAAAATTAGTAGCATGAGAATATAATCCACATAGAGCACATGCTTCTTGAATTTGCCAATTTTCAAATTGAGCTTGTGTATTTGAATTATCTTGCAATTGATATAGGCTCCTATTTTTACCTCTAGCACTTTTCTGTTGGGAATTAATACTTAGCATCTCAAATAATTCTTCTAGTGCTTCTGGTGTCATTCTATTAATAGAACCACCAGTTGCACTATCAACCATAGTTTGTAAACCTGGCGAAAGACCATGATAAAATTGAAGCACTAACACATGTTGAGCCAAATTATGATGAGGACACATAATAAGCAGATTTTTAAATCTATCCCATGACTCATGGAATGTTTCACCTGGTTCATTTTGGAATGACATGATTTGTTTTCTATACTCCGTAAGAGATGCATGTTTGTAAAATTTGCTCATAAACAAATCATATAATTGTGCCCAAGTATAAACATTGTTTGGTGTTAGGTTCATAAACCATCTCTTTGCCAATTCTTTTAATGCACTAGGAAAATATTTCATTTTAATTTGATCTTCAGTCAACCCTCCTAAAGGAAAAGTACTCATCATGTATTCATATTCTCTTAAGAAACCGACAGATCTTCATGGGGCATCCCATGAAAAGATGGTATGGCATTAAAATAATGTCCTTTTAGCTCAAAATTCCTAACAACATCTGGCAAGACTAGACATGATGTCACCACATTTAATGAAGGTCTACTAAAGTCATTAATAGTTCTTTGATTTACTACTACTTCCATATTTCTTCTTGCAGGCTCTTCTTGTCTTTGATTCCTATTGACTGGGTCAACTAGGTTTTCATGATTACGATTATTGTTATTTTCTTCCATTGTAGGATCAACCGAGGATCCTCTTGATTCATTGGTCTTGATTATCGGGCTCGAAAGCTAGATTTTCAAAATATTTTTGGTATCTTTTAACAATATTTATATCTTGATCTAAGTCTACCAATTTAGGATTTAAAGATCTACGACCTTGCAAAAAAATAATTTAAAGCAATTTAAAAACAACTAACTATTAAAAAATAAAATAAAATAAAATCTTTTTGTATTTTTTTTTTTTTTTGAAAACTGAAAATTAAACTAAAAACTAAATTAAATTAAAAACTACGCTACCTACAAACTAACTACGTGAACTAGCTTGTCCCCGGCAACGGCGCCAAAAACTTGATCGATGTTTTATTTTATCTATTTCCTTGCAAGTGGACAAGACTATTATAGAATAGACTCGGAAGCAAGGGTCGAACCCACGAGACAAGTGATCACGAGCAGGCGATTATAGATAGCAAATTATTAACCTAAAGGGGTTTTTATGTTTAATTCTACTCTAAATTACTAGTTATAGATGTTTAACTAATTAGACGAGTAATAACGAGATATGAAGATCTTATGGTGAGTGGAAATCTAGGATTACGGGTTTCACTTATATCTCCTTTATGTTCAATTCATAATAATGTCATTCAATGTCTTGGGTTCGTTCACTAAAAATAGATATAGTCTCGTTGAACAATTGGTTCAGCCTCCATCCCCTAAAATTCACCCATTCTATATCCTAAGCACGGGAACTATCAATCTAGTCTGTCACCTAGATTTATGATCTATCTGTCACCTAGATCATGTAAGAACCCGGTCCTAACTTATCACTCTCGTGCATCGATAGGTCCAATTTATTGTGTTGGTGAGCCGTTGTACGACATATGCACTTGGTCATGCGGTTATCCGCACCTCTAAGCCTTTATTATTTGCGATTACATTCATTTGTTCAAAGCAAAATAATATAGGGATTGATAAACAACACAATCAACAAGCATTGAATAGACATATATATATGAATCAAAACATAAATTCGATACAAGTTACCTCCCACCTCCTAGATTATGGATGATTTAGTTCATCATAGACGATGAACAACACATGAAGATGATGGGAGACATGATTTGATCTTCAATACTTGAAATTACAAAACCTAACTATGTTATACAATCTAAAACTACCTAAAATCTATGTAAAGAGAGCTTCCAGCCGTCCTCCCTATCCTTAGGCTCGGCATCTGACTTCTATATATACTCGGGAGTTGTGATTGGATCGAATGACTGTGTGAAAATCGAAAATCAAGCATTACGCCTACCTTGCGGTCGCAGTGTTGGATACTTGCGTCCGCAAGGTCTCCGATGTGGGTGGCTTTTGATTTCTTTGATTGTTGGCTTCGAGGATCCGTCGCCTACCTTGCGGTCGCAGTTGCGAGGCACCTGCGTCCGCAAGGTGTCGATCAGATCTTTATTTTTCTTCAATTTTTCTCTTCCTTGTAATTTGCACTTAAAACCCTGGAGTTTCGCGTATTTTCACAATAATCCTGAAACTTACAAAACTCACCGAAAACATATATTAGTACTCAAAAGACTCATGAAATAGCATAATTTAAGTCATAGAAGTATATAAAATCAACGTATAAAATACATCGATCACCAGTAAACATTAAACAAGAAGAAAAATTAATAAAAAATGACCCCCAAAAACTCTACAAGTGCACATATAGCTTTTAGGTTTGTGTTCTTTTTTCCTTTTTGATCGATTTTTTCTCAAAATGTGCTTAAACAGAAACATATATGAAAGGCCCACTGTAACTCTGTAAGTACCTGTGTTTGTGACTGTGTGTGACGCCATGGCTGTGGAGTGTGGAGGCGAGGTGGCGACGGTCCAACAGATGGGCGGCGGCGGCGAGAAGAGAGAGATTAGATCGAGCCTTGAAGACAACGAGGAGACGAAACAAAGACACGAAGTGACGGAGTCGGAGAGTCGGGAGAGATGAGAGATCAGATCACCGAGCCATTTTGGAAAGAAAAAGTAGATCTGAAATTATGAATATCTGATTAGATTTAGTTGGATGGGGAGGGTTTTTACCTTTTGATTTTTAAGTTTTTATTTTTTTAATAATTAAGTTAAGTCTTACTTTAATACTTTCACAGTTACAGTTTCACTTCAAGGTAGGACGTTCGAGCTGGGCCGGGCTTTACGGGTTATGCAAATTCGGGTTGCATTTCAACCCATGGGCCTAATGGGCCGGGCCAAAGAGGCTTGAGTTTTTTTCGGGCCTAATAATTTAAGGCCCAGGCACTTGAAAATTCGGGTGGGTTGGACTGGGCCTATGGGCCGAGCTCGATTTTGACAGTTATAATTTAGAAACATCTATAAATAGTTTTATTATAATAATAATTATTATTATAATTATTATTATTTATTATGTTTATTATTATTATCTCTTCTCATCCCCAAATTTATCCAACCGTCCCCATCACAGAAGGTAATCTATCACTAAATTCTCCTATACTCACGGTACAAACCCAAACCAAGGCAATGTGTGTACTGTACTGTTTCTATTATACATGCTTAACATTATTATATCCATACATAAATGTTTATCATTATTATATCTATATACAAACCATACACTATAATATAGTATACTAGATTCCTATATAATATACTGTAGCCGAAAACTCCATACTTATAATATATTCACCCATTAAAAAAAATTGATTTCATCTCACAGTACACACAATTACACACTCATTGACACACTATTTTCACAAACAATACACACACACACAAGATATATATATATATATATATATATATATATATACATAATCATGACCCACACACACTAATTCACCATACAAAACACACACACATCACATGCACACACACCGTATAATCATAATCATGACCCACACACACTAATTCACCGCACAAAACACACACACATCACATGCACACACACCGTACAATCCTAATCATGACCCACACACACTAATTCACCACACAAAACACACACACATCACATGCACACACACTATAATCATAATCATGACCCACACACACTAATTCACTGCACAAAACACTCACACATCACATGCACACCGTACATTATATATATATATATATATATATATATATATATATATATATATGCATATTAGTACATGTTTTCAATCAATCATTGTCAAGCATGGCTTCTTTACATTTGTACATTATTTATGTATTTATAAGTTTTAACTAAAAAAAAGAAAAAACTTACCAATAGTCTCTCTCTCGACCACCGGCACTCTGTCTCTCTACCGTTTCTTCTCCCTTTTTTGTACTTTTCTTTTTTCTTACCTCTCAACCCTATTTATATAAAACCCTATTAGGTTTTCTAACACTAAAGTTAAATGAACCAATTTTTATTAAGTAATATTAACAGGGAATCTATAATATAATACAACTCATAGTCGCATATGTGCAATTGACTAAAGCTATTTAGGGGCTGAGATTGATTCCTTTACCGAGATCCTACAGTCATTATCACTCGCTGAGTTCGAGTCCAGATCTCCTATACCACTTGTGTGTACCACTGGTATATCACTTTTTATCTCAATCATTGGTTAAGATGCAACAATTGAGGTGCAATGGTTGGGATGAAAAGTGGTACACCAGTGGTATACACAAGTGGTGCACGAGATCTGGACTCACTGAGTTCACATGTGTGAACGACGGTTGAGCAACTACCCTCTCTCTCTCTCCAACTCCCCTCACTATTCACGGTTAGTGGTCTTTAATCCTTACTCCACAAAACCTACATCCCTTTTCTTTTCGATATTTTAATTAATTAATCACTTTTATGTATAAAATATAATTAAATTAATATGTCTGAATCTTATTTGTTTCATGTGTAAATGGAAATACTAGACATAGTTATTGCATTTTGCATTTCAAAACCAGACATTGTTGTGAAATAATTATTGATGCCAAAGTTTACCTCAAATTCAAATTTCATAGTTTTTATTAGTTGTTAGTATTTGTCTCCCTTAAGTTTGTAACTTTAGATTTTTATTCCACTGTAGATGATCATATTGTTTTAATTGGTTACCAAGATATATTAATTTTAAATTATTTATTTTATTGATTTATTTGAATACTAACACCATCTCATATTAACGTCGTCCCATACCGATGTTGTGCTATAGATACGAGCACAAAATCTAGTTATAATTAAATCTAGTCACAAGTGGGCCAAGCCCAACCTAATTTAATTAGTTACTAAATAGGTTCAAACCATTAAATTAACAAAAAACAATTATAACATTAATTATATAGGTCCAAAACGATTGTAATATTAATTAACATCAATTAATATTTTAGCTAAAATTATCGAGATATTACTAACAATCATAATATTTAAGGTCGTCTCGACTCATGAGATAACACGACCGCGTCAGTGCGATAAGTATTCAGTATTTGCAAGGTTCTAAAACTCGTTAGGTGGCCGCTAGGCGGCACACTAGCGCCTAGTGCCTAGAGGACTAATCGGAGCGTAATCGGAGTCTAGGCGGGGTCTAGAATTAAGGCATAATTACCATTTTTTTGATAATTTACATCAAAGATCAAACACATTGACTACAAATTTAATTTCTTTTTATTATGTTTGTCATTTTATCAAACAATTGTCTATATTTGTAAAATGAACAAAAATATACAAAACTACCATTAATCCAAATTCTCAACAACCACAAAGCAATAAGCCAGCTAAGTTTAGAACTAAAAAAAAAAATATATATATTACTTCACCTACCTATTGCCCCTCAACCCACAGTCTAACATATCCTCCCTAATCTCTTCTCATTCTAAATTCAGAATATCGAGACAACCCCCTTATTCTTCATCTTTTTTTTTCTTCTTCTTCTTCTATCTATTTGGCAGACCGACAACCTTTTTTCTTCCTTTTTTTTCTCTCTCTAACAGACCGACTCTCCTCATTTTTTCATCCTCCAATCTCTTTCCTCCTAGATCTAACCCTTTAATCTATCCCCTCTCTCATCCCACCGAATATCCACAAAATCAAACCTCTTTTCTTTCTACCTCCCTCTCTGTCTCACCATTACCACTCTAACTTCCTTCTCCAGTTCTCCCCCTTTCCTTCTTCAGTCACCGCATGCCACAAAATCAAGTCAACAAAAATAAATTAAGGTCGGCGAGGTTTGACGTAGGCGTCGACTTGGTCGATTAGGCGACACTAAGAAAGTCGTAGTGGTAGAGAGGGACCTAGCACCTAGACAGGAACGAGACGGAGCTAGGCGGGAAGTTTTAGAACACTGAGCATTTGTGCTTCTTTTATTAAGTCGGTTTATGACTTTCTATTATATCCTTTTATATAATTACAATCCTAAACAGTAAAAAATATCAGCTACAATAAAATTTTGAAAATCCATTTATTGACCCAATCTCTAACTTCTCTTTCAATCGCAGCTTTGTTTTTTCTCATTTTCTCTATTATTGTTTGCTTCTAGACATATACAGCAGTCTCATTTCTAACATGAAATGTACATAGCTATTTTGTTTGAGTATAATGTGGGGCCTAATTAGCCCCACCTTTTTCTTAGTCCATGTCCCCATGATGTTTTTTTTAACATCCTTCCACGAGATTGGATTTGTTGACTGCCGTTAATTCGTTTTTAAATTATTCTTCTTCTTTTTAAAATTTTTTTAAATAAATATTTTTATTATTTAATTCTTATTTTTTCTATATATTGTAATTATAGTCATATGTTCAAAGTCATTAAAGACTCACACATTTCACCAATATTAATAATATAGTCAATTACTTTCTCTTAAATAATATGTCGAGTCAAAGTAGATACTCTCTCCGTCCCTAAATTATTATTATTTTTTCCTTTTTTATCCGTCCGAAAATAATTTTTTTAATTTAAAACTTACCTGTTTCACCATACTTTAATTATGAGTCGCATACACAAGAATTTTAAAAGAAACTATATATTAAACTAATACTCTCTCTCGTCCCTAAATAATTGTCTAGTTGGCCCGAGTGTATAATTTAAGAAAAAAAAAATTGACTTGATTATTTATATTGGTTTAATGTGTAGTTTCCTTTAAAGTATATGTGTATGTGGCCCATAATTAAAGTAGAGTAAAAAAGTAAGGATAAAATGGTAAAAATAATATTTTAAAATGATAAATTTTAAACTAAAAAATTATTTTAAAACGGATAAAAATAAAAGAAGAACGATAATTGAAGGACGAGGGAGTGTAAATAAACTATCTTTCTATGACGTGGTCGAGTGTAATGATTTGGCAATTCAGTGGAGTCAAGAGGCGCATCAAAATGACCAAATGCAACAATCAAAAGTGTACGATGAACTGTCACAATCACCGGGTCAAGATTACTATTCACTGTCCACGATTTTTTTCAAAATTGTCGGATGTATTGAATCGGATTCACCTAATGAAAATTTGATCAACTAATTTATTGATTTGGTTTCTATCGTAAATTTTAGAAAAAATTGTGGGTCGATTTATTTTTTAAAATTTATAACTTTTTTATTTATTGTTTTTTTTCAATCGAAAAATAACATTTTTGAGGAAAAAATGACTGTAATACTCTTAATGAGTTTGAGACACGCTATTATTTTTTATCGCGGTTTAAAAATATCGGGTTAAATTTATGAACTGCAGTGCAATTAGACTATGAAATTAAACTATTGAACCACGATGCAAAAATCACTACAAGAAAAGAAAGTATTATGGTCACTAGTTTTTCATCCCTAAAAGTTTATTTGTTGTCCCTCATAAGTAATACTCCCTCCGTCCCTAAATTATCGTCCTCCTTTCCTTTTTCGTCCGTCCCAAAATAATTGTCCACTTTGAAACTTACCTTTTTAGAACATCACTTTTACCACTTTACCCTTACTTTTTCACTCTACTTTAATTATGAGCCACATATACATGGACATTAATGGAAACTACACATTAAACCAATATAAATAATCAAGTCAATTATTTTTTCTTAAACTGTGCGCCGGGTCAAGTAGGACAATTATTTAGGGACGGAGGAGTAATATTTGGAATGGCCATAAGGACGGTAAAATAAAAGCTTAAATAATATGAGTCCTAAATGTTTTATGGATACAATTAGCCATTCCTAAAGGTTTTAAGGACGCGACTTTTGCCAACCCTAATAATTTTCAAAACGCTCTAAATTATTGGTGGGAAAACAAAAGGGACGGATTGTTGCCGTCCTAAATGTTTTGGTGCCAACACTTTTGGCTTTAAATTATTTGTGGGAAAACAAAGAGGACGGATTGTTGCCGTCCTAAATGTTTTGACACCAAACCTTTTGGTGGGAAATTACTGAAAATAGTGGCGGGTAGTGTTGGAAAAATTGGTGGGAAACTTATTAAGGTCGACTTCCACCGTCCCAAAAGATGTACAAAACATTAGGGTTAAGATCTTTTCGTCTTAATTATAAAATAATAATTTTTTATATTGATATAGGCTTGTTTCATTGCTTATATACACAATATATCATACACTAGAGCGCTATACTTAAAGTTGATAACAAAGAAATGTTTTAGTAGTAAGAAATTATGAATAATATATAAAAAATAATCACTACATCAATCAACAAATTAAATTTTATTGTTTACAAGTTAATCAGCCTAGCTACAAAAAACTTTTTTAAATATAAAAATATCGTCTCAAGTTTAAATTTCAAACTAGCTAGTAGATAAAAAAAAAACAAAACAAAAAAAAAACAAAAACAAATGCTTGATGATATCTTTTAACCAATAAGGTTTGAACGTCATCATTCGTTATTTCCAAAAACAACCTGCAAAAATAAATGAAATAAAACAATCAATTAAAAGAATCAAGTTCAAAATCAACCACAATAATTAGGCTTGAGCAACCTCTCAACCAAACAACAGACATTGTTCGCGGATTATTTTCCTTTTCTTTTTTGTTGAAGCATCTACATGTTAATCCCATCCAGCCATGTGAAAATACTTTGGTTGAAGCCATTGTGTTATCACCTTGCAGTAATCAAACTTAAAGGGTTTAAGGGGAGAAAAGCTGACCTAGAACTTCTCAACTATTATCTTAGCAACTAGGCTGACAATCAATTGTCGAAGATCGACCCATGTAGATCCATGTAGAAGTGATGAAGTTTTGTGCACAACTACTGAAGTTTTCAAGGGTTTCACAGTGAAGTGATTAGATGCAGAAGCAGACATAACTAGGGGTGTAAGTGGTTTGGTTTGGTTTATGTCAAAACCACAAACCGAACTGTCTTCCAGTAGTTCACAAAATCGCAAAACGAACCGAACCGAGTAAGACTTAGAACCGAACCGAACAGTTTGGTTTGGTTTGATTCGGTTTTGTGGTTTATATAAATTATTTTTAATGAATTTAACCAACATTAAAAATAACAATAAAAATAAGATTTTAATTTTGAATTAATATCAAAATTAGGAAATAACCTACTAACAACAAATTATCAAAAATAAAACAATACAAATTCTAAAATAAACACAAACAATGGAAAAAATAATAGGTCCCCTAAAATCAAGATTTTGTTTGGTTTAGTATGTGTCTATATATATATATTATATGAATAAATCAAAGGTTCAAAATAGTTAATAAATGTAATATAGTATATATAATATAATAAATAAATAAAAATATATAGGTTGGTTTGGTTCGATACCAAAAACCGTGAACCGAACCGAACCGTGTGGTTTTCCAATTTTTGAAACCGAAATCGAACCGTCTTCGACAAAAAACGAACCAAACCGATTGGTTTGATTTGGTTTGGTTCGGTTTCGTGGTTCGGTGATTCCGATTTACACCCCTAGAGATAACTATCTGAACCATAAATTAATAGCTATGCTTTTAAGGTAACATGAGCCACAAACACAAAAATAGAAAATGAATGATTTGATACAGATATGTTTATTTAGTATTACTAGCAGAAGTTCGACATCCCAAAGATATCATGTAATCAGCTATGAATCAGGTAGTGCTATCATCTTTTAATTTGTGAAATACTTAGTTTACAAGAATTGGATCCAAACATCTTAATTATGAGGCCCATTGTGGGTGACCTGACTGAGCCAGATCTGTTGACGAAATAAATGCATGGCATGGAGCATGTTGGCCACTGGGCAGAACTCATGGATAGAATCCTTTGTTTGATGCCAAGTTATACAATCCAAAACCAACTGCCTACTAGATAGGAAGCTCCATTAGATGAGGTTTTTGGCTCCATTAGATGTTTTGTTCTACTTTAGAAAGTTAGATCTGTAAGATCTTGATGCATCATAAAGGATCCTTTTTTTCAATCTTATATTTAGAAAAAAACTAATTCTCATTAACGTTAAGGATAATGCAACAAAGAGAAGGCTCTATTAATACAACAAGAGCTCTAAATTATTATATATATCATAGGATAATATCCGCATCAGGAAGAAACCATAAGGAAAATAAAAATAAATAAACCCACCTTTGGATACCAAGTTTAGATGGTCAATTGAGAGACTTCTTGATACTATCAAGAGAGCCCTTTGCTTGTATCACTACCCTAAGGTGCCGTTTGGTAGCCAGGGTTAAAGGCAGATAAGATTAATAAGTCGAATTGTCTGATGTTTGGTACGCAATAGGTGGTCGGGACTAATAACACGAGTTATCCGGATTAAGTCATTATTGCCTCACTATTAATACCAAGGAGGAGGGTGGTATTATTAGCGCCCTCACTAAAAAAAATTGGGATTAACATTTGTAATCTCAAAATTACCCTCGATATACAAGTGAGGATTAATAGCGAGGGCACTAATAGTACTGGGAGTAATAATACTGCTTGTCCTTGTCTGACTACCAAACAAGCCCTAAAGGTAATCAGATCACTAGGCTATATTAGAAGATTGACAGGTCACCTTGACATATGATAGATCCAACTTAGACAGGCGCAAACTTATTCATGATTATTCATGACAACCTCTCGTACCAACTAGTTCATGATTTTGACTGTCAATGCACCACCACGAATAAGGTCTAGTTGATTTCAAACTTAGCTTTCTGTTACAACATAGAGGAAGGCAAGAACAAGGTACCGCAGCAGGTTGTCATGCAAATATAGGTGCATTTTCCTTTTAAAAATTATTTTTAGCTAATTAACGTTAATACCCTAGCCAAAGGATAACTTTCATGAAACGAGCTCAAAGAAAATGTGTACCTTTTGAAATTTAGGTTGTTTGATTTTTGGAGGTAGATCCATGAGCACTAGATTGTCTAGGCCTTGGAATAGGAGAAGGAATCATAGAGAACCCTGTATTTTGCAACATCCGAATAGTATAGAACACCTCTTCAACTTTTGATGAAAAAGACCCATAAGGATAGTAAGGAACAATAGTTTTATAGCAAAACTATCAGAAGAAGTTAGAAGAACATACGCTCCCATTCCAACAGCTACAAGAAAATCTGCAGACTTAACCATTAAAAGCAGAGACCTTGGTCTGCTCACTTGTATCCATGGCACCTGAATAAGATCGCAAAAGTAATACACACACACACACACACACATATATATATCTATATATATATATTTTTTATTTATTTATTTATATTCCTCTCTTTTATTGGTAAGTATGGACCTCTAGGTATGGGGATTGAAGCAAACATATCAAGGTCCTTGAGTGCCCTTATCATTTCTCCCACCCGTTGGGGGTGTATATTCCTTTTAATCCGCTCATTTTGATTTTCAGAGAGTGATGGGGATGAAAGTTCACCTACGCGAGTACGCCTACCATAATCTCCTCATTTGGTAGTATCTCATGGCAGCTCCAACCACCACACTAAGTTCCAGTTTACATAGATGTTCTTTTACATAATCATTTCCAGTATATGACACCAACCACTTCTATTCCTTGCTCACTCTAATCAAAGGGAATTCAAATACTTAAACTTAGAGGAAGGAAAGAGCAATAACTGAATTTTTTTGTTTATATGTTTGTCTTAGTGGAGAGGCGGTCCTAACTCCTAGGATTCAAAAGTAGCTATGGAGAGTCAAACTAATATCCTATTAGATTTCATTACTAAAGTAAAACTTGCGTGAGGGTTGACACCAGTAACTAGAATATTTCCTCCTGATTGGTGGTATGACGACATTTCGATCCTTAGAATTTGTTAGAATATATTATCATATTTGAATTAAATGTGATAATATATTTGTGAATATTGTGTATAATTAGGAGTTATTATGTATGTAAATGTCTTACCAAAGATAGATTAGATTAGCTAGAATTAAGGTTTGGTTAGCTAGAATCAAGGAAGTCTCCTTGATATATACCTCATTGTAATTGAAGTGAAAGATCATCGAAATATATTCTTCTTCATGGTATCACGAGCACGGTCTCTCCTCTTTTCTTCTGTTGCGCCGTCTCTGTGACTACCTAATATTTCTATCGTTGCTTTTCACTTTTCCTTACCCCAGACTCATGTCTTCCTCCAAAGCTTTTTATCATCCAGCCTTAGCGGTGTCGAACATCAAAAATCACATTGCTATAGTCTTGGATTTGGAAACAGCTCAGTATGCAACCTGGGCTGTGAGAACCCGAACCTATTTCATGTTTGTCATATATCATTATAACATGTTTATAATATGTCTTGACATATTTGAGACTTCATTTCATTCATATCTTGCTTGCATTGAATTGTTTAAGGCCATAAGAGAGTAATGGTCTTCCATGCATGCATGCCTTGTTATTGTTGTTTCGGGTGTTCGTATTAACGTGTTAGCACCTTAATAATTCTCATGAGAGTCTTAATACCTTGCATATAAGATTGACAATGTTCATCTTAGTTGTTGTAGGCTTGGTTGGGAGTTTAAAAGCTTCGTTGCTTCGTTTGAGCCTTGGGGTTTCTCGGGATTGCCTTCGTTGCTTGTATTGTTTGTGCTTTAAACTTGCGAGAAGTTCATTGGAGTTCTAAACCGAGTGTACTAGTATTTCCCATGCTTGCATAATCATTGTTCATAGACTTGTTGCATTTGGAAATAAGATGACCAACATATTACTTCACAGATTCAGTCCGGTTTTGGGTAAACTTCGGGAAAATTCTGGTACCAATCTACTAAAGAGAATTTTCTAAAAATTTAGTATGTTTTACCTACATATGTTAGGATACTCCTTGTAAAATATGGTATTTTTCCAAGGTGTATAAGTACCTCATTTAGGTCTTGACTTACGGCTGTGCCAGAATTCTGTTTTCAGGAAATCAGCTTCTGTACTTGAACTTGTAGTAGCCATATTTTGATGAATATAAGTCCAAATTGAGTAATTGAAAAGTCTAAACTATAGTTTAAAGAGTTTAGTTTCATAAAAATCAATAATCACCTCATTTGGAGGTGTGAGCTATTTTTGGTCGATTTTACAAGATTGACTGTCTGTTTTCCTAAAATCTGGTTTGTGCAATTTTGAGTGGATTTGGCTAATGACCCTTGAACCCCTTGCCCCTTGGCCGACCTAAGTGAGTCTCAGCCACCTTTGTTGACTCTTCTAGGACCCTTGAAGACCCTTGGATCATTGCTTATCTATGGCTCACATTCCTTGGCCAATGAGAAGCCATATATCAACCTTCACTTGGATTAGGGCCATCTTGGGAAGTATATAAGTCATTTATTCAGCCTTCAGCCATTGTTGATCATCAAAAAAGCTGAACTTCAGAGTCTTGAGCTCAAAATTCGTCCATGGAGGTCACACAAATTTGAGAGACCATTTCCCGGAGATCCGGTGGTCCGATCGTCGAACCGAGACCAAATCGAAGCTCTCGATCTTCTCTACTACAATCCTCTCTTTAATCAACCTTCCTCCATTAATCATAGGACTAAGGTGAGTGACAATTCCCTGAGATTTCCATGTTAAATAAAATAGCATGACCCCTTCATTATAGTTGTTCTATTAGTGATTGTGAACATCTTTTGTGAAGACAAAACCTTCAATTCAACATATAAAATATGTGTATGATTTTATGAAATCTCTATGAAGTTATGATTTTGACATTTATTAAAGCATGAATGTTGTTTGTATTAAGCTTGGGAATAACTCTTGTGAAAGAATTCGGTTCAATTCAAGGTTTAACAAAATCGCCGAAACTAGGGTTTGAAACTTCGAGATTGTGTTTAAGGCTAGTTTAAGAACATGAAGCGGCTTAGTTATCAAGTTCTAAATGATCGGAGAACTTAGAAAGGGCAATGTGATACATATAGTATCAATACTCTTCTTGGTTGAATTTTAGTAAAACTCACCGGAGTTGAAATTAGGGAGTTATGAACAATACGACTCCAAAATCAATCCTTACGACGAATGTAGTTCGTTAGACTAATGAATTAGCTTACGATACTTTGAGATGGATTGTTGCTTATGCCTTGAGGTTTGTGTGCTTTTAAGACTCGATTGAGTTCTTATGCGGTTTATGTGATCGTGTGAATTAAATGCATGATTGAGAGCATGTTGTAGAATAATGTATCTATTTGACATGTTGAATTCGCTCTTGTCGAATTCTTGTGTGATTCCTTAAATGAGTAAACAACTACTTGTTGAATAAGTTCGCTCTTGTCGAACTTATTCCTTATTTGAGATTTCATGACGAGTAAACATCTACTTGGCATTGCATGAGTCCAGCTGGCATATTTGGTTGAGTCATTGGTGTGACAATGCATCGCCGTCCACGAGTTATGGGACTCGTGATAGTGATGGGTTGTTATACCGGGTTTTTATCACACACGCCTCCACCTTTGTTGGCCACGGTGGGAAGTAGCCCCTTTCTTTGTAACCAAGAGAGCACATTGGCAAGTCTAATTACCAAGTAGAGAGCTTGGTAACCGAGTAGAGCTCGGTACCGAGGAGAGAGCTCGGCACTTTGATACACTCATCACGGGTATCATTGGCACGAATGTTAACGCTGTGTATTGCAGAGCTACGTAGCGGCACCGGTTCCATAACATATCCTCCTTATATGTGATTTACTTTATAGCACTTATGTGAAACAATGTGCTACCATGGATATGTGATTTAAGTGTTTATTAAATGAATGCTTTGAGTGACTTGATATTAAAAATGATATCTTGCTATGTATGTTGCATAATGCCATGACATGCATAATTGTTAACTCACAAAGTCTTTATGACTTACCCCTCCCTTTTCTTGCTTTAGATCCGAGCCGTTCAGTACCGCTCGTTGAGGTGTTGCAGATTTGCGCTTGTCCGTGATCGCACGCGACGAGGTTGTGGTTATTAGATGTCCTTATTTTGTTCTCTTTTGTAAGGACGTTGGGTTTAGCAAGTCATTTAGACTTTGCTTGGGAACTTTTTTATTTGTTTTATGTCTATACTTGTATCTTATTTTGAGCGGCGCATGTACGAGCCTTGTATAGATGTAGTATGGTTCACATGTTTTAAAACTTCCGCTGGGCATTATTTTAGCTCTTATTTATTTATGTTGTTCTCCGGCATGTTATAGCCGTCGAGGTATATTTGCATGAACTGTGTAGTGTTGGGTTCCGGTAGTAAAGTCGCCGATGAATTGATATACTTGTCTTTAATTGCTATATCGTTTAAAAGTTTTAAAAATTTCGGCCTTTTGGTGCCGAGTCGCTTCATCTGAAATGTTGCGTCACGTCGTTTTCTATAATTGAGTCTTTGCATGTATTGTTGTCCTATTTGGACGACTTGACTTGTGATTCCACCTCGTCCGGGTCGGGTCGTCATCGTCGTTGGTATCGAGCTTTGAAGGTTAGCTATCGGCCAGGAT
Organism: Codonopsis lanceolata; assembly: GCA_013146195.2. NCBI lineage: Eukaryota > Viridiplantae > Streptophyta > Magnoliopsida > Asterales > Campanulaceae > Codonopsis > Codonopsis lanceolata. The sequence goes on from CM028383.1 coordinate 75,231,973, forward strand.
AGGTTCCATGGCCTAAGTGGGTTGGTTCTTTGTGTGAATCTTGACGTTGAGTGTTCTGTTTCATGCCTTATTGGTAGATTCTTCGTGAACGAATACGATTTGGAGTACTAAATTCGTTTGGTCTAAATTGCTGTGAGTGAAGGTTTGTGTCTAGGAGTATTATATTTCTCCTATATTGCTTATGAGTTGCAGTTATACCAAGAGTGGGTGCTGCGTTTCAGTAGAGCCTTTGTTCCTTGTTCCATTTTTAGGAATCGGAGAAGCTAGATTGTCGGTCCCAAGGGTGATCGTCGTGTTAATCATTATGGCGAAAGTTCGTTGTAATACGTTTCGAGAGCGGAGTGGTTAAACCTCCCGTGGTACCTATTAGTATTTCATAGATTACTATACATGTGTAGATAGTTAGGGTAGTAATTAACCACCAGTCCTTGTATTACTTGTGTTGGGAATTTGAGAACTCTTTCCCGATGGTTGTGTTTGGGTATTTGGGGGACTACCTTGATCAAGGTGAAATTTCCTCATGATATATTGGAACTTGGAGATTGGCCAGTAGGTGATCACATGATGATTGGTTGGATTGGTTGTCGACCCGTATACGGTTTGACTTATAAGGATTGGCCGTATACTAGTTAGTAAGAATATGCTACCTAGTGACTCGTGAAATGTTGTATTGTCTCTTTATTAGTCTAATACATTGATAGTGTACTAGCCTTGTCTAATGTGTTTTATCTACCATTGATAGGTAGTTAATAGTATGAATATTCCATAATTTGGTTTACATACATAGTAAATTAATATACTATGTTGCATGATGTTGATGCCATGCCTATATGTGCTTATGATTTGTATTCTTGAGACCGATATAAAGGATGTTTTTTGTGATTCACGAACACCCCACATCCTTTACGACGAAAGCTTTTGAAGTCACTTCAGAGGGCCCCTGACTTGATTATCAAGAGGTCTTCGTCGGAGAACTAGAATGGTATAAATTAGATTTGAAATTGACCGAACCAATTACCAAAAAGGTATGGAACAACAAATGGTGTATTGTTATACATGTGCAAATATGATGCACCGCATTTTATTGAGAATTTACGCGTCTTGCCTGCTCAGTTGCCTTATGTGCTTGAGGTGTCTACACCGTTGGGTGATTGTATGCTTGCATCTGAGGTTTATAGGGGTTGCGATGTACTTGTTTGTGATCGGGTTTTGCATGCGGATTTGGTAGTATTGCCTATCCGGGATTTTGATGTGATATTGGGTATGGATTGGCTATGTGTTTACCATGCTTTAGTAGATTGCCGTCGCAAGAGGGTTACTTTTGCCATGCCCGGAATTCCGGAGTTTGTGTTTATTGGTGATCATGCTATGAGAGGTATACATGTTATTTCTGCTTTGCGAGCTAGAAAATTGCTATCTCAGGGGTGTACTGGGTATATTGCTTGTGTGCTTGATACTAGCATGTCTACTGTTAGTATAGAAGATGTACCGGTAGTTAATGAATTTCCGGATGTCTTTTCGACTGATTATGCATTACCTCCCGACCGAGAGTTAGAGTTTTGCATTGAGTTATTGCCCGGTACTTCACCTATCTCTAGAGCACCTTATAGGATGGCTCCAGCTGAGTTGAGAGAGTTGAAGGAGCAGTTGCAGGAACTGCTGGATAGGGAGTTTATTAAACCGAGTGTGTCTCCGTGGGGTGCACCGGTTTTGTTTGTGAAGAAGAAGGATGGTAGTTTGCGGTTGTGCATTGACTATCGTCAGTTGAACCAGGTTACTATAAAGAATAAGTACCCATTACCTCACATTGATGATCTCTTTGATCAGCTTCAGGGGTCTGCTGTGTATTCCAAGTTAGACTTGAGGAGTGGTTACCACCAGTTGAGGGTTCGCACGGAGGATGTCCCGAAGACAGCCTTTCGTACGCGTTATGGCCATTATGAGTTTGTTGTGATGCCGTTTGGGTTGACAAACGTGCCTGCCGTTTTTATGGACTTGATGAATATGGTGTTTCATGAGTACCTTGATTGCTTCGTAGTGGTGTTCATTGATGATATCCTTGTGTACTCGAAGTCACGAGAGGAGCATGAACATCATTTGAGAGAGGTTCTTACTGTATTGCGTAAGAAACAGCTTTTTGCTAAATTTAGCAAGTGTGCTTTTTGGCTAGAACAAGTTGCTTTTCCTGGGCATGTCGTGTCTAGTGATGGTATCGCGGTGGATCCATCTAAGGTTGAGGCTGTTACCAAGTGGAAGACTCCTAGTACGGTAACCGAAGTCCGTAGTTTCTTGGGCTTGGCGGGTTATTACCGTAGGTTCATTGAGGGATTTTCTAAGATTGCCACTCCTATGACCAATCTTACTCAGAAGAAGTCTGCTTTTGTTTGGAGTGACAAGTGTGAGGCTAGCTTTCAGGAGTTGAAGAGGAGGTTGACTACAGCTCCGGTTTTAGCTTTGCCTAGTGGTTGTGAGAACTTTGTGGTTTATTGTGACGCTTCTTTGGAAGGCTTGGGTTGTGTGCTTATGCAGAACGGGAAGGTTATTGCCTATGCTTCTAGGAAGTTGTCACCGTATGAGCAGAATTATCCGACTCATGATCTTGAGTTGGCAGCTATTATCTTTGCGCTTCACAAGTGGAAACACTATCTGTATGGAGCTAAGTTTGAGGTGTATACGGATCATAAGAGTCTGAAATACCTTTTCTCGCAAAAGGAGTTAAATATGAGACAGAAGCGATGGATGGAGAAGCTTAAGGATCATGATTGTACTATCTTATACCATCCGGGGAAAGCGAATGTTGTTGCGGATGCATTGAGTAGGAGATCCTACATGTCTTGTTTGATGATGAGAGAATGGAAGATGCTCGAAGATGTCCGTGAGTGGAGTCCTGTTGTGAGTGAGCATAGTGTTCTCTTTGCTAGTGTTCGTGCTACACCAGTATTGTTTGGGTTGATCAAGGAAGCTCAAGCTACTGATCCATATTTGAGGAAGATTATCGATGGATTGGGTGAGAATAATACACCCGAGTTCGCGATAAACAGTGATGGGATCTTGACGTTCCAGAGTAGGATTTGCGTTCCTTCTTCTGATGAAGTGAAACGTATGGTTCTTGATGAGGCTCACAAGGCCAAGTATACGATAAATCTGGGTAGTACTAAGATGTACCGTGACTTGAAGAGGCAGTTTTGGTGGAATGGTATGAAGAGGGAGATAACTGAGTATGTTTCGAGATGTTAGACGTGCCAGCAGGTTAAGGTTGAGCACTAAAGACCTGCCGGTTTGCTTCATCCACTTGAGATTCCGGAGTGGAAGTGGGAGCATATCACCATGGATTTTGTTACAGGGTTGCCACGTACTCGTAGAGGCTTTGATGCAGTTTGGGTTATCGTTGATAGGTTGTGTGACACCCCGCTCCTTCATTAGCTCGGTTTGCGTGCTGCACTTGCACTTCTTCCTTTGTCGACTGTATGTTTGGTTTGCGAGAGGGTCTAGATGTGTTTGAAAGACCACATTAAGACCAAAACATTATTAAGAGACTCCATATAGTTATTGACTTGCTAAAGTCACAAGTCGTGACTCGACGATAGTCGGAATGCGACGCGATTGAGGGTTTTGCTTGCGTTTTGTGTTCGTGACCTCGGTTTGGTCCTAGACCTCTATATGATGGTTTATTAACATGTTTAGATGCATTAGACTTCTAGTTGGAGGTGTTCCTTAAGTCTATCGATGATTTGGAAGCTTTGGAGATAGTGTTCGTCTCTATCGCGTAGATCGGGGATCAAGCCGTGTAATCGTCTCTCCTTTGGAGTTCTTATTTCCCTAGTTGTTATTCAACTTTCTAGAAGTATTTTAAGCTTCTTCATTATCCCTTAGACTTGCCTTAAAAGTCTCCTTTCATTGCTCGTTCAATTGCGAGTCCATTGTTGGGTTGCACGTTGTTGCACCTCTTCCTCGCCCGAGTTGTTTCGGGGGTTGTTTGTGAGTGTTCTAAGGGAGTTCTAGACCTACTTTGGATGAGGTTTGGACCTTGTTAGGTTTGGTTGAGTGTTTGGGGGTCTTTTAGGTTGAATTTTGAGCCATTTCAACTCGGGCTTGCCCCGCAAGGTGGAATGGCCTTGCTCCCGCAAGGCCAATGGCGAAAAGCACCTAGAGCCTGGAGAGCTTGCGGTCGCAGCTATAGGGGACCTGCGCCGCAAGGTGCCTCGATCTGTTTTGCCCCGCTCGTGGTTTGACGAGAAATGCCTATCCTACCCTCATCAAACCCCCTCTAAACCCATCCTAACCTCCCATACTTAGCCCTAAACATGTCCTAACATTAGTTGGAAGTTAATTAAGGTTAGATTAGTGATTGATTAATCCTAATCTCTACTAATTGCACCAAGGAATTCCCTATTTTGCCCTCTTGGTTTGTGGAGGTATAAAAGCTCAAACCCTTTACAATTTTCAGAAAATCCTTTCATTTCTTCTCTTCTTCCTTACGTATTAGAGAGAGAAAGAGTCCATGGGAGATTTTTGAGCCCTAGCCTTCTTCTCTCTTCGATCCAAGACGATCCATCCACCCGATTGCCTTCAAACTTCGGAATCTTGAAGCCCTCGACGAGGAGAACAACTTCACCGATCGGATTTGTGTTCTCTTGAGTTTTCACTCAAGCTAGGTAAGTTACCTTCTTTTTATTTTGGTTCATTGGCCCTAAGGAAAACAATATATGTGCTATTTGTGGGCAATGAACACCTTGTATGCCTTGTATGCCCATTTTGTGAATTTTTGGAAATATGAACTTGTTAATAACATGACTAGTATGATTTGAATGTTATTATGTGTTGTAGAATATGGGTTGTGATTTATGTGGAGTTTCATGAATGTTAGGGCTTGAGAATCAAGCCCGAATTATTGGAGGATTTGTTGTTAATTAAAGTGGGGCATTGATGTGTAGGTTGTTTTGGATGATGTTGTGTGTTGGGAGAAAGGTGTTATCTCTTTGTTAAGGTTTTTATGAATTTATGGCTTGGGAATTAAGCCCGAATTAATTTGGAAATTGTTATAAATTGAAGTGAGTGTCATTGTTGAGATTGACGAAATGTATAAGAAATGAAACTTAGTATTTAGACTCAACGGAGTCGAAATAAGTTCAATAAAGTGTTAATGAACTCGGGTTGAAGTCCTACGACGTTTGGGATTCGTTTGATTATGTTTATGTTGAGTTCTTGGATTTTTAGGCTTGGAAAGCAAGCCCGGATTATTTTCGGGAGAATTATTATGAACGTGAATGATGTGTTAAATTTGGGATTTATGAAATACGTATCTAATGAAATGTGATATTAAGACTCAATGAAGTCATTTTAGGTTCAACAAGATGTTAGTGAGCCCTGTGTTGAAATCCTACGATGTTCGGGTTTGGTTGGTCTTGATTGTGAGCACCCGAACACCTCGAATTGTGTCCCATTTGTGACACCCATGATATAGAAGCTTATTGGGGATTTATTTAGAGCGTGCTCGTTAGAGCACGGAGCATTAGAGACCAACCTATGATCTCGTATGCCCTTAAGAAATGATTATTTGAATGAGTTCCCTCTTAGGGAGTTTGGTCGCGTGCACATGATAGCACTTCCGGGGTTTTGACTACGAGTTAGTTTTGGCACCCTCGAGATTGGTTTGAGAAGTCGATTAATTATGACAATTGGGGCTATGGTTGAGTCCGGTGTGCTTTTGAGTGAAACCAAATGCTAAGCCTTGTTTGTGGGTGTTCTTAGACTAAATTATAGTCTTTGATTTAATCTTGAGTAGGGGACTATAGTAGACCTCACGTTGTGATTTATTGAGCTATAAGCTATTCTTGAATTGGTGATGACTTGAGGATTATGAATACCTCAATATGTGGTTTTGAACTAAACTTACAAGTTAGTTGAACATGTTAAGTGTATACGATTATGTGCATTGTTTATTGGGTTTTGTAGAGCATTATGACCTACTTGAATTGATAAGTTCTTTTTGATGGACTTGGTCCTTATCGGTTTATCCAAGTAAATATCTACTTGAGCATCTTGATTTGAGTCCAATTTGGCGTCTTGGTCGTTTTTGTCGGCAATGGGACGATTCATAGCCTTTGGAAACATTCGCTATGAATCGCCGCATTGGTACCCTTTCTCCTCACTATTTGGCCGATAGTGGGATGTGGTCTCGTATTAGCGCCCCCTAGCCTGATATTGAGCTCCCATTTCTCATCCGGGGTTGGATGAAGGTAACGAGTACTCATTAAGAAAATCGATGAGTTGTGATCATTCGAGGATTGAATCCCGACTATGATCATTTGAGGGTTGGACCCGTGGTTTGAATATTGAAGGGCTAGGCCCAGATCTTGGTTTTACGTGCTTATGTATAAGCACTTATATGAAAGAAAACGTGCTATGTGGTTTATGAAGTTTATGTTACATGATGACTTAATACAAGTTTATTATTGGTATGCCATTAAGATATCATGATTTTATATATGCTTGTGCATTATGCCATGCCACGACATGCTATGCCATACATTTGCATTTAGTAACTTCTTGGGTCATTATGACTCATTTTCGTGTTTGTTTTCCTTAGTTTTTGCGGTGATCGTTTGTACGCTGGCGGCTTCGGATAGTGATTCCTAGAAGGTGGTCTTCCGGGCTTTAAGCTTGGATTTATTATTATTATTGTTATTATGTATTTGTGAGACACGATTGTAAAGTTATGTAGACTTTACTTGGGTAGATTATGTTAGTATTTTGTTATCGTATTATTTTGGTAGCCGACTTGTTTGGTCGAGCTGTTGTATCTCTTATGAGTTGTTCCCTTTTATTATTCCGAGCATGCTTTAGCTCACTCATTCTAGTATTGTTGGTATTGTCATCTCAGAGCGGCGTTAGTCGTGAGACTTGGGTTTAGTTGTTAGAATTTGAATATCTTATTCTTTTAGTTGATTTATTCCTCCGGCATGTTATAGCCGTTGAGTTGTTGTTTATCAGGTTGGTATTCTGTTGATTCGCCGGCCTTAGGATTGCCGATGGTTTGTTGCCCGTGCGCATTGTTGCGCCACGCGTCGTAAAGATTTGTCGAGATAGTCGTCTCTCAGCCTTGTATTCCTTAGTTTACAATTATAAGTTTGGGTTCCACTTATGATTTGCTTCCGCAGATTTTAGTTTTTGGTTATTCGGTTTTGCCGTTATGGCTTTACATTCCTGTTTAGAGTTTGTTGGTTCAACTCTTGACTCGCACCACTACGCTTAGCGGGTGCTTGTCCGTCTTTTAGCTTGTCTTGACGGCACGACCTTGGGATTTCGCATTGGAGTCGAGATTCGGGTCGTCACGATTGGTATCAGAGCTATAGGTTAGCTATTTCGCCAGGATAGGTTCCTTGGCCTAGTTTGGGTTGGGTTTATTGTTGAGTTATTAACGCTGAGTGTTCTTTGTAGGCGTATTATGTCAGGAACTTGGCGTGGAGCTAGTTCTAGTAGACCCCGTTCGGGTACAACTCGTGGCAACGAGAGAGGGGAAAATGTTATGGATCCGCGTGTGACTCCTCAGCAGATGTTTGGGATGGAAGACAATTCTATCATTCTTGCGAGATTCTTGAAGTTGGAACATGAGAGCTTCGATGGAGGACCCGATGCTTCTAAAGCAGAACTTTGGATAGAAAGCATGGAGAAGATCTTTGCGGCTATGGGTTGTGCGTCGAAGAGATGGTGACCTAGCGGTGTTTAAATTAGCGGTGCGGCCGACCATTGGTGGCATGTGTTACGAGATAGTTGGAGACACCATGGAGTGCCTCAGTGTGGGAAAACTTCACGATGGAGTTTATGGCACGATTATTCGGCGTAGTTCGGGAAAGAAGAGAGAATTCATGGCATTAGAACAAGGAGCTATGACGGTGGCTCAGTATTCAGCGAAGTTCACAGAGTTGGCTCGCTATTGTGGTTACTTAGTACCAGATGAGGCTAGGAAGACCCAACGGTTTGTGAAGGGCCTAAAGATGAAATATCGTAGGCAGCTCGTTCCGTTACAACTTACGGATTACCGAGTCGCTGTGGATCGTGCGTATGCAATGGAGTTGGACATCGAGGAGTATGCTCAAAAGAGAGCCTCGAGTACTATTAGGGGAAATGATGGTAATAGAGGGCAGGCAGCACCTTAGAAAGTTAATCAAGAAATCACACGTACTGGTAGACGGAGTGATGTTCCTACCTCTAGTCGGAGACGACGAGGCGGCGAGTTAATATGTAATTTTTGTATGAGGACAGGACATGCCGAGAACAGATGTTGGGGTAAATCAGGAAAGTGTTTCGCTTGTGGCGGTGATCATGTTCGTAAGGATTGCCCGAAGATGAGAGTTAATCGATGCAGGAGTACTAGTCAACAATCCGGTGGCTCCAGAGAGCAGTGGTGGGACGGCCTAGAGTTTGAGGTCGTGCGCGCGTGGCGGTTGGCCATTGCGGAGTTTTGAGGCCTATCCGAAATAGGAAGGTATATTCTTGTATATATATACGTAAATTATACCGTTGCTACTATTACCGTTATTATGAGTACACGTTTTAATCGGTAGCTCATGTGCATTCATACATACATTATATGGTGTATTGTGTAATATTGGTTGTTTGCTCGATCGGGAATAATACCCCAATGTGAGATTGATATATGATATGGTTTGTTTTGTGGATTACCGGTAGGTAATCGCACGTGGTGTATGGATTCTTGTTTAGTCTATATATATAAGACTATGCTATATATAGAGTTGTGGTTTTGTGTGGTTATATATAAAGGCCATAGTATGTATATTTATGAAGCATGAATTGTTTATTGATACTTATCGGTTTGGTATGATGTTTGTATATTCTATAAGGATATGTTTTATGTAATGAGTAATATTATACTATATTGTTGTTAAGGGTTATTATGCGAGTAAGATATACACTCGACTTGTGAGAAGGTTGAAGGTTGCGATTTAGAGGATAATCACGGCTGCACGGGAGAGATTGACGCTTCACCGTGAGTATTGAGATGTTAACGTTGTGTTAGGACGCTTAGTGTATGCATTGGTTGTAGACTCGGTCTAGAGCTTAAGAAAGGATAGTTTTGCGGAGTATGGACGTTACGGGCATTAGTAGCCTTGTCGATTCGTGGTGATTACTAGGAAATTATCTTGGTTGAGTGTACTAGGTACACGAGTTTTGTGATAGCTATAATTGTTGTTTGTCAAGGTAATAGACCTTGTTACTTGGTCTGAATTTTTATTCAGTTATGTGCATTAGTTGTAGGAAACATCAATTTGATGCATTTACATTTTAAAATATTAAATTCTTCATTTTCATAATTATTATCTCTTGTTCATTCATTTCATTAGCATAGGGAATTTGTTTGAAGGATGCTTAAAACTTTTTATTCATGAACCCTCGCATCCTTACGGCGGAAACTTTTGAAGCTAATTCGGTAGGTACCACGAATTGGTGAGCAAAAGGTATTGATGGATTGGACTAGGATTGGTAAGAGCTAAGTTAGAAATTGACTATACCCGATTACCAAATGGAATGGATGAAATGGAATGAATTTTTAAAACATTTCATTAATGTGCTATTATGTGTTCTCACCCGCGATGGGAAATCGCGAGTGTGATTTACATGGTTTGAAATGCTGGCTTGATTATCTTTGATTTGTTTGTAAATTGCTCCATAGGCAATTATTAATTCTTGTAACTTAGAATCTTTTGTGCTTGAATTTCATGATGTGCCCCGAAACAAATAGTTTCGGTAGTTGAATGTGTTCTTATATTGGAGTTTGGGATTTTGCCTACATGATTGGCGTAATGTGTTCTTGTGTGTATTTGCGACTCAAGTATGAGTCATGTTATTTTCAATCGTAAGTGTTGATGTTGTTGTGTCTATCGAGAGTTCGTAGACTTTCGAATTTGGATTATTAGAGTTTAACCCTCGTGTATATTGTGGTGGTAGACTCAGAGATTCGAGTCTAGGTTGATGGTTTTGAACTCGATGTATTGTGGTTTGTATCATGATTTAGAATTCGGGACGAATTCTTTTTAAGGTGGAGAGGGTGTGACACCCCGCTCCTTCGTTAGCTCGGTTTGCGTGCTATACTTGCACTTCTTCCTTTGTCGACTGTATGTTTGGTTTGCGAGAGGGTCTAGATGTGTTTGAAAGACCACATTAAGACCAAAACATTATTAAGAGACTCCATATAGTTGTTGACTTGCTAAAGTCACAAGTCGTGACTCGACGATAGTCGGAATGCGACGCGATTGAGGGTTTGCTTGCGTTTTGTGTTCGTGACCTCGGTTTGGTCCTAGACCTCTATAAGATGGTTTATTAACATGTTTAGATGCATTAGACTTCAAGTTGGAGGTGTTCCTTAAGTCTATCGATGATTTGGAAGCTTTGGAGATAGCGTTCGTCTCATCGCGTAGTTCGGGGATCGAGTCGTGTAATCGCTCTCCTTTGGAGTTCTTATTTCCCTAGTTGTTATTCAACTTTCTAGAAGTATTTAAGCTTCTTCATTATCCCTTAGACTTGCCTTAAAAGTCTCCTTTCATTGCTCGTTCAATTGCGAGTTCCATTAAATGGATTAGTCGTTGCACGTTGTTGCACCTCTTTCCGGTTTTCGCTCCGAGTTGTTTCGGGAGTTGTTTCGGGGTTGTTTGTGAGTGTTCTAAGGGAGTTCTAGACCTACGTTGGATGAGGTTTGGAACCTTGTTAGGTTTGGTTGAGTGTTTGGGGGTCTTTTAGGTTGAATTTTGAGCCATTTCGGGTGCAGCCGGGCTTGCCCTCGCAAGGTGGAATGGCCTTGCCCCGCAAGGTCAAGCACCTAGGGAGTGCAGAGCTGTGCGTTAAGCTATAGGGGACCTTGCGACCGCATAGGTGCCCGATCTGTTTGCCCTGCTTTTGTTACGTGTTTTGACGAGAAATGCCTATCCTACCCTCATCAAACCCCCTCTAAACCCATCCTAACCTCCCATACTTAGCCTAAACATGTCCTAACATTAGTTGGAAGTTAATTAAGGTTAGATTAGTGATTGATTAATCCTAATCTCTACTAATTGCACCAAGGAATTCCCTATTTTGCCCTCTTGGTTTGTGGAGGTATAAAAGCTCAAACCCTTTACAATTTTCGAAAAAATCCTTTCATTTCTTCTCTTCTTCCATACGTATTAGAGAAAGAGAGTCCATGAGAGATTTTGAGCCCTAGCCTTCTTCTTCTCTTCGATCCAAGGCGATCCATCCACCCGATTGCCTTCAAACTTGGAATCTTGAAGCCCTCGAGTAGAACAACTTCACCGATCGGATTTGTGTTCTCTTGAGTTTTCACTCAAGCTAGGTAAGTTACCTTCTTTTATTTTGGTTCATTGGCCCTAAGGAAAACAATATATGTGCTATTTGTGGGCAATGAACACCTTGTATGCCTTGTATGCCCATTTTGTGAATTTTTGGAAATATGAACTTGTTAATAACATGACTAGTATGATTTGAATGTTATTATGTGTTGTAGAATATGGGTTGTGATTTATGTGGAGTTTCATGAATGTTAGGGCTTGAGAATCAAGCCCGAATTATGGAGGATTTGTTGTTAATTAAAGTGGGCATTGATGTGTAGGTTGTTTTGGATGATGTTGTGTGTTGGGAGAAAGGTGTTATCTCTTTGTTAAGGTTTTATGAATTTATGGCTTGGGAATTAAGCCGAATTAATTTGGAAATTGTTATAAATTGAAGTGAGTGTCATTGTTGAGATTGATGAAATGTATAAGAAATGAAACTTAGTATTTAGACTCAACGGAGTCGAAATAAGTTCAATAAAGTGTTAATGAACTCGGGTTGAAGTCCTACGACGTTTGAGATTCGTTTGATTATGTTTATGTTGAGTTCTTGGATTTTTAGGCTTGGAAAGCAAGCCCGGATTATTTCGGAGAATTATTATGAGCGTGAATGATGTGTTAAATTTGGGATTTATGAAATACGTATCTAATGAAATGTGATATTAAGACTCAATGAAGTCATTTTAGGTTCAACAAGATGTTAGTGAGCCCTGTGTTGAAATCCTACGATATTCGGGTTTGGTTGGTCTTGATTGTGAGCACCCGAACACCTCGGGTGTGTCCCATTTGTGACACCCATGATATAGAAGCTTATTGGGGATTTATTTAGGCGTGCTCGTTAGAGCCGGAGCATTAGAGACCAACCTATGATCTCGTATGCCCTTAAGAAATGATTATTTGAATGAGTTCCCTCTTAGGGAGTTTGGTCGCGTGCATGATAGCACTTAGGGTTTGACTACTGAGTTAGTTTTGGCACCCTCGAGATTGGTTTGAGAAGTCGATTAATTATGACAATTGGGGCTATGGTTGAGTCCGGTGTGCTTTTGAGTGAAACCAAATGCTAAGCCTTGTTTGTGGGTGTTCTTAGACTAAATTATAGTCTTTGATTTAATCTTGAGTAGGGGACTATAGTAGACCTCACGTTGTGATTTATTGAGCTATAAGCTATTCTTGAATTGGTGATGACTTGAGGATTACGAATACCTAAATATGTGGTTTTTGAACTAAACTTACAAGTTAGTTGAACGTGTTAAGTGTATACGATTATGTGCATTGTTTATTGGGTTTTGTAGAGCATTATGACCTACTTGAATTGATAAGTTCTTTTTGATGGACTTGGTCCTTATCGGTTTATCCAAGTAAATATCTACTTGAGCATCTTGATTTAAGTCCAGCTGGCGTCTTGGTCGTTTTGTCGGCAATGGGACGATTCATAGCCTTTGGAAACATTCGCTATGAATCACGCGCATTGTACCCTTCTCCTCATTATTTGGCCGATAGTGGGATGTGGTCTCGTATTAGCGCCCCCCTAGCCTGATATTGAGCTCCCATTTCTCATCCCAGGGTTGGATGAAGGTAACGAAGTACTCATTAAGAAAACTGATGAGTTGTGATCATTCGAGGATTGAATCCCAGACTATGATCATTTGAGGGTTGGACCCGTGGTTTGAATATTGAAGGGCTAGGCCCAGATCTTGGTTTTACGTGCTTATGTATAAGCACTTATATGAAAGAAAACGTGCTATGTGGTTTATGAAGCTTATGTTACAGGATGACTTAATACAAGTTTATTATTGGTATGCCATTAAGATATCATGATTTTATATATGCTTGTGCATTATGCCATGCCACGACATGCTATGCCATACATTTGCATTTAGTAACTTCTTGGGTCATTATGACTCATTTCGATGCGTTGTTTTCCTTAGTTTTTGCGATAGCTCGTTGTATGCAGCGTGGCGGCCTTCGGATAGTGATTCCTAGAAGGTGGTCCTCCGGGCTTTAAGCTTGGATTTATTATTATTATTGTTGTTATGTATTTGTAAGACACGATTGTAAAGTTATGTAGACTTTACTTGGGTAGATTATGTTAGTATTTTGTTATCGTATTATTTTGGTAGCCGACTTGTTTGGTCGAGTCATTGTATCTCTTATGAGTTGTCCCCTTTTATTATTCCGAGCATGCTTTAGCTCACTCATTCTAGTATTGTTGGTATTGTCATCTCGACGGCGTTAGTCGTGAGACTTGGGTTTAATTGTTAGAATTTGAATATCTTATTCTTTTTAGTTGATTTATTCCTCGGCATGTTATAGCCGTTGAGTTGTCGTTTATCGGGTTGGTATACGTTGATTCGCCGGCCTTAGGATTGCCGATGGTTTGTTGCCGTCGCGCATTGTTGCGTAATGCGTGCGTAGATTTGTCGAGAGATAGTCGTCTCTCGGCCTTGTATTCCTTAGTTTACAATTATAAGTTTGGGTTCCACTTATGATTTGCTTCCATGAATTTTAGTTTTTGGTTATTCGGTTTTGCCTTAGTTATGGCTTTGCATTCTGTTTAGAGTTTGTTGGTTCAACTCTTGACTCGCACCACTACGCTTAGCGGGTGCTTTTACGTCTTTAGCTTGTCTTGACGGCACGACCTTGGGATTTCGCATTGGAGTCGAGATTAGAATCATCGTCGGTTGACTAAGTCTTCTCATTTTATCCCTATTGCGATTTCCTACAGTTTGAGTCGGTTGGCGTTGTACATTACGGAGATTGTGAGATTACATGGTGTACCTGGTTAGCATTGTGTCGGATAGAGACCCAGTTACTTCGAGGTTCGGCATTCTTTGCGGGAGGCTTTTGAGTGCAATGAATTTTAAGTGCTCAACGTTTCATCCACGGTCGATGGTGGATCGGGCGATTGATCTGATTTTGGAGGATATGTTGCGTGCGTGTGCTATGGATTTTAAGGGTAGTTGGGATTCACATCTACCGCGTTATTTGAATCGCGTATAATAACAGCTATCGATCGGTCGAGCATTGAGATGGCGCCGTACAAGGCATTGTATGGGCGTAAGTGTCGATCACCGATTTCTTTGGGATGAGGTTAGTGAGGCTAAGTTTTGGGGTTCGGAGATGGTACTTCTGATCGGTGAGAGTGTGAAGGCGATTAGAGAGATTGCTTACCGCGTCGAGTAGGCAGAAAGGCTCGCGGAACAGCAGGAGGACGTGATCTTGAGTTTCAGTTGGTGACTTTGTGTTCTGAAGGTATCGCCGGCGTACAAAGCGGTTTGGGAAGAAAGGAAGCTTTCTCCCAGTTTATTATCGTTCGAGATCTTAGGCGGATTGGTGCTTTGGCTTATAGACTTGCATTGCCACCGTCTATATCGGGTGTTCATGATGTGTTTCACGTTTCCATGCTTCGTAAGTACTTGAAGGATGAGTCACATGTCCTTACTTATGAGGAGATTACCTTTGAGCCCGATCTTTCTTACGTTGAGAAACCGGTGAGGAGGATTCTTGATACCAAGGAGCAAGTCTTGAGGACCAAGCGAATTCCTTTAGTGAAGGTCTTGTGGAAGAATCATGACATTGAGGAAGCCACATGGGAGACTGAGCTTGAGATGAGGGAGAAATACCCTTGTTCGAGATTTCTGGTATGAATTTAGGGACTAAATTCCTTTAAGTGGGGAGGATGTGAGAACCCGAACCTATTTCATGTTTGTCATGTAAAACCCTGAAATGTTGCTTGATTGTGTTATGCACGGATTCAAACACTTATAATCATCATTAATATGTTCATTTAGCTCCCGTTTATGTTTAGAGTCAATAGCATGATCATTGACGTTGTTTGAGATGCACGTATGCACTCTTCTTTCGCGAGATGCTTTGAATCTCGGGTTTATGTTTTATGTGGCTAACACATGGATAATTGTTAGAAGGCATTCAAAACATCATTAACATGCCTTGGATATTGGTTAGATGTTGGTTGCATCGTCGGTTTGGTTGCTAGTTTGATTCTAGCGATAACCCTTCTCAGTTTGACTTTTTCGGTTGTCGTTCGGGAGAGTTTTGCCTGAATTCTTGGCCATGTTTGAATGAGGTTAGAGGCTTGATTGTTTTGGTTATTGTTTGAAGGTCATTAAGGTTGATTTGTAGACACTTTTTGGCTTGGAAGGACTCGAGAATGCATGCGGGAGAGTCCGGGATCGAGCAAGGGAGCAAAAGACCTTGGAATCTTTGAAAGGTGGGTGATGCGCTCGCATTACCAAATGCCCATCGACATGAGGTCTGGGGGCGGATGCGGGATTTTGCCTCTTTTTATACTTGTCCAGAATTTTAGCCACTTAAACCCAATCTAAACCTAACCTAAACCCATCTACTTAGCCTAATACTAATCCTAAACACCTATTAAGAGATTAGAGGTTAATTAGTGGCTTGATTAGAGGATTTAATCCCCCATATAAAACCCAAAACAGCCGCTCTCTCTCTTGTTGTTCGGCCAGACCATAAACGACTTCAGCCCCTTTTCTCTTTTGCGAACTCAGCGAGAGAGCTTGAGAGGGAGAGCTTGAGAAGGAGATTCTTGGGTCTTGAAGGGCTGAGCTTGGTGTCCATTGCTTAGGGTCTTCTTCTTCCCCATTCTACCTACAAGTTTGAAGAAGAGTTGAAGAGAAGACACCCCTCTTGGAATTGAATTTCGGTTTTAGGGCTGAGTTTTGGTAAGTTTCTACCTCTCTTCCTTTGATTTTTGGGCTCCATTGACCCTAGGGAAACAACCATTTATGCTATGTGAGGTCAATGGATGCCATTGTTAGGGTTTGTAGAAATTCATGAACCCTAGGTTTCAAATTATTGTTAGAGATGGGTGAACCTATGTGAGACTTGATTTTTATGGAATTCATATGCCAATTAGTCTATTAAACTTTGCTATATGAATTGTTCATATGTATTGAGCTTGAATGACAAAGATACTTGGAAGGGGATTTTCCCCAAATTGTGTTTGGGCTTGTTAAACATGATGGTAAGCCTAATTATTGTGTTATACATGTTTAGTGGAGTCTATTGAACTTAGTTGTGTTGATTATCCATGAGTATTGATGTGGATTTGGTTGAGATACTTGGAGGGTGCTTTGCCCTAATTTTGTTCTAGCTTGCAAATAGATGATGTGAGCTTGATTACTATGTTTTATATGCTTAATAGAGTATATTAAACTTTGCTATATGAATCGGTTATGTGTATTGAGCTTGAATGACAAAGATACTTGGAAGGGGATTTTCCCCAAATTGTGTTTTGGCTTGTTAATCATGGTTGTAAGCCTAGTTATTGAATTATACATGTTTAAGAGAGTATATTAAACCATGTTGTATAATTTAATCATGATTTGAAGATTATGATTGGTATGGTGACTTGAATGAATTTATGCACAAGATGACCAATTTATTCTAAGTTGCATTGTTAAGTAAATTGTGGGGTTTATGATAGTTTATTGAATATTGGGGTTATGGTTTTGGCGAGTTATGAACTTATGGGAATGATGAAGCCTAAGCTTCTATTCCTTGAATTTTCGGAAAACTTAGATTGAACTCAACGGAGTTAACCTTTGGGTTAGAATGAATCCTAGGAACTATAATCTTAAGTCCTACGGAATTTTGGGTAGAATTCATGGAGGTTGAGCCTCCAAGAAGTTTTGAAGTGTGTGAAGCACACTTGATTATGAGAACTTATAAGATTCTCGGTTGTGATGTTTATGCTAGTTGTGGATGAATTGCATGACTAGTTTGATAGTAGAGTGTTTACCTACTTGTTTTGAGCATATGAGTATATATTACTTGTGCTTGGGTTTTGAGTCCAGCTGGAGTCGGTTTGGTTGAGTTTTGGTGGGACGATACATCGTCTTCACGAATTGTGAGATTCGTGATCGCGATGGATCGCCGTGCCGGGTTTGCACACACCCCTCCATCGATGGCCACGGTGGGGAAGTAGTTTATCTTAGTTGTAGTAATACACATGACTTTGATAACTATGGAACTCGGCGGAGGCGTCTCGGGGCGTCGATATCTACGAGAGGATATCGAGGGCACATAAGGGTTTTGCACGTGTTTTTGCAGGAGCGACACGCGCGGAGGAATTTGGGTAATGGTATCATATCCCTTATATATGAATTGTTTCACAAGTGCTTAAGTGAATAACGTGCTTGGTGAATTGGATATGATATGATGTTTGTTTTGGTTTCTTACATGTTATACTTAATAGATAACATATTGATTAATGTTGTTAAGCATGTATGCTATCACATGAGTATTATTGGAATGTGGTTTTATGCCAAAGGTATAAATCATTATTGTTAAGTTTATATGCCTTGACATGAATATTATGGGAAGGCTATGTTATAACAATAACATGAATCACTGTTGTTATGTTAATATGCCTTATCATGAATATTATTCGGATATGGCATTATGTTAAAAGCAGGAATTATTGTTGTTAAGTTTATATGCCTTGTCATGTAAATCATCGGAAGGCTATGTTATATCAATAACAAGAATTATGATCGTTAAGCATATAAATGCCTTGACATGGATTTTAGTGAGATGTTATACTACAATGATAACATGTTTTGTTAATGTTGAGCATGGATGCCATAACATGAATTTGTATAAGGTTATTTCATGACGATAGCATGATGTATTTTATGATTGAGCATTATGCCATGGTAGGAAGTTATGGTTAGTAACTTACTAAGTCTTTGTGACTTACTTTTATTTGTTGGTTGTTTTCCCTAGATCCGGCGTGCGGATCAAGTAAATCAAAGATTGCGTTGACAAAGATTCTTTTGGCAAGGTTGCTACTTAGATGTTTGTTTTGTTTTGGTGAGGTCGTTGGGAAGATGAAGTTATATAAACTTCATGATTTGGGTAGCAAACCTGTATGTGTTTGTAATGTTGTAATTAAGTTGTTAGCTTATTCTTTTGGTAGCCGACCAGTAGAAGTCGTGCTAGATGTATATTGGTAGTTATATTCCTATATGTTTTGTTATTGTTAGTACTATAATTATTGGTACTTATGTTGTTGGTAGCCGACGGGTTTTAGTCGTGCTTGGTTATTTGGTGATCATGTTTAGCATGCTACATTGCTAGTTAAAGTATTATGTTTGTTCTCCGGCGTATTTTTAGCCGTTGAGTTGTTAGACTAGAGTCTTAGACTTAGTGTAATGTTGGGTTCCGGCCGTAATTTCGCCGATGACTTGGTTTATATTATGCTTATTATTGAATTGCATAACAGGGAGTTTGTCCTACGTGCCCAATGTTGCGGCACGCGAATCGAATTTTTGGACCGAGAGATTAATTATCTCTTTGGTTGTTTTAGTTTGAGCTTGTTATGCTTGTTTTTATTTTATTTGCTTCATGTGTTTTGATTTGCTTCGGTGTTCGCCGTTATGGCCTACCATTATTTGCTACTTGGGATTTGTCTTGACATATTTCGCCACATGTCATATATCATTATAACATGTTTATAATATGTCTTGACATATTTGAGACTTCATTTCATTCATATCTTGCTTGCATTGAATTGTTTAAGGCCATAAGAGAGTAATGGTCTTCCATGCATGCATGCCTTGTTATTGTTGTTTCGGGTGTTCGTATTAACGTGTTAGCACCTTAATAATTCTCATGAGAGTCTTAATACCTTGCATATAAGATTGACAATGTTCATCTTAGTTGTTGTAGGCTTGGTTGGGAGTTTAGAAGCTTCGTTGCTTCGTTTGAGTCTTAGGGTTTCTCGGGATTGCCTTCGTTGCTTGTATTGTTTGTGCTTTAAACTTGCGAGAAGTTCATTGGAGTTCTAAACCGAGTGTACTAGTATTTCCCATGCTTGCATAATCATTGTTCATAGACTTGTTGCATTTGGAAATAAGATGACCAACATATTACTTCACAGATTCAGTCCGTTTTTGGGCGAACTTCGGGAAAATTCTGGTACCAATCTACTAAAGAGAATTTTCTAAATATTTTGTATGTTTTACCTACATATGTTAGGATACTCCCTGTAAAATATGGTATTTTTCCAAGGTGTATAAGTACCTCATTTAGGTCTTGACTTACGGATGTGCCAGAATTCTGTTTTCAGGAAATCAGCTTCTGTACTTGAACTTGTAGTAGCCATATTTTGATGAATATAAGTCAAAATTTAGTAATTGAAAAGGCTAAACTATAGTTTAAAGAGTCTAGTTTCATAAAAATCAATAATCACCTCATTTGGAGGTGTGAGCTATTTTTGGTCGATTTTACAAGATTGACTGTCTGTTTTCCTAAAATCTGGTTTGTGCAATTTTGAGTGGATTTGGCTAATGACCCTTGAACCCCTTGCCCCTTGGCCGACCTAAGTGAGTCTCAGCCACCTTTGTTGACTCTTCTAGGACCCTTGAAGACCCTTGGATCATTGCTTATCCATGGCTCACATTCCTTGGCCAATGAGAAGTCATATATCAACCTTCACTTGGATTAGGGCCATCTTGGGAAGTATATAAGTCATTTATTCCGCCTTCAGCCATTGTTGATCATCAAAAAAGCTGAACTTCAGAGTCTTGAGCTCAAAATTCGTCCATGGAGGTCACACAAATTTGAGAGACCATTTCCCGGAGATCCGGTGGTCCGATCGTCGAACCGAGACAGCCAAATCGAAGCTCTCGATCTTCTCTACTACAATCCTCTCTTTAATCAACCTTTCCTCCATTAATCATAGGACTAAGGTGAGTGACAATTCCCTGAGATTTCCATGTTAAATAAAATAGCATGACCCCTTCATTATAGTTGTTCTATTAGTGATTGTGAACATCTTTTGTGAAGACAAAACCTTCAATTCAACATACAAAATATGTGTATGATTTTATGAAATCTCTATGAAGTTATGATTTTGACATTTATTAAAGCATGAATGTTGTTTGTATTAAGCTTGGGAATAACTCTTGTGAAAGAATTCGGTTCAATTCAAGGTTTAACAAAAGCGCCAAAACTAGGGTTTGAAACTCGAGATTGTGTTTAAGGCTAGTTTAAGAACACGAACGGCTTAGTTATCAAGTTCTAAATGATCGGAGAACTTAGGAAAGGGCAATGTGATACATATAGTATCAATACTCTTCTTGGTTGAATTTTAGTAAAACTCACCGGAGTTGAAATTAGGGAGTTATGAACAATACCGACTCCAAAATCAATCCTTACGACGAATGTAGTTCGTTAGACTAATGAATTAGCTTACGATACTTTGAGATGGATTGATGCTTATGCCTTGAGGTTTGTGTGCTTTTAAGACTCGATTGAGTTCTTATGCGGTTTATGTGATCGTGTGAATTAAATGCATGATTGAGAGCATGTTGTAGAATAATGTATCTATTTGACATGTTGAATTCGCTCTTGTCGAATTCTTGTGTGATTCCTTAAATGAGTAAACAACTACTTGTTGAATAAGTTCGCTCTTGTCGAACTTATTCCTTATTTGAGATTTCAAGACGAGTAAACATCTACTTGGCATTGCATGAGTCCAGCTGGCATATTTGGTTGAGTCATTGGTGTGACAATGCATCGCCGTCACGAGTTATGGGACTCGTGATAGTGATGGGTTGTTATACCGGGTTTTTATCACACACGCCTCCACTGTTGGCCACAGTGGGGAAGTAGCCCCTTTGCTGTAACCAAGAGAGCACATTGGCAAGTCTAATTACCAAGTAGAGAGCTTGGTAACCGAGTAGAGAGCTCGGTACCAGTAGAGCTCGGCACTTTGATACACTCATCACGGGTATCATTGGCACGAATGTTAACGCTGTGTATTGCAGGAGCTACGTAGCGGCACCGGTTCCATAACATATCCTCCTTATATGTGATTTACTTTATAGCACTTATGTGAAACAATGTGCTACCATGGATATGTGATTTAAGTGTTTATTAAATGAATGCTTTGAGTGACTTGATATTAAAAATGATATCTTGCTATGTATGTTGCATAATGCCATGACATGCATAATTGTTAACTCACAAAGTCTTTATGACTTACCCCCTCCCTTTTACTGCTTTAGATCCGAGCCGTTCAGGTACCGCTCGTTGAGGTGTTGCAGGATTTGCGCTTGTCCGTGATCGCACGCGACGAGGTTGTGGTTATTAGATGTCCTTATTTTGTTCTCTTTTGTAAGGACGTTGGGTTTAGCAAGTCATTTAGACTTTGCTTGGGAACTTTTTTATTTGTTTTATGTCTATACTTGTATCTTATTTTGAGCGTCGGCGCATGTACGCCGAGCCTTGTATAGATGTAGTATGGTTCACATGTTTTAAAACTTCCGCTGGGCATTACTTTAGCTCTTATTTATTTATGTTGTTCTCCGGCATGTTATAGCCGTCGAGGTATATTTGCATGAACTGTGTAGTGTTGGGTTCCGGTAGTAAAGTCGCCGATGAATTGATATACTTGTCTTTAATTGCTATATCAGGTTTAAAAGTTTTAAAAATTTCCGGCCTTTTGGTGCCGAGTCCCGCTTCATCTGAAATGTTGCGTCACGTCGTTTTCTATAATTGAGTCTTTGCATGTATTGTTGTCCTATTTGGACGACTTGACTTGTGATTCCACCTCGGGGTCCGGGTCGGGTCGTCACATGGGCAGAATTGTTTCAGCTTCATACTCGCTCTACTCGTGTTCTTCATCACATCATCGTCCCCTTGACTGGAAAACCCAAGGATCCGGAAACTGATGACGAGAAGGAACTTTGGTTCACTTTGGATGCAATGGTATGTGGGTGGATATACTCTACTATATCCCCGGATCTTCTCACCACAATCATGGAGCCTGACTCCACGACAATGGCGGCTTGGGAACACCTTCGTGATATATTCTTGGACAATAAAAATTCACGTGCTGTAGCTCTTGAACAAGAGTTCTCTCACACTATCATGGCTGATTTCCATACTGCTTCTAGTTATTGCCAACACCTTAAACAATTGGCGGACCAATTAAAAAATGTTGGGGCTCCGGTGTCAAACGAGAGACTCGTTTTGCAAATGGTGGCGGGGTTAACGGATGCGTGTAATGGGGTCGCTACTCTTCTACGGCAGAAGGATCCTTTACCAAAATTTTATCAGGCGCGATCTATGGTAACCTTGGAAGAGGCAGGCTTAGCAAAGAAGGCAGCAATAACATCGGCAATGGTGGCTCGTGAGGTTGTTCCTACTCCTGTCTCCTCGGCAAAAATCTCAGCAGCTGGTTCCGGCAATCCTAAAGCTCGGAATGGTAATAAGGGAGGGGGTAAGAACAACAATAAAGGTGGCAATAAGGGCGAGCAGCAGGCAGGTGGTGGTGGCCGAAATACAGCCTCTCCGTCGTGGCAGCCTGCTCAGTGGAATAGTGGCACTCCTTGGTCCTGGCCCTGGGCAATTCCGCCATGCCCTTACCCAATCAGTGGTGGCTCTTCTAGCCCATGGTCCAGATCGGTTCTTACGCCCCAAGCTAGCGGCAGTGGTGTTTGGGGCCTCGTCCACAGGCATATGCGGCTTCCTCTCCACCTTCACCGACAGACATCGAAGTGGCCATGTAAACGCTCGGGTTGAGTCCTCCGGACAATAATATGTACATGGATACTGGAGCCAATTCTCATATGTTCTCGTCTCAAGGTAATCTTACTCCCTATTTCAATATGAGCACAAATAATAATGTTGTTGTAGGCAATGGTCATTCGATTCCAATTAAAGGTCTTGGTCATACTAGGTTGGATCCACCACACCCACCTTTCATACTTAAAAATGTTCTTCATGTTCCAAAAATTGTCGAGAACCTTATTCACTACAACAAAAAAAGGTTTTTACAACGTTTTAAAAACGTTGTAAAAGAGTATTCACAACGTTTTTGGAAACGTTGTGATAGGCAACGTTGTAATAGCTCATTCTCTTTCACAATGTTTTAAAAAACGTTGCAAAAAACGTTGTTTTTGTCCTCCCACAATCCCTTGAATATCAATAGACAACATTTTAAAAACGTTGTAAAAAATATAGCACAACGTTTGCTGAAAACGTTGCAATGAATATAAGACAACATTTTAGTTAAAAACGTTGTAAAAAGTGAAATTACAACGTTTTCTGAAAATGTTGCAGATTAGTTTAGACAACATTTAATAAACGTTGTAAATGGTCTATTACAACGTTTTTCAAAAAACGTTGTGAATGTTATTTTTTTATAAAAAAAATTCATGGTTCAATAAACCTTGTTCCGCTCCCGCACCTGCACTAGCCAATTGCATTGCATGACCCAAAATTGCACTACTTGTTTATGAATATGAACTAATGAACCAAAATCATAAACCCTCACAATCATGAGGTGCAGAAACAATGGAGCCTCATTAAATTTTATAAATAACAACAGCCTATTTATTTTCTAAGGATAACAAGGAAAATGTCACAATGAAGTTTCAGATACTCAAACAATGAGGGTTTTGCGTGTGATACTAGGGATCATGAACTATGAATAAACAAAGATACTAGGGATCAGGAACTGCGAGTAAAGTCCAGCTAGCTTTTGGAGATATCTGTGGATCTTGTCCTAGTAATAAGTGTGTTCTTAACAGTAGGCTCAACCAATTCTACCTGCACAAGAGCAATCATGTGTCATGTGCGGGAGAACAAATCAAAGAAAGCTAAGAATTTGTGGGGAGAACATATGGTACACCTAATTGTATAACATGTGTGATTTTAGATTTTCATTAATGAAGACTAAAGAATGATCTAATCATGCCTTTGGATTTGGTACAGAGGTCGAGGGAACTGGACTTGCAATATGAAATACTCCGGTGCATCTGTGATGGCTGGACTGGGACCTATATAATCTAGCAGGTCTACCGTGAAAAGTTTCAGATTCACAGATGTCTTTTCAAGCTTCTTCAAATGACGATACTTATCATCCTCTGCAAGATATAGATATGATATTTGAGGTATTTACAAGATGTCTTTCAGTGACCAACCAAAAGAATAGCCTTTACTCAACAAAAATGTAAACAAAAAGAGGAAAACTAAAAAACCTAAAGTCTAAGGATGGAGTTCATTACTTGTTACCATTTACCATAAGGCAAGCTTAACGAAGTTACCGCTCAAAGCAATCCCAACATTGGCATCGATCAAAGATACTTGACCTGAATTAAGAGGATCCAAGACACGCGAGGTGCAAATTGATTAAATTTGTAACATGTCAGCAATAAAAATAATTCATCATATTCTTACCTACTATCGTTGACAAAGTCTGTAGAGACCAGTAGACCACAATCCTTTTAAAGTTACCTTAGCAGCTCCAGTGCTGCTGGGAATGATTTTGAATGAAGCACCTTTTCCTCCTCTCCAATCCTTGGTAGAGGGCCCATCAATAGTCTTTTGGTTAGTTGGAATAATAATGAAAAGAGAATTAAATTAAACCTGCAACACCTAATACACTAAGCTACATCAACAACCATAAAACCACCATCATACCAGTAATGGAGTGAACACTTGTCATCAGACCCTTAACAATGCCAAATATGTCACTAATGACTTGCAAAGTTGTCAAGGTGAAAAGAATTAAGCAAAATAATGAACTTAATTTTCAGAATGATAAGCAAGCAGAGGCCTGAAAGAAAATGAGATAATAACCTTAGTGAGGGGAGCAAGACAGTTGGTAGCGCAACTAACATTGCAAAACTTAAATATAAAGAAATTTTCTTATATGCAAGGAATTTCTATGTACAAATCAGGTGCTCGCTCACGTTTTAGTGCTTCTTTCTTCATCTTACACTCATTCTCATTTTTCTTCAAGGCGCTTTGTAGCCTCAACAGCTTCCAGAGCCTTCACTTTAATGTCTCTCATCATGTAAACAAAACAACCATAAAAGTTAAAATTTAAGACGATTTCAATAACAAAATAGGAGAACATTTATATGCAGACATAGAACTGGGAATGAGATGGTAATAGGAAATCATTTCTATTTCCCAACCAGAATGGGAATGTAATATTCACATCATTTTCACTCTAGGGACTTTTCTTAAGTAACTGGAAATGGGATCAAGTGGGACGGAAATTAGAAAAGAAAAATTGTAACTAAATGAGAATGAGATTGTTCTCAATCCATCATGGGGCTGAGACATGAATGTATATGAAAAAGTATAATAGGATGAGAATGGGAAATCCAATACTTATCACATCCTGTCCCATTGCCATTTATACGAGGGCATGAGGTCAAAGTTGGCGAAATTGGACCAACATACTCTTTAATGGACAGCATCAGAGGTAAACAATATTTGCTTGTGTGTGTGTGTGTGAGTTTGAAGAAACTTGGAGCATGTATATTATATTTTAAAATTTTTCAGTATTAGAATGATAGGAAAAGCTCATGCAAGTTGCTTGCTATCATCAACAGTGTATGATCATGTGATCCAAAAACAAGACATTTTAGTAATGGGGAGAAATTTTCTCACTTTATTTTTTCTAAGATCCATTCCTAATATATTGCAGCGTAACTGATGCAGGAGCAAGAGGGAGTTCAGTGGTTTACTCAAGTCAAGAAGAAGTTGCACGCCAAATCAATATTTCATGGTACTTAAGGGCTGATTGGAATGCTTATGGGACACTGGTGGACAAAATGGCCCAAGGCAGATTTAGGTGTGCACGCAAAGAGTACAAGGGGAACTCGGCTACAAGTCAGATTTAGTTGTTTTCTTTAATTAGTTTCCTAATTAGTTAAATCCTGTTTTTGTAAAGTAAAGGCCTTAAAAGAGTAGGTTTTACTTAGTACGCTCTTCTTTCCAAGGTGAGTGAAGCCTTGATCGTTGAATCAAACGGATTTATTTATAACGAGTGAGTGAAGCTCGTTTGGTGAAGCTGATCTTCTATATATATATATTTTTTCAGTTTGTGGCAGCCTTGTTCATTAAAGGCGTGGGCTGTCTTTGGGCAGATTATACCTTGTGTAATTCTTTAAACAAGGTTAAGGTTTTTGGGTTATTATTGTAAGGGAAAAGCTACAAGGAACAAACAGATTTTGGGGAGAATTAGTGGCAGGTTTGGGGCTATTGTGGGAGGCTTTGTGTTCGGCTAAGGGGCTGTCCAAAACAGTTGGACAGATTTGTTGTCTCAAGCAGATTTTCTCATATCAGTAACAATGGAGTTCATTGATGTTGTTGTCCAGAATTTAAGACCAAAACTAAGTTGAAAACCGAATCAGAGCTCTTGTTCAAAACTGAAATGCAACAAAGAGATAGATGAATAGAAAAAATGTGAGTGTTGGCCATACTAGTCCAAAAAAGAGTGAGCTGAGTGGGCAAAATTTGGAATTTACCTTCCAAACCAGATAATATTGTGAATTCCTAAGTGTAGAAACATGGATGCTTGCACCCATTGCTTTTTCACTATTGATTTGAATGAGTCCCATTTGACTTTCACCAAGTAAGACCTTCAACAAAGAGAAACTAGTCTTATGATCATTTCAGTAAATGGGTAACTTTTAGCTATTGGGAATCTACATCACGATAAGCATAGTTGCTTTCGTCATCTCAAAGATTACATTTGCACTTTTCATTTATAGGCATCGACAAAGAAAGCATTTGGTAATTCAAGATAGTTTCACAGTTCAAAATATGGACCTTGTGATTTGATTAACAAGGTTACTGGATCATTCTGTGAATAGTTGTATGCCACCCCATGGTCAGCCTGTTGGACAGAATACTCTACCTTTCAGTTAGCTATGATCTTTCTCAGTCTAGAGCAGAGCAGTCCGACAAAGTAATCTTAATGGGAAATGCTTACGATCCAACAAAATGATGATGAAATGAGCTTCAGGGAATTTTGCAGGGATGAGTCTGAGTTAGTAAGAAAATAAATCTCTCTTTCATTTTGTCAGTTACTACTCTGTTCAAGGTCCATAAAGCTGCCCAACATAGTGTAGTGCGCGCAGTCGTTTCTAGCTTTATTAATTATGTTATTCCTAACATTTCCAGGAATGTCCAATCCCAGCCCTAACATACCATCAAAAATGCAGGTGTCTTCAACTTTGCACATATCTAAGGACAAATGCAAATGTTATGTTTACGACCATCAAAATATTGAATTAAAAAATTAGAAAACAGGGATAAGGCAGCATCTTACATCGGGGGAGGTCAAGATTCAAAAAATATATATTAAAAAAGTAACTTTATTGGTCATTTACAAGATACAATCACAATTTTTACCAACCAACAACACAACACAAGTCCAATAATATATTTTTTATTAACCTTTTGAAGTGCGAGCAGACGATACAAGATCAAACAACCTCTTTAGCTTCAAAGCCGGATAGCACAACAGAAGTCACAAACAAAAATAAAAACAAGGCTCTTATCATACATTAGCAAATTAATTACCCTCCTACTCTCCATCTCACTATCTGATTCAGACATTGACTGATCCGATGAATAATCAATGTCATCATCATCAGCACCATCAATATCAGGAACACTACACAACTTATCATCCTCTATGTAAAACTTAATAAGCCTAAATCCCTTTTTAAACCACTTATTATTCATTATCTAAGTGCTCAAGGAAAAATATATTGGAGGACCAACACACTTTAAGGAATTTCAGAAGCTAAAACTGTTTTGTTGTAAATTACTAAAGAATGAAAAGTTATAAAAAGTTAATACACATAAAAAGTTATAAAAGTTATAACTTTCTCCTGCCTCCACCAAGACTCCAGAATAATGCAAGTAACTAAGAGAAAAGTTAATACACATAAAAAGTTATAAAAAGTGAGATTGCATAAATAACCATAAAACCAATAAGTTAATCGATCAAGATTACTCCATACTCCAGAATAATGCAAGTAACCACAATATGATAATAGCTATGATGTAACTTCCGAACATTTTTCATGTCCATAAAAAACTATTTTAGCACCCACATTTTTAGTTGTTGCTGTAGCAATCTAACCATATATCAAAGCAAGAAAAATATGGATAATAAGCATACAGACAAGTTCAAAGGAAATCAGTACCTTTTGAAATTTAGGAGGTGAACATCCCATAACCATTTTGAGCAATAGAGAAGGCGTTTGACTGCATGCAAAACCCATAATATATATGTTATCGTTCAGTTTCTTGCTTTATGACTACACGTGTAGCAACAACAGAACCAGAATAAAAACATAATCTGCACCGACAAACAAAATTTTTTTAGAAGAATATTCTTACTTTAATAAACACACATTAGGAAGTAATTTTCTAGCATTATGACTGCACGCACATGAAAAATATTGATCCTATGTAGATACCATTATTTTTATCAGTTCATCAAGTAAAAGAAAATTCAGACTTATAACCATCACTCTGGTAATCGGCTTATAACCATCACTCCGCTAGTCGGCTGAAGAGTTTTTTTTTTTTTTTTTTTTCTCACGGACTAATAAACTTGCCATAAGCAAATGTAGCTTTCTTTAGTAGCATAGGTGTCTTTAGTACCATTCCAGCCAAGACTTATTTATTTGTACTAGTGCTAGAAGCTGCATTTAAATAACATTTAGAAACCAGGTTGTACCAAGATGAACATTCAAAATATCCAAACCGAACATTAGTAACTATCAAAGGAACTACACTTTACAGCACACCTTACAACACGTCTTAAACTCGGAAAACTTATAGTACTTATGGAATCGCCTTCGACAAATTATTAACCCAAAAAAACACACACAATAGGTGCGATTTAAGGTGCGACTTCACGGTTACGTCTTCACGGTTTGCGGCTAGGGTTTTAATGCCGCCGGATTCTAACAACCCGGGGGCTGATCCTCCGGGGGAAACTGGGGATATACCGGCAAAGATGAACACTGCAATGGACAAGGATGTCAATGCTAAATCCTACGCCAATGTCGTTGGTCAGCCAAAAACCTTTGTCGGCGCCTCCTCGCCTATCCTTCAAGCAATACCGTTAGCCCCAAGGCAAGTCACTTCCTTTAATGGTGAACCAGGCTGTTTATTTACACCAATGGAGATTGAAGTGGCGGACAAGCAATTTATCAATACTATCATACTCAAATTTTCGCCTGGAAGGCCATCAGTGCACGCCATTCAGGAGAATATTGGTCGAACATGGAAACTCAAAGGTCCGTTTGTAGTTGGCTTGTTGGATCCTAGGCATGTTATGGTTCGACTTTCTTCCCCTGAAGATCTTGTCCTTGCTCTTTCTAAAGAATCACATATGATTCAGTCATGCATGTCTATCGTTCGTTGGTCTCCTGACTTTGCGTTCGGAAGGATAGTACTGCGTGTAGCGGTTTGGGTTCGACTACATCAAGCGCCATTAACGTTTTTTAATCCATCTTTTCTTCAGTGCATTGGTAATTCACTGGGACATTTTTTACGTGCCGATGAAAAAACCCTATCTTTAGAGAGACCTATGTTCGCTCGAATATGTGTGGAAGTCGATGTTTCGGAGTCTCTCCCTTCCCGATTTTGGATCGGCACAAGTAAGGATAGCGGTTTTTGGCAATCCCTTGAATTTGAGGGCAACATTCGGTTTTGTGTTGGATGTGGTCTTTTAGGCCATGTCAAAGAACACTGTCGCAAGGTCATTAAAAGATCTGATCGTGTTGTATCGGAGAAGCCTTCGCCGTACTCGAATGAGACCGGCATATTGGATGATAAGGTGCAATGCAAGGATGTGAACAAGAATAAGGTTACTTCAACACGGGAAGGGGATGCAATTAAGGCTGATCGTGCATCGGCCAAACCAACATTAGCTACCCGATGGGAGCCTGTAGTTAAGCAAGGCAAAATGGCTGGTGAATCGTGTTCTGGGGCAAAAAACTCTCAAGGCTGTGAGACGGAGGTTGAACATATTGATGTCCCTAGTCAGGGTAATAACACTGCTCCAGTGACTAGTGTGCATGAAAAGGAAGATCCGTCAGGGAATGTGGAGAAATCAAGTGCGTCAGTTTTAGGAACAAATGCATTTGCCGCCCTTGGGGATATGACTGAGGAGGGGATTGAGGAAGTTTTACATGGAGAACCTAATGTCACACCTGTTGATAATACAGTGTCTAAGGGTAATTTTGATGAATGGGAGTCGGATTTCAAGTTTCAACCGAGACAGCTTGGTAAGGCTCATTCAACTGGAGGCGAATATCAGGAGCATATGCTCGACAATGACAAATATTTATCGGATTCAGAAAGGAATTATGGGGATATTAGGCCGGAGTTTGAACATTATTGTGCTAGGAGGATTAAGAAAATCCAACAACGGAAAATTTTGCAACAGAATGTTAGAGTTACTAGGGCGGCATCTAAGGCCCAGTCAACTGTGTCGCAATAATTGTTTTTAATGTCGATCCTAATTTGGAATGCTAGGGGGGTTTGCAATAAAGAAACTATGGATTATCTTAGTACGATCAAGACTCAACAGAAACCGTTGGTTTGCGCAATTTTGGAACCAAAGGCTTCAGGCAGTAAAATTAATAAGTTATGTCGTCGGTTGCATTATTCTAATTCGCTTCATGCGAATCCAATAAATTCTCATATTTGGATCTTATGGGGAAGCACTGTGGATGTGATTCTTTTGGGCCCGTCGGATCAGTTTTTGAACCTTAAAGTCACTATTTGTTCTAGTTTTTCGGTAACGTTAACTATTGTATATGCTAAATGTAGCAGGGACCTTAGGAGGGTCCTTTGGTCGGATTTGCTCACTTTCTCGGGTTCTCTGTCAACTCCGTGGCTTATTGGTGGAGACTTTAATGTGATATCTCATTCCAGTGAGAAGTTAGGAGGTGGCCAGTGTGACTTCAATGACATGGATGATTTCAACTCCTTTATATCTCAGGCTGGTCTCATTGACGTTGGGTTTGAAGGCAGTCGTTATACTTGGTGTAATAATCAAGAGGGTAGAAGAAGAATATGGAAGAGGCTTGACAGGGTCATGTGTAACGGTTTCTATGCTGCATCATACCCAGGTCTAACTGTGCATCATCTTCCCTCTAATGAATCGGATCATTCGCCTCTTTTGGTAGAGGTTCAAAAAGAGCGTAAAGCTAAAGGTATGTTTCGTTTTCAACGGATGTGGTTGGACCATCCTGATTTTATGACATTTGTCGCTGATCTTTGGCAAAAACCGGTGGTTGGCGCCCCGTTGGAGGTTTTGTTTAAAAAACTTCAGAGCATGTGCATAGGTTTGAAAAATTGGAATTGGCAGGTTTTTGGTCATGTTCGTCGGAGGATAGAGAGGCTTCAAGATGAAATTTTAAGATTGGATTTCGATCTTCAACATGGTTGGAACGAGCAAACGGCAGAACATTTAGAGAGTGTCCGTCGAAATTTATTTCAAGCCATAAAATGGGATGAGGAATTGATCCGTCAGAAATCACGTCAAAAATGGCTAGAGGATGGAGATAGAAATTTGAAAGTTTTTCATGCCAGTATTAATAATCGGGCTCATGTGAATAGGGTTCGTCTTCGTTTGGCTGATGGAGCCTTGAGTGATGATCCAGCTCTAATTGGTGGCATGGCTGAGGACTATTATAAAACGTTATTTACGTCTTCTGTTCACACTATCACGGATTCTATGTTTAGTGACTTGCCTATTCTGGTTTCCCATAGGGATAACAGTGATATGCTTCGGCTTCCCTCGGAGGAGGAGATTTGGACTACTATTATTAATCTCAATCCTAATAGCGCTCCAGGCCCGGATGGGTTTACAGGGTGGTTTTTTCAAGGATGCTGGTCCATTGTTAAGGAGGATGTGATTTCTGCTATCATTTCCTTTTTTCAGGGACAGAGTTTCCTAGGGGTCTATCGGCGACGACAGTGGTTTTAATTCCAAAGATTGATAATCCTACGGAATTGGGTGACCTTCGCCCGATCAGTCTTTGCAATTTTGCTAGTAAGATTGTTTCTCGTATAGTTTCTTCTCGGCTTGCCAACTTGTTGCCCAATATTATCTCCTCACAACAGGCTGGGTTTGTGAAAGGTCGCAGTATCCAGGAAAACGTTCTTTTGGCTCACGAGCTTACACAGCGTATTGACACTAAAGTTAGAGGGGGTAATGTCATCTTCAAATTTGATATGTCCACGGCCTATGATCGGTTAGAATGGGATTTTGTCATGAGAACTTTGCAGGCCTTTGGATTCAATTCCGATGTTCAGGGACTGATTATACGGATAATTAATAATGTTTGGTATTCTATTCGTCTCAATGGGGGCTCATGCGGTTTTTTCAAATCAACGAGGGGTGTTCGACAGGGTGATCCGTTATCTCCGTTCCTTTTTCTACTGGCTCAGGAGGTTCTCTCTCGTTCAATCAACAAGGCTTTGGCTGAGGGTGTTGTTCAGCCTTATTATCATGGGCGCGGCGGGGTTACGGTTTCACATCTGTTATATGCAGATGATATGCTTGTTTTTGGTAATGGAAGCAAATCCTCTATTCTTGGTTTATGGGCGATTTTTCAAATGTATGAAAAAGGCTCTGGACAAGTTATAAATCTCCAAAAAAGTGGCTTTTATGCTCCAAAACCTTGTTCGATTCATCGCAGTGGGCAGATAGAATCTTGGTCAGGTTGTTCTCGTCGGTTTTGGCCTTTGAAATATTTGGGCATTCCTCTCTTCCGTGGTAGGTTGAAGCGATGCTATTTTGAGGAGGTCGAGGCCAAGATTATTCAGAGAATAAGTGGGTGGCGGGCCAAACTGCTATCATTTGGTGCTCGCATAACGCTCATCAAGTCTGTGTTGAGTAGCATTCCAGTGTATACGATGGCTGCCATCTCCGTTCCTAAAACTGTTTTGCAGAGAATTGAGCGTGCCCTTGCTGAATTTTTATGGAGTTCAAATGGGGAACATAGAGCTCATTGGGTGTCTTGGCATAAGGTGTGTCGGCCTGTTGGTGAAGGGGGGCTGGGAATTCGATGTCTTCAACAGGTCATGGAATCCTTACATGCTAAATTAGCATGGCGTGTCCTTCAAGGGAGAGGGTTATGGGCTCGATTCTGTCGCTCGAAATACGAATGGGGTTCGCTTTCACAGCGCTCGTTTGTGGGTACTCCCTCTTGGAAAGCCATTATGTTACAACTTAATAGGGTGGAACAATATAGTCGTTGGATTGTCAGCAGAGGAGACATTTCGTTCTGGAATGACAATTGGTGTGGAGAAAGACTTGAAGGTCCGCGTCCCATGGATTTGACTCTTAATGTTCGCGATGCTCTTGCCGATATATCTGCATTTCTTCCCATGCTTCCAGTTAGTTTACATGCTTCGCAGATTCAACAAATTTGTTGCTCAGAGAATGAGGTTGATCGTCTTGTTTGCACCTTGACCACTTCCGGCGAGTTTCATTCCTCTTCATTCTGGAATCATTGGCGAACTAAATTTCCATCTATATCTTGGGCAAACAAAATCTGGAAAGATTGGCTTCCTCTAAAGGTGAGTGCTTTCATTTGGCGCATGTTACAGAATGCTCTTCCGTTGGATGATTGTCTCCAGCGCAGGCAGATTCAATTGGCTTCTAAGTGTGTTTGTTGTCGAGCGACTCCTCAAGGTGAATCATTGGTTCATTTGTTTACTCAATCTGAGATTGCTACGGAAGTCTGGTCTCGGTTTGCTCATCCGCTGGGTAAGGTCAGTGTGTATTACAACATCATGCATTTGTTAGGGTTTGGTCTAGCTCTTCCACTAGACATCAAGTCGGGCAATTCAGCTAGGTATTTTTGTGTTCACTTGCTGGGAAGTTTGGAAGGCTCGTTGTGCGGCAATTTTTGAAAGTGTCCCAATGCATGTTGATCATATATTTCGGCGGGTGGTGGTGCATCTTCGAGAGTTATTGCGTGTTTTTAAACCTCGGGCTGTGATCAATAACAGATGTCAAGCTGCTATTCAACGTCTTCAGCTTCCTATTCAGTATGTGCCTCCTGCGAAAGGTATTTGGATTCGTTGGTTACCTCCTTCGAATGGTCGTTTCAAATTGAACACGGATGGATCTTGTGTGAATGGTGTTTATGCAGTGGTGGGATTATTAGAGATTCTCATGGAGCTATGTTGTGTGCTTTCTCTAGTTTTTACAGTTACGGTACAAATATCAAGGCTGAAATTCTAGCGTTACGAGATGGGTTGCTTATGTGTCGTGATATTGGTATTTCTGCTATTGTGGAATCGGATTCTTTGATTGCTGTGGATGTTTTAAACAATCATTGCCATCCTCCTTGGCAATATGTGTATGAGCTTCGTCTTTGTCGTACTCTTCTACAACACAGTGCGTTACATCATGTTTTTCGGGAACAGAATGGGGTGGCAGATCGTCTGGCGGCTTCTGCTCATGATCATAGAAGTAGTATAAGGTACACTAATAGGGCAGATCTACCTAGGACAGTTAGATGTGCCCTTCGGTTTGATGATTGTGGTATTTATAGTTTTCGCAACCGTAGAGGATAATTTTTTCTCTATATTGCAGTTTTGATGTATTCTCTCTCTTCGAGGTCAGGCTCCTTTGTCCCCCCGTTCAAAGGGTAAGACTGGTTGTCCCCCTCAAGTTTGTACCCTTTTCTGTTTTTAATAAATTCTGCAGGTGCTGCCCTGCTTCCTAAAAAAAAAAAAAAACTTATAGTACTTATATTTCAAAGCAGAATATGATCACCATAACATCAAGAGCGGGAAAGAAATAAACAAAAACTAATATCTCTTTACCTCTTCCAAGAATGTTAGTCATGAAATTTCAGAATGAGTTGTTCTGCTAAAACTTTTTTGCTATAAATTACTAACGATGGAAAGAGTTTCGCTAGTCATACGGTGACTCCAAATTACAATAGTTAGCTAATGTAAAGAGACTTACTAATAATTACATGGCCTTAGCGTAGTAATCTATATAATTGGATCTCATTTGCTCCTGCCTCCACCAAGGTTCCAGAATTATGTAAGTAACTAAGAAAATAAGTTAATACACATAAAAAGTTATAAAAAGTGAGATTCTATGAATAAATATAAAACCAATAAGTTAATGGACCAAGATTACTTCATACTCCAGAATAATGCAAGTAACCACAATATGATATTAGCCATGATGTAACTTCCAAACATTTTTCAAGTCCAAACAAAACTATTTTAGTACTCACATTTTTAGTTGTTGCTGTAGCAATCTTACCATGTATCAAAGCAAGGAAAACATGGATAAGAAACATATTGACAATACCTACTAGCAAATCTCGAATAAATATTTTGTGGTTAGAAACAACCATACATTCATGAGTCACTGTTTTTACCTGATCAAACTGCCTCAAAAGAGCAATCTCCTACGCAGTCACAGTTTTCATCTTTGCCCGATACTGACATAACAACTGAATTGATAAAATAATTCATTGACCATAACCCATAACCACTAGTTCAGCAAATACACGTTCACAATTCTATGCAATACCACCTATAAGCTAAATAGTCCATGCATCCCACAAGATGATCGAACATATGACTACATAAATGTTTATAATCGGTGCCAACACCCCTGCATAGAGTATTATCGGAGAAAATTACTGGACTAAGATTGTAAGAATCCCCATTGCTTATAGTGATAAAATTCGACGTTTCAAATAAGAAAGATCTAGGCAGCTATGATAAACACCCTTAACCCCATATCTGAAAAGGCTCTTTCTCATAAATAAAACCCAAACCACAACCAATCAAGAAGGAAATATAGCAATTAACATTGCTACAACTGACATCATTATGACCCCTTAGACATCTATACATAAATGTACATACCTAAATAGTCCATGCATCCCAATTTAAGTTTTCCTTTTCTCATAGTCAAAAAATTTAAGAAGTAAACTATTATTGCCCTTCAAAATAATCATAATACGGTAACACACCTCTTATTAATGTCCAAACTTCTTTTCTATGATTATCAAGGGCTATAGTTAGAACAACTTGCAAAGGTGTGTGTTTCACAAAATGTAAAACTCAAAAAAGGATAAAAGGCAATGTATGAAGGCAACAAGGGTATAAAATGTATATATATCAAAGGAAAAAAAATAATTCGGATTTACAAATGCAATAACTAAAAGAGTATTACCTGTTACTGTGGGCGTGGAGCTCCCTTAAAGCCCTAAATCGGGTGTATGTACTTTTTTGTGTACCCAACTAAAATTGATATCAAACAAAAAACTAGACAAAGAGGGAGGACAACAAGGAGAGCAAATCGAAAAACAAATCAAAAAACAAGAACTAATTAACCATTGGACGATGAGGAGAGAGAGAAAATTCGTTATCTATGTGAAATCCTTTCCCAGAAGCTCTTATCATGTTATTGACCTGTCACCCTCCTTTGAAGCCCTAACTGTATTGTATAACTGTCATTGCTTGTAATTGAAAATTGAAAACGAAGTTTGAAGCCTGGATTGGATTTCTCTTAGAAAGCCCTAGAAAATTAGGAGGGAGAGTGGGAGGGAAGAGAATAGACGGATGAAAGTTTTAGGCATATTAGATGGAAAAAGTTTTGCAGATTTTGTGTAATAACGGGTAAATTATCTCGCGTCTTTTTTTGGGCAGTGGATTTTACAACATTTTTAATAAAATGTTGTATTAGGGAGGATAACAATGTTTTTAGGTAAAACGTTGTCATTTAAAAATGAAATAACAACGTTTCTAGGTAAAACATTGTCATTTAAAAGGGAAACCACAACGTTTATTTTTAAAACGTTGTAATAAAACGTGGAAAAAGTAATCTACAGCGTTTTCAATACGAACGTTGTGTTAGATATATCAATTACAACGTTTTTTTTTCCAAAAACGTTGTGAAAAAAATGTTGTGAAAGCCTGTTTTTGTTGTAGTGATTTCTGTTCGTAAGTTTGCCTCCGATAATTCCGTCTCAATCGAGTTTGACTCTTTTGGTTTTTCTGTGAAGGATTACAAGACAGGGAGGCAACTCATGAGATGTGAAAGCAGTGGTGATCTTTATCCTCTCAGTTCCCTCTCTACCAAGTCTTCTAATCATGGTTCCGCTTTTGTTGCTGCTTCTGCGGTTCATTGGCACGAGCGTTTGGGTCATCCCGGTGTTTTTGTTTTAGAGAGTCTTAGAAAAAATAAAGTGATCACATGTGAACATTCTAAATTGTCTCATGTATGTCATGCTTGTTCACTAGGGAAAATTGTTAAGCTCCCTTTTATTTCTTCGAATTCTAGTACTGTTTTTCCTTTTGATATAGTTCATAGTGATCTTTGGACCTCGATCTCCAGTTCTAAGCACTACGGGTCACCGTTTATATGTATTATTGTTGGATGATTTTTCGAATTTTCTATGGTCTTTTCCCATTTCAAGAAAATCCGATGTCTACAATATTTTCCTTGAATTACAGAATTATATTTCCACTCAATTTGAACGGAAAATAAAAACGTTCCAATGTGACAATGGCAAAGAATTCGATAATTCTAATTTTTCGAATTTTTGCAAAGAAAACGATCTTTCTTTTCGTCTCTCTTGTCCTTACACCTCTCCCCAAAATGGTAAAGCTGAACGCTCCAGTCGTACCATCAATAATATGATTCGTACTCTCTTAACCCATGCATCGGTGCCTTATTTGTTTTGGCATCATGCCCTCCAAATAGCCACATATCTCCTTAATATAATCCCTCACAAGACACTTGACTCCGAGTCTCCTCTTAAGGTTTTATATCGACAGGATCCGGCCTATTCCCATCTACGTGTTTTCGGGTGTTTATGTTATCCCCTCTTCCCTTCTCCTACCATACATAAACATCAAGCCCGCTCCACACCTTGTGTATTTTTAGGATATCCGTCAAATCATCGTGGCTATAAATGTTATGATTTATCCTCTTGAAAAATCATTATAAGTCGACATGTCATTTTTTATGAAAACTCATTTCCCTTTGCAAAAATACACTCTCCGTCCCATACTTCATATGATTTTTTGGGCGAAGGCATTCATCCCTCTATTACTCAACGATGGGCTGCCCAAACTCCCTTGGTTGAGCCCACTACCCAGCCGATCTCATCTCCTCAGCCTCCTGCTCAACTTCAGCCCAATAGTCCGACCCTATTGTATTCTGGTCCTCCTTCCTCAAATCTGTCCTCTGCTCTTGGACCCGCCACTTTTGAGCCTGCACCTATCTCTACTGGGCCTATGCCTGGCCCATCCACTTCTGGACAGTCTCCAGTGCGTGCAAATTCCACACCACAGTCCCCTTCACTTCCGTTTGTCCATCATGTTACTCGCAGTATGCATGGTATTTTTAAACCAAAAACTTTGTTTAATTTAAATAATACCACTAAATCTGCACTTCCTCGTAACCCCGTGTTGGCACTTAATGATCCAAATTGGAAGATGGCTATGTCTCATGAATTTGATGCTTTTATTGAAAATGGGACGTGGGATTTAGTGCCCCGTCCACCTGGTACTAATGTTATTCGCTTTATGTGTGTTCTTACTCATAAGCACGGGTCAGATGGGTCTTTTGAACGGCATAAAGCTCGGCTTGTGGGTGATGGCAAGACTCAGCAGGTTGGGATTGATTGTGGGGAGACATTCAGTCCAGTTGTGAAACCGGCTACAATTCGTACTGTGTTGTCTTTGTCTCTGTCTAAGGGATGGCATATACATCAGCTTGACGTTAAGAATGCCTTCTTACATGGCAATCTTCATGAGACTGTTTATATGCATCAGCCGTTGGGTTTCAGAGACAAAAATTATTCGGATCACGTCAGTTTACTCCGGAAATCACTCTATGGACATAAGCAAGCCCCTCGGGCTTGGTATCAGCGGTTTGCGGATTTTGTCTTCTCCATTGGATTTACAAATAGTAAATCGGATCATTCTCTGTTCATTTATCGAAATGGTGGTGACATGGCTTATCTTCTCTTATACGTTGACGACATCATTTTGACTACATCGTCCAACTCTCTTCGGTGCACTATTATGTCTTAGCTTAACTCAGAATTCACTATGAAGGATCTCGGCCCTCTTAGTTATTTTCTTGGTATAGAAGTCACTCGGACACCTGGCATGCTCTTCTAGTCCCAAAGAAAGTATGCTTCGGAGGTTGTCGAACGTGCTGGCATGGCTTCTTGCAAACCAACAGCTACTCCAGTCGACACCAAGTCCAAGTTAGGGGCCGATTCTAGTCCACCATTTTCGAATCCTTCTCACTATCGTAGCCTCACTGGGGCTCTTCAGTATCTCACCTTCACTCGGCCGGATATCACTTATGTTGTCCAACAGATATGCCTGTTTTTGAATGATCCTCGTGACGTCCATATGAATGCGTTGAAACGCATTATTCGATACATTAGTGGCACACTTGACTACGGCTTGTCACTTTACCCATCGTCTACTTGTACATTGGTCTCATACACTGATGCCGACTGGGCTGGCTGTTCGGACACTCGCAGGTCCACGTCTGGTTATTGTATGTTTTTGGGTGATAATCTGGTTTCTTGGGCTGCTAAACGTCAACCCACTGTTTCGAGGTCTAGTGCTGAGGCTGAGTATCGTGGGGTTGCTAATGTTGTTTTCAGAATCGTGTTGGCTCCGCAATCTTCTACTTGAGCTACATTGTCCCATTACAAAGGCCACCCTGGTTTATTGTGACAATGTTAGTGCCATCTTTCTGTCCGGTAATCCTGTTCAACACCAACGTACCAAGCACATTGAACTTGACATTCATTTTGTCCGTGAAAAGGTGGCAAAGGGCGAGGTTCGGGTGTTGCATGTTCCCTTTAGACATCAAGTGGCAGATATCTTTAGTAAGGGTCTTCCTTTAATCCTTTTTGAAGATTTTCGGGACAGTCTAAGTGTTCGTAAACCTCCCGCTTCGACTGAGGGGTGCGTTAGAATATATTATCATATTTGAATTAAATGTGATAATATATTTGTGAATATTGTGTATAATTAGGAGTTATTATGTATGTAAATGTCTTACCAAAGATAGATTAGATTAGCTAGAATTAAGGTTTGGTTAGCTAGAATCAAGGAAGTCTCCTTGCTATATACCTCATTGTAATTGACGTGAAAGATCATCGAAATATATTCCTCTTCAGAATTGATCACTTTGTTCGGGTCATTACTGCAATAAAGGTGAAGGGAATGAGGTTCGAACTAATTGGAACTGTGTTAATGCACTACGCAATGAAATGGCTTCAGGGATTGGTAAAATAGGGGATGGGAATAGGGGAAGAAGGAAGTACTTGCAGTAATAGTAACACTAGTAGCAATAGTTGGAAAGGAGGGCTTCATTTGATCGTGGCTGCAAATAAAGATGACCTATCCTCAACTGTTCAGGCCAAAGATCAAAGAATGATTATCAAGAGCCTTATCAGCATATTTCCCCCACAAAAAAGATAGTGTCTCGTGTAGCTTCCTCTTCGGCTATTGAGAATGGCTAACATGTTAAAAGTAGTTCCAGCTTTGGTTACTGAGTTGGAGAAACGTGTGGGGATGCAGTTTGAATAGGCTACATTGGCAGATCTTCTCATACCATGTTATAATAGAGGTGAGACTATGTTTGACGTTGATCTTGTTCAAAGTCTCTTGGAGCATTTTCTTGTTTAAGAACAGATGGAAGGTTCGAGTCCGGGTAGACAATTCGTGTCTGAACAACATATGTATGAAGGGATTCAAAGGGCTAATAACTCAAATGCGAAGATGAGGGTGGTAAGGCAAGTTGACAGTTACCTTACAGAAGTGTTGAGAGATAAAAATCTATCTCTAACTAAATTTCAAGTCCTGGCTGATGCTTTGCCTGAATCAACAAGAACTTTTTATGATGGCTTGTATCGAGCAATTCTATCTGTGTAGGCCTTTGAACTCCTATTTTGCAATTCTATCCAACTCTTATTCATAACTACTTAAAGATGTATCTTTGTTTAGCTTCTTGTTTGGGGTTTGTCAATAACTAAAAAATCCTCGTAGAATCTAATATGAGCTAACCTCCAACAATTCTCCTATACACGAGATTGGGTAAATGTCCATTTCTGGGGGATTGATTAGTGACATTTCAAGCTTTAACAAATTCATAACAATCTAACAAAGTGACACTTAAAGCTTTTGATTCAGAAATCAAAATGCCCTTCATATCTATGTATTTGGGCATTTGCCTTTCCCATATGGTGGTTTCAGAGCCAAGAATGATGATTTTGAGACCACATTACTTTTAGCATGATACAAGAAAGTGGTTTTATGCCTGCGAATGCTTGACACAACCCGATGAAAAAAGCAGGGGTTTGTTTCCTTTCATGAGCAGGTCTCTCGTAAAATTCAGGGAAATTAAAGTGTGCACTGTTATTAGGTAAACCTCTTGATTTTATAGTGATAGGAAAGGTTCAGTAAACGATGCAACATTTTAAATCTTCATAAACAATAGACTCAAAATCTATAATTTGCCCCAAGTAGTTAGGATACTTGCTAGAAAATAAGTTTTGATGGTTAAACAACTACCATGGTTGGAATTTTTATAGCACATGCTGCAGTTTATGTTTATTTTGGTTTTATGCCTGCGGATGCTAGACACATCTGTAGAGACCCCAATTTCGTATCTCTGTTTATGACATGCCATAAAATATCAAGACATGTCAAAAAGGATTAACGGATGTCAAGTTACAGGGTTAAAAGTGCAAAAGGACAGAAGATTTAAAGATTAGTGAATTGTAGGGGGTCAAAGTGGCCAGAAATGGAAGAAAACCAAAAGGGGGAGCAGCCTATAGCCATTTTGGGTGTTGCGCCAAAAATTGCTATAGGCGGCGCCCAAATGAGTAATAGGTAGTGCCCACCTTTCTTCTATTCACTGCTGCAGTTAGCTTTTGGTGTAAGTCTTTCAGTGCAAGGTACAACACTCTGAAGCACGAAGAAAAAATATCTGATGATCCTTCGCTGTTAAGGAAGGCCAGGTTTCAGCCTATAAATATAGAGGCAGTGCACTGCCCAAAAAAAAAAGAAAAAATTTTAGAGAGAATTTTACGGAGAGAAAGTTACGAGAGTTGTTACGCTGATAGTTTCCAATCAAATCCCGAAGCTTCGTTAGGCTGCCAAAACCGCCCCTAAACACATAAACTCTCCGGGCAAAGTAAACCTTAGTTACCCGACTAGGTTTCCACCCTATTTCACCAGTTTCAAAATCCCAAAAAGAGCAGTTGCCCTGCCCGAATCCAGACGTCAAATCCAGTAAAAGCGAGCAGTTACTCTACCCGATTTCAAACTTGACAAGAACAAAAACAAGCCAAAAAAAAAAAAACCTGTTGTACCGCCCAGATCCTGAGGCGAAAAGCAACCAAAAGGAGCAGTTACGCTGCTCGAATTCTGACAACAACAACAACAACAACAACAGAAAAAAGACTCCCTCTACCGGAGGGACAGAGCGAGCACACCTTAAAGCATGCCCAAAAGAGAAGTTGGTCCGGGATAAAGCCTACACACTTCAAGAGGTAAGTACCCCAAAATTATTTAATATTTTATCTATTAAAATAGTGCTATTTAAATAGTAATATAACACGAAATAAATCATTATAATGCTAAAATTTCTAGGATAAATAGCACTGAAATAAGTCATTATTATGTCCTAATTTTTATAAAATATTATCTGCAACTCTAAAGTGAGGCTACTGTAATTTTATTTATTTCTATTGTCATATATAAAAATATATTTATATATTTAAATACTTTATTTAAATTATTAAATTTATAAAAGGATTATATTTAGCCAAAAATCTATTTTGAGTTCGAAAGGGCGAGTTGGGTGCCTAACCCCTTCCCAACTCGTAACTTAGCCTCTGAACCCTTACAAATCTGGTATATTTGGTTTTTCTTTGTTTTATCCTTACAGACTAAGTCTGCTAGTGAAGCACTACTAGTAGACTTGGCTGATTACTGAAGTTTGCTTTTTTTTTTTTTAACAACAGAATGTAAAGAACACATGTATTTTGAGATGGTCCACACTATAAAAAGTGCTACGCCCACCACCAAGGCAGTCAACCTTGGATTTGAATGTGCACTATATTTTCCACTAGTTCTATTACAGAAATATCCAATGGATCATATACAAAATATTTGACTTGTGTTTGGGGGTGGGGGAGTTGAATATCTGGAGAAACAGAGTATTCAATGTGCAGAAGAATAGTAAAGAGTACAACAATAAGAAGTAAATGATTAACAATTGATGCAGATCTTCTTGTTGTTGTTGAGGACTTCGTTGATCAGTTAATGATCTCTTGAATGCACTAAGTATGATGACTTGATGTTGTTGAATAGATTCAGAGCATTGTGTTCTTCAGTCTTCAATGGCAGTATTTATATCGGATCATCCTTGAGAACATTGGAGAAGATGAAGTGAGTAACAACTCTATTAGGTTGGGAGCTTTAAATGTCGGGAGCTGCTTTATTGACTTCATCTCTGATTGGAACTGATTAGGGTATGGAGAGGAGCAGTTGCTAGAACTAGCAGGTGGGTGACAAACAGAGTTGTAGACCTGCAGTAGTTCGTACAGTCTGTTTGTGTCAAACTGTAAACCTGCTCTGCCATGTATAGGAGGCGAAAAGTCTTCATTCTTCAGAAAAGCTAGAAAGGTGTGTCTCGGAAGTCAGGAGTTAATGATGATGCATTAATTCAATTTCCAACCATGGATAGCTGAATTAAATAATCCATTTGAGCTTGATATCCAGATAGTCTTAACACGCCATGCTGTCCGAGTGTAGACAAGGTCTGCTGGTGAAGGCTGCTGGAAGTCTGCTGGTGAAGCCTTCTGCCGAAGTCTTCTGCCAAAACCTATGAAGTCTAAAAACTATTCTAAAGGCAAAGTTCTATACAAAGTTGCCACGCTAACTGGTACGCAGCCCATTTAGCCACTAAGTATAGAACCTAATGTAATGAATGAGCAAATACAAATTAAGATACAATGAGAAACAACAGGGTGGCATCGAATTCTATTGCCGGAGCAGAAGATGATGTTCCCTCGCGGGTAGTTTTGTTTCTCTTTTTGGGTGCCATTAAAATTAATTACAAAATTATCACTCAAAACACTCCTCCCAAAAATCAGAAAACCCAACAAAGCTCATAAAATACAGATATAAAACTATCCTAAATTAGAAATTTATGCAATAATCAATTTAAGCAAGTAAAATATGCATAAATGTAGAAGAGGATAGAGAATACTAAAAAATTGAAGAAAAACTTGAGCTTGTCATCGGAAAATTCGCCGTAAAGAATGGAGGTCGCCGGAATCTGTGGGGGCACAAATCTTCACTGTTAGTCCCAAAGGGAACAATAATAAGCTAGAGGGGGGGGGGGGTTGAATAGCTTATTAGACACTTAAAACTCTTTGTATAAATTCCTAAAACAAGCACTTACAATCTATTGAAAAGA
The DNA here is from genome assembly GCA_013146195.2 of Codonopsis lanceolata. NCBI lineage: Eukaryota > Viridiplantae > Streptophyta > Magnoliopsida > Asterales > Campanulaceae > Codonopsis > Codonopsis lanceolata. The sequence goes on from CM028383.1 coordinate 75,276,661, forward strand.
TTGAAGTAGCGGAAGTCTTGTAAGGAAGACAGTTCAGGTCTGCCGGTGAAGCACTACCGGTAGATGGCTAGGGTGATAAAGACTTACCAGAAGTGCCGCCAGACTTGTCACGCCTCGGCCGGCCTTCGCCTTGTATCCACTTGGCCTCAGCCTCAAGCCCTTGCCTTTTTAGACTTAGCTGTTTCCTTCTTCTTCAATAGCTGCTCAGACTCTGTAGCCAGTTCCTTTGCTTCGCGGAGAATATCGTGAGCAACGGTTGGGACTGTTGCTATAATGGTCTATAACAGTCCATTATACCAATTTGATAGTAGGCGTAACGTATTTTTATGTTAGAATGGGCCATAGTAGTCGAATATATCATTCCGTCATTAGGCGTAACCTATTTTGATGTTATAATGATCCATAGTAGTCCATTATACTATTTCGCCATTAGTCATTGCATATTTTGATGCTATAATGTTCTATAGTAGTCTATTATACCATTTCGCAATTAGGCGTAACATATTTTAATGCTATAATGGTCTTTAGTAGTCCATTATACCATTTCGATATTAGACGTAACATATTCTGATGTTATAATGGTCAATAGTAGTCCATTATACCATTTTGCCATTAGTCGTAATATATTTTGATGCTATAATGGTCCATAGTAGTCCATTATACCATTTCGCCATTAGGTGTAATGTATTTTGATGCTATAATGGTCCATAGTAGTCCATTATACCATTTCGATATTAGGCGTAATGTATTTTGATGTTATAATGGTCCATAGTAGTCCATTATACCATCTTCCCATTAGGCGTAACGTATTTTGATGTTATAATGGTCCATAGTATACGAGCACACTCTAAATAAATCTCCAATAAGTGTCTATAATGTGGGTGTAACAATTGGACACAATTCGAGATGCTCTAGCACTCACAATCATATCTAACCAAAACCCGAACATCGTAGGGTTTCGACCCAAGGATCATTAACATCTTATTGAACTTATAATGACTCCATTGAGTCTTAATACTACATTTCATTATTTACATATTTCATAAATCCCCAAATTAACACACCATTCAAATTTATAACAAATTCCTAAAATCATTCGGGCTTGGTTCCTAAGCCTTAAAATCCATAAAACTCAACATAGTCATATACCCATTAATAAATCACATAACCTCAATTAAATCATCCTACTCATGATATTTAGCAAGTTCACACATCCAAAATCCCAAACATAGGCATACTTCCACCACAACCCCAAATAACATGTAGACATCATTTCTAGCATGCTCACAATCCTAAATACACATGGTGAAGAGTAAGAATATACTTCAACAATCATAGGAACCATCCTACACATGCTCCTAACAAGTTCACATGCTCAAATCACAAGTTAAAGGCATACAAAGCAAGCATGTGTACTCATTGACCTCAAATAGCATATAGTTTGTTTTCCTTAGGATCAATGAGTACAAAAATCAAAGAGAGAAGAAGTAACTTACTTGTAAACCACTCACAAGAAATCAAATGGAGAAACTATTCGATTGGAAGTAATCTACTTGTCTAGCTCTTCGATTCTATAGCTAGGACTTGAGCAATGGAGAAGAGAAATCATGGAAGACCAAGAAGAACCCTCAAGAACTCAAAGGAACACCATGGGAGAAGCTCTCCACAATTTTGGAGAAGGGATGCAGCAAATGAGGTCACAAAGGTTGTCTTGTGGCTTAAAAATGGTCAAAGAGTGAGTGAGACATGTGGAGACCCGAACCCTTATATGCTTGACATCCTCATTCTCTTGACATGAAATAAAACTTGCTTGACATCCCGTACTTTCTTGATATGCTATCTAGACATGTTTATCATGCTAGATAATGCATTACATGTCCAACACACCAAAATCATGCTTGCCTTGTTCACTTTGCTTAATTGAGATCATAGTTGTCTTGTAAGTCTTCTATGCTTCGCATGATCTTGTCTTGGTTGCCTCAAGTATCACCTTAGCTTCCTAAACACTTAACCAAGTTTTAATGAGTCTTAGTATCATTGATTCATGGTTCTTGGTCATTACATTGGTCATTGGGTGCTTAACTTTTCGTCTGAAGCCCTTCTTGCTTGCATTTGATCATTTGGAACTTAGGGTGCGTGAATGCATTCCTTTGCCTTCGAAACCTTTCCATGTTACTTCATAATTATTGAGTTTGAGTTCTGGATCAAGTGTCCTAGTTCTTATCATGCTTTCACAATCATTGTTCATAGACTTGTTGCATTTGGACATAAGATGACCAACTTATTACTTCACAGATTCAATCCTGTTTTTGGGCAAACTTCGGGAAAATTCTGGTACCAATCTACTAAATTGATTGAGATTATATTTGGGTGTGTTTTACCTACATATGTTAGGATACTCCCTGAAAAATTTGGTAATTTTCCAAGGTGTCTAAGTACCTCAATTAGGTCTTGACTTACGGCTATGCATGAATTCTGTTTTCAGGAAATCAGCTTCTGTACTTGATTTTGTAGCAACCTTATTTTGATGAATATAAGTCCAAATGGAGTAATTTAAAATTCTAAAATATATTTTAACGAGTCTAGTTTCAGAAAAATCAAAAATCATCTCATTTAGATGTGTGAGATATTTATGGTTGATTTTACAAGATTGATTGTCCAGTAACTTTGCAAATGAAAACTTTGCTTCGCAGATTTCAGGATTTTAAGTGATTTTGGTTGATGTCCCCTTTGCCCTTGACCCTTGGCCGTCCCTTTATGGCTTGGCACACCTTTTTTGACCCAAGTCTTAGCCTTGTTAGCCCTTGGATGTGTTTTTAATCAAAGGCTTCCATGCTTTAACCAATTAGAAGCCTAGTAACCACCCTTCACTTGGATTATGGTTTTGTTCACCTATTTAAAAGCCCCTTGACAGCCCCCATTGTCTTCAACCTTGGGATTTCTGGACCTTGAAGCCATTGGAGACCTTGTGAAGCTTCCATACTTGTGTGACCATTTGCTGGAGTTCCGATAACCTGATTGGCGAACCGAGACTGCCAAATCGAAGCCCTTGCCCTCCTCTTCTACAATCTTTGATTTGTTTATGCTTTCATCCATTTATCATAGGCTTAAGGTGAGCTCTCAATTCCTAGATTTGTATGTTCAATAAAATAACATGCTTCCTTCATTATAGTTGTTTTAAACGTGCTTACGAAGACTTCTAGTAAAGTAGAATTCTCCCTTTCATCATGTCAAAAGTATGTATGTGTTTAAGGTTTCCATGTTAAGTTATGATTTTGACTTTGTGTAAAGCATGAATGATGTTCTAAATGTGCTTAGGAACAACTCTTGTGAAAGAATAAATTTCAATTGTATGTTTAACAAAATCGACTATTTTAGGGTTTCAAACCCAAGAATTGGATTATGGCTAGTCTAAGGTCATGAATGGCTTGGTTATTGTGTTCTAAATGAACGGAGAATATAGAAAAGAGTAATGGGATGCATATAGTATCTATGCTCTATTTGGTTGCACTTTTAGTAATGACTCATCGGAGTTGAGTTTAGGGAGTTATTGAACAATACCGGCTCCACATTCAATCCCTACGATGTTTGTAGTTCGTTAGACTAATGTATTAGCTTACGTGACTTTGTGATGAATTGAAGTGCATGTTTGATGTGTGTGCATATGAGACTCAATCGAGTTCTTATGTGATTTACATGGTTGTGTTAAAGAAATGCATAATCGAGAGCATGTTGTATAGAATGATATATATATATATATATATATATATATATATATATTTGACATGTTGATTTCGATCATGTCGAATTCCTATTTGATTCCATAATGAGTAAACACCTACTTGTTAAATAAGTTTGCTCTAGTCGAACTTGTTCCTTATTTGGTTTATATGACGAGTAAACATCTACTTGGCATTGCATTAGTCCAGCTGACATATTTGGTTGAGTCGATGGTATGACAATGCATCGCCGTCACGAGTTATAGGATTCATGATAGTAATGGGTTGTTATACCAGATTTATCACACACCCTCCACTGTTGGCCCTAGTGGAGAAGTTAGCCCATTGTCATATTCAATAGAGCGCTTGGATTATGCTAATTCGCTGAGGGGTGTCCCCAGTACATCGATGTAACTCACATGAACATCGTAGTCACGGAAATAAAGTTAACGCTGTGTATTGCAGGAGCTACGTAGCGGCACCGGTTCCATAACATATCCTCTTTATATGTGGTTTACTTTATAGCACTTATGTGAAAATAACGTGCTACCATGGATATCGGAACTAAGTGTTTATATGAATGAATGCTTTGATTGGCTAGATATTATTAATGATATCTTGTTATGTATGTTGCCTGATGCCATGACATGCATAATTGTTGGCTCACAAAGTCTTTATGACTTACCCCTCCCTTTTCGCTTTAGATCCGAGCCATCCGCATCCTTCTCGTTGAAGAGTTGTTGAGTTCGTGCTTGTTCGAGATCGCTCGTGACGAGGTGGTTATAGCGATGTCCTTCTTTTGCTCTCTTTTGAAAGGACGTTGGATATAAGAAGTCATGTAGACTTCGCTTATTGGAACTTGAAATTGTTGTCATTATGTCTATAACTTGTGGTAACTTGTATTCTATTTTGAGTGTCGGCACTTGTATGCCGAGCCTTGTATAGTTGTAGTTGGTTCACTATGTTTTAAATCTTCCGCTGAGCATCACATTAGCTCTTATTTACTTCTGTTGTTTCTCCGGCATGTTGTAGTCATCGGGGTATTATAGCATGAATTGTTTAGTGTTGGGTTCGGTTGTAAAGTCGCATGATTTGGTTTAAATTGCATTAATTGTTATATCAGGTTTAAAAAGTTTTAAAAAATTTCGGCCTTTTGGTGCCGAGTCGCTTTACGTATATAATGTTACGTCACGTTGTTTTGAATAATTGAGTCCTTGCATGAATTGTAGTCCTATTTGGATGTCTGGACTCGTGATTCCTCCTCGTGGTCCGGTCGGGTCGTCATAGTTGGTATCGAGCATTATTGGTTAGCTATCGGCCGTGATAGGTTCCATGGCCTAGGTGGGTTGGTTCTTTGTATGAATCATGACGTTGATCGTGTTACTTTCGTGCCTTATTGGCAGATTCTTCGTGAATGAATAGGACTTAGAGTGCTAAGTTCATTGTAATCTAAATTCTCGTAAGTGCAGTGTTCGTGTAAAGGAATATTACCTTTCTCCCATTTACTTCAAGGAGCAGTTATACCAAGAGTAGGTGTTGCAGTACTGTATAGCCATCGTTTCCTTACTCCGTTACTTGAGATCAGAAAATGGTTTGTCGGTCCCAAGAGTGATCGTCGTAGTATTCATTAGAATCATTGTTCGTTTTTATCTTTTCGTTAGAGCAGTGATCGAGACTTCCGTAGTACTTACTAATATTTCATAATTGTTATATGAAGTCTTGTATCCATTGTAGTTCATGATGATGTGTTCAAGTCTTGCTTGCTTGGGGGAAACTGGAGTACTTGCTTCCCAATATTAATTCTAGTTAAGGAGATTATCCCAAATAATGAAAGATTTTCATTCATGGTCTGTTAAAATTTGTGATAAGCCAAGAGTTAATCACGTGCCACATGCTCGAAATTGTTTTCAGCCTGTACATGTTTTCATGTTAAAGGATTAGTAGTGTATTTGTGGGTAAACATATTCTACCTACTGATTTTGAGATTTTGTTCTTGCCTTGTTGTTAACCTAATATATTAAGAAAGTATTAGCTTTGGGTATTGCGTTATGCCTACCATTGACTAGCTTGATTGTCGACCGTATACAGGTTGACTTATAATGATTAAGAATATACTAGTAAGTAATCTTATGCTATACGTTAATGTCTATGATTTTGTTCATGTTTAACATCATGATGTTCCATGCCTACCATTGATAAGTGGTTAATTGTGTGATTAATAACATACATGAATTTTCTTGAACTTGGATATCGAAAACTACTTAGTAGATTCCTTGAAATTGGCTAAATAATATTTGACCACCTTACCTTGCATGAATGTGTATATGTAGGATAATAACATGATTATTCCATACTTTTTATACTTGCATAGTAGAGTTTAAATACTATGTTACATGACGTTTGTACCCTATTTGTATGTTTATATAACATATATGAGACCGAATTGGAGGATGCTTGTATTGAATCACAAACACCCCGCATCCTATACGACGAAAGCTTTTGAAGTCATTTCAGAGGATCCCTGACTTGGTTATCAAGAGGTCTTCGTCGGAGAACTAGGATGGTTTAAATTAGAGTTTAAATTGATTGAATCTGTTACCAAAATGGAATGGAAAAAGTAATTCGTATATTGCTATACAGGTGCAAATATGATTATTGAGAATTTACGCGTCTTGCCTTGACAATTATCCTATGTGCTTGAATTGTCTATACCATTGAGTGATCTTGAATTCGAATTTGAGGTCTATAAGGATTGTGATGTGTTCATTGGTGATAGTGTATTGCATGTTTTAGTAGATGTCCATCATAAGAGTGTGACGTTTGCCATGTCTGGTATACCGGAGTTGGTGTTTATTAGTGGTCATGCCATGAATAAAATACATTTTATTTCTACTTTGTGGGCTAGAAAACTTTTAACGCAAGGTTGTACTTGTTATCTCGCTTGTGTACTTGAGACTTGCTTGCTTACTTCTGTATTATAAGAAGTTCTAGTTGTTAATGATGTTCTGGTTATTAATGAATTTTCGGACGTGTTCTCAACTGAGTATGTCTTACCTCCCGATTGTGAGGTAGAATTTTGCATCGAGTTATTGTCATGGGCTTCACCTATTTCTAGAGCACCTTATAGAAAGGCTGCATCAGAGTTAAGGGAATTGAAATATCAATTGCAAGAACTTCATGATCGTGAATTAATAAAACCAAGTGTATCTCCGTGGGATGCACCAGTGTTATTTGTGAATAAGAAAGATGATACTTTACAGTTATGCATTGTCTACCGCCAGTTGAACCAAGTGATTATAAGGAATAATTATCCTTTACCGGATATTGATGATCTCTTTAATCAACTTCATGGACCAGTTGTATATTTCAAGCTTGACGTGCGTCGTGGTTACCATCCGATATGAGTTCGATAGGAAGATATTCCAAAGACAACTTTTCCTTCATGACATGGCCTTTATGAGTTCGTTGTGATGTCGTTTGAGTTGGCAAACGCGCCTACAGTTTTAATGGATTTAAAGAATCGAGTATCCCATAATTATTTGGATTGCTTTCTCATAGTTTTCATTGAGGATATTCTTGTGCACTCAAAGTCACGAGAAGAATATGCAGATCATTTGAGAGTGGTTCTTTCTATTTTGCGTGAGAAGCAACTTTTTACTAAATTTAGCAAGTATGTGTTTTTGCTCGAAAAAGTCTATTTTCTTGGGCACGTAGTTTCTAGTATTGGTATTTACTTGGATCCATCGAGATTGGAAGCGGTTGCTAAGTGGAAGACTCCTAATTTGTTTACCGAAGTCCGTAAATTCATTAAGGGATTTTCAAAGATTACTACTCCTTTGACTAATTTAAACAGAAGAAGCCTACTTTTGTCTGGAGTGACAAATGTGAAAACAGTTTTCAAGAATTGAACATCTTAGCATTGCCTAGTGATTGTGAGAATAAGACTCCTGAGTTTACTTTGAACAATGATAGTAACTTGACTGTTAGAGGCAGGATTTGAATTCCTTCTATCGATGGAGTGTTGCGACCAGTTCTTGTTATGGATGAATTGACTAAATCGTCACATTCTATTTCCAGTTTTCATGATGTTTTCCATGTCTCTATGTTTCGTAATTATATGAAGGATGAATCACATGCTCTTGCTTATGAGTTGATATCCTTTGAACATGACTTGTCTTATGTTGAGAAACCGATTAAGATCCTTGTTACGAAAAAGCAAGCATTGCATACTAAACGGATTCTGTGAGTCAATTTTTATGGAAGATCCATTATTTTTCGTTGATCATGGTTTGAATTTAGGGACTAAATTCCTTTTAGTAGGGGAGGATGTAGAGATCTGAACCCTTACATGCTTGACATCCTCATTCTCTTGACATGAAATAAAACTTGCTTGACATCAGGTACTTGCTTGATATGCTATCTAGATATGTTTATCATGCTAGATAGTGCATTACATGTTCAACACACCAAAATCATGCTTGTCTTGTTCACTTTGCTTAATTGAGATCATAGTTGTCTTGTAAGTCTTCTATGCTTCACATGATCTTGTCTTGGTTGCCTCGAGTATCACCTTAGCTTCCTAAACACTTACCAAGTTTTAATGAGTCTTAGTGTCATTGATTCATGGTTCTTGGTCATTACATTGGTCATTGGGTGCTTAACTTTACGTTTGAAGCCCTTCTTGCTTGCATTTGATCATTTGGAACTTAGGGTGCGTGAATGCATTCCTTTGCCTTCGAGACTTTTCCATGTTACTTCATAATTATTGAGTTTGAGTTCTACATCAATTGTACTAGTTCTTATCATGCTTTCACAATCATTGTTTATCGACTTGTTGCATTTGGAAATAAGATGACCAACTTATTACTTCACAGATTCAATCCTGTTTTTGGGCAAATTTCGGGAAAATTCTGGGCCTAATCAGAATCAAGGTCAAAACCAGAATCAGTGGCGTAATTCAGATCGGAGTACCAACCAGAATAATAATCGAACTTTTGGCAGATGTGGAGGAAAACACATGATCGAGTCATGCTTTTGGTCTAAGGGGGCATGTTTCAATTGCGGAAAAGTGGGACATAAATCCAGAGACTGCTCAGAACCACTGAAAGCTGGCAGTAACCAAGGAGCAAATGGGAAGGATAAGGGCAAATACAGGTACCGTTCGACTTTTTACTCTCGTGAAGTTTATGCATTGATCGATCCTGGTGCCACATACTTGATAATATGTACCTCACTTGCACGTCGTATGGAATTGTCTCCCCAAATCTTAGAAGTTGATTTAGTGATAAATATGCCTACTAAGTAATCCATCCATGTCACTAAAGTATATAAGTCATGTTCTTTGATGTTGGAGGATAGAGAAATGCCTATTGACTTATTACCTTTAGATATCCAGGACTTCGATCTAATTTTAGGCATGGATTGGTTGTCAGCATTTCATGCTAAGGTTGACTGTTTCGAAAAGGAAGTCGTATTTTGCATACCAGGTGAGACGGAATTTCATTTTAAGGGATCTAAACTGACAGTTTTATCTGGCCTTATTTCTTCTTTGAAGGCAAGAAGACTTCTAAGGAAGGGTTGTCAAGGATTTTTGGCCTTCATTATCGATAATGAAAAGAAAGGGGTCACACTAGAGTCACTCGCAGTAGTTAAGGAGTTTAAAGATGTGTTTCCTAAAGCCTTGCCTGGTATTCCACCTGAGCGGGAAGTAGAGTTTGGAATTGATTTAAAACCTGGGACGGTGCCTATTTCTAAAGCAACATATAGAATGGCACCAACTGAACTTAAGGAGTTAAAAGAACAGTTACATGAGTTATTAGAGAAAGATCTGATTAGGCCAAGTGTTTCACCTCGGGGTGCTCCGGTGCTATTCGTGAAAAAGAAGGATGGAAGTAGTGGCGGATCCAGAGATAAAGTTCAGCGGTGTCACAAATTAATACTATTACATAATTTTTTTGGAAATTACAATTGTCCCCTACGCGTTTTCATACGTTGAAAACGTTGAATTACATTGTCATATGTAACACTCATTAACAAGTCATTTTCAATAAAACATACAAGAGAATCATTTAAAAATTGATCGAACATTCGATTTCGTAAATCCGTCTTGACAATATTCATTGCAGAGAAGCATCTTTCCACGCTTGCTATAGCTACTGGCAAAATCAACGCTAACTTCAAAAGTCGATACAACAACGGGTACGACAAGTATTTGTTTGTTTGTACTAGCAATGGAGATAACTCACCAAGCCCCTTCAATTGACTGAATCTGTCGTCTAATCGCACATCTATAATATATCTCTCTAGTTGATTCTGAAGAGTCATACATTCATATATAGAAAAGTCATGAGGATAAAACTGAATCATTCTTGTCAATGCTGTAACACTAAAATTAGCAAAACCTTTAATTGGACTCAAACTAGCAACACAAAGAAGCAACTCAGAATTGACCTCATTGAACCGATCATTAAGCTTCAAAAGCTGCTGGTCCATAATGGCATAAAAACATTCCACACGATAATGAAATTCGTTAGAAGTGTTTGTTTTACGCCGAGGATTGCAAGGATTAACATAGTCATCATTCATGTTTAAGTAATCAATCTCATGCTTATTGCAAAATGCACTGATTTTACCTAAAAGAGATTCCCATCCATTATCTCTTTCTGTTTGCAATCGCATCCTAGTTACTTTAACAAGTGTCATAGCATTAAAAATATCTTCATCTTTCCTTTGCAAGGCTAATGACAAATCATTTGTGAACCCCAATATAAGCAACATCAATTGCAAATTAAAGACAAAATCAAATGATTGCAAATATCTCAATAGACCAGATGCTTGAGCTCTTTTCGTTCTGTCAGGAACATCACATGAAACAACTTCAAGAACTTCACGAGCAAAAGAAAACAAATTAACTAAGTTCAACAATGACTTATGATGAGATCCCCAACGTGTATCGGCAGCCCTCTGAAGACTTAACTCTTGATTTAATCATGTTCCTGTCTCAATTACACCACTCTTGATTCATACGCCACTTTTACGCTTGTTTACGTCGAATCATATCTTTACGCTTACAAGAACCTCCAATAACATTCATTAAAGTGGAAATCATTCTAAAAAAGTCTACAATAGGAACATGTTTTCTAGCCACAGCAACAAGTGCTAATTGAAGTTGATGGGCAAAACAATGAACATAATATGTAGACAGATTTTCATTCATAATCAAAGTCTTCAACCCATTGAATTCACCCTTCATATTACTTGCCCCATCATAGCCTTGACCCCGAATTTTCATCAAACTCAAACCCAAATCAACAAACAAATTATCAATAGCAGATTTTAAAGACAAAGCAGAAGTCTCCATCACATGGACTACACAAATAAACCCCTCTTTCACATTCCCACATGAGTCGACAAATCGCAAAACCACACCCATTTTTCTTTATCAAATACATCACTAGATTCATCCACCATCAATGAAAAAAAATCATCTTTAAACTCTTCAATTATCTTTGTGACTATTTCTGCAGCAAAACAATTAACAATATCCTTTTGAATGCTTGGAGCAACCATTTGGCAATTTAGTTTTAGAGCTTTTTTAGGAACAAGATTATGCATTTTCTCATCACGAATAGTCATATGCTTCATCGTTTCAAGAAAATTCTCTCTATTCAAAGAACCTTCACTCTCATCATGACCACGAAAAGCCAACCCTTGGTGCAATAAAAATGTACAAGTTGCAATCGAATCACATAATCGAAGTTGATATTCATTTCTTTCAATGTCTGATTGTCTATGAAGACAAACTGCAATAGATTGCTCTTGTCTCATTAGATCCTCGCACTTCTTTAATGACAAATTATGGGAACTATTAACTGCACCAACATGCAAATCCAACCTATCCTTTTTATTCAAAGCAGAAAAACCTTCATTTACAAATTCCCCACCACCACCTTGATTGGTGACTTGATTACTAAACAAATAACAACACAAGCAATATACTTTATCTTCTTTCATCCTATACTCTAACCAATTAGCATACTGATCAAACCAATCCGGATTAAAACGGCACAATTTAGTTCCTATCTTTTTCTGAGGGAAATTATGGTCACGGGGTTGACAAGGCCCCTTTAACAGATAAGCTCTTCTAACTTGATCAACTTGGTTTAGGTGAAATTCATGTATCTTTTTCCGTTCTGCAGGATCTGAAGGAAGACTATTCACATCAATAAAATATTTTCTATTTGAGGTTATGGAAATAGACTCTTGAGTACTAGCAGATGCACCACTAGAAGCACACAGTTCAACCCCCCTCCTAATAAACTAGTTCCAATTTCTGTCAATTTACGTTTACAAAATCTCTCCATATTCCCTCAAAAGCAAAACATCAAACCCTGTTAAAAAGACCAAAAGCCTTAAATTGATAGTCATTTATCATATTAATATGTTTCAAAAATTAACTTCATCATAAACTTTAATTCTCAACAATGCGACTCAGCGACTCTTCTGCAACAAACAAACAAATTCCAGCAAATTCATCAGACTTTAACCTCAAATAGTCAAATTCAAAAATCAAAAGCCCTAATTTCGGATAAATAGAAACAATTCCAACAAATTTATCAATTAAACTATCAAATTAGTTAATCAACTACACAAAATGACAAAAAAATATTTAATGGTTCCAGTAAATTCATCATAACATAGACTTAAGACTTTAATGAATTTGTGATTTTTGTCAAAATAAAAAACCCCACAACCACAATTTCCACTTTCCAGCAAATTCAGCATAACATATGATTTTGTGATTTTTGTCAAAAGTCAAAAACCCCACAACCACAAATGAGTGAATGACAATTGACAAATCCGGAAATCCCAAATTCCCAATCCCAATTCCCACATGAACAAAACAAAACTACAGAACTACAGAAGAACGGAGAACCCAAAATATTTGGTATTCGGTATTCCTAATTTCGGAATTTCCTATGCAGAACAACAGAGAGCAGAATTGAAGTGATTAAGTGAAGATTGAAGAATTGGAGAAACAGAGAAAGGAAATTACCTAGTATGCTCTGCCCTCTGCTTTGCCGTCGCCCGGCAGTCGCGGTGCGTCATGCGATCGCCGTCGGTGAAATGTGAGTACTCCTCAGTCTCCTTTTTTACTCTTCCAAGTTCCAGCCACTCACTTTCAGTTTCAGTTCAGGCTTTCCGGCTTCAAGAATCAAGAATTCAAGATTCAAGGCTCAACTACTCAAGCCTCAAGCTACGCTAGTCGCTCTGTTGTGCTTTGCTTCATTCGGCTTCCGCTTAAGTCAGTGTCTCTCAAACTCGCAGATCTCCCACTCTCCCTCCCAAGTTTTCTTTTCGCCGTTTTATTTTTTGGTTTACGGGGAGGTGTGCAAAGTAACCCTAGATTTGGGGGGAAAATAGTTTTGTGTTGTCATCAGTTGACTACCATGAGCTCAATCGGGTTACGATAAGGAATAAGTACCCGCTACCTATAATTGATGACTTGTTTGACAAACTGCAAGTAGCGTGCTATTTCTCAAAGATTGATCTTCGCTCGGGATATCATCAGTTGAGAGTCAGGAAGGAGGATATTTTGAAGACTGCCTTTCGGACTCGCTACGGACATTATGAATTTTTGATGATGCCTTTTGGACTTACGAATGCCCCAACTGCTTTCATGGATCTCATGAATAGGATTTACAGGAGATTCCTAGACCATTGTGTGATCGTATTCATAGATGATATACTGATTTACTCGAAGACCCGTGAAGAGCACGAGCAGCACTTGAGGTTTGTACTCCAAATCTTGAGGGAAGAGAAGATGTACGCCAAATTTAAGAAATGTGAGTTTTGGATGGAGGAGGTAAATTTCTTGGGTCATATAGTGTCAAAAGGTGGCATTTCGGTAGACCCAGCCAAGATTGAAGCAGTAATGAGTTGGGAAAGACCAACGATCACAACAGAAGTTAGGAGTTTCTTGGGTTTGATAGAATATTATCGCCGCTTTGTTGAAGGATTCTCGAAAATAGTAACCCCTTTGACTAAGTTAACTCAGAAGAATGTAAAGTTCGTGTGGACAAATGACTGCGAGTCCAGCTTTCAAGAATTAAAGAAAAGATTGGTTTCGGCACCAATTCTCACTGTATCGTCGAGCACAGATGGATTTGTGATCTATAATGATGCTTCCTTAAAAGGTTTGGGTTGTGTCCTGATGCAAGAAAGGAAGGTGATTGCCTATGCATCATAACAGTTGAAGAATTTTGAGAATATTTACCCGACCCACGACCCATGTTGTGGTGTTTGCATTGAAGATTTGGAGGCACTACTTGTATGGCGTGACGTGCGAGGTCTAAACAGATCGCAAGAGTCTTAGGTACATTTTTACCCAAAAAGAACTGAACATGAGATAGAGAAGGTGGTTAGAAATGTTAAAGGATTATGACTGCACCATTTTGTATCATCTAGGCAAAGCCACCAGCCGATGCCTTGAGTCGTAAGAATAGAGGAACGTTGGCAAAGATGTTGACAAGGGAGAAAGGTATTCTCAAAGATATCAAGAACTTGGGTTTAGAAGTACGAGTAAGAGGAGGAAAATGATATTTGGCACGTTTGAGTCTATAATCTTCGTTACTAGAAAGGATCAAGATAGCTCAGAAAGTTGACCCGACGTTAGTAAAAATTTATGAAGGTTTAGAGATGGGAGCTCAGAAAAATTTTCGACTTGATGGGGATGGTATCTTATGCTTTGGAAAAAGAATTTGTGTTCCATCTGAACCGGAGTTAAAAAGAGAGGTGTTAGAAGAGGCTCATAATTCAAGGTTTGCATTACATCCGGGGAGTACAAAAATGTATCAAGATGTAAAAGAGATGTTTTGGTGGGAGAATATGAAAAGAGAAATTGCAGAATTTGTCTCTAAGTGTTTAATTTGCTAATAGGTCAAGAATGAACATCAATGACCTGGGGGAATGTTATAGTCAATGTCGATTCCTGAATGGAAGTGGGAACAAATCACCATGGATTTTGTGGTGGGATTACCTAGAACACAGAATGGGCACAACGCAATTTGGGTTATTGTAGATCGATTGACCAAGTCAGCTCACTTCCTTACCTTTAAGATTACTGACTCCTTGGAAAAGTTAGGAAAGTTGTATGTTGATGAGATTATCAGGTTGCATGAGATTCCAGTTTCCATAGTGTCAGATCGCGACACCCGTTTTACTTCGAAGTTTTGGGGCAGCTTACAAAAGGCTTTGGGCATGAATTTGAGTATGAGTACGACATTCCATCCACAGACTGACGGTCAATGCGAACGAACCATACAGACGTTAGAGGATATGTTGAGATCATGTACCTTAGATTTGCAAGGGAATTGGGATGACCATCTGCCATTAATTGAGTTTACATATAATAATAGTTTTCATGCAAGTATTGATATGGCACCGTACGAAGCATTATATGGAAGAAAATGCAGATCGTATACGTGTTGGGATGAAGTGGGCGAGCGACAACTTTTGGGACCCGAACTAGTACAGATTACGTTAGATAAAGTATAGTTGATCAAGAAGAAACTTCTAATGGCACAGAGTCGACAGAAATCATATGCAAATAAGCGTCGTCATGAGCTTGAATTTGAAGTGGGAGATGATGTCTTTCTTAAAGTTTCACCGACCCAAGGGAGTTATGAGATTCGGTGTTAAAGGGAAACTCAGTCCAAGATTTATAGGGTCTTTTGAAATTTTAGATCGGGTGGGGGAAGTCGCTTATAGGCTTGCATTACCACCAACATTATCAGTGGTTCACAACGTGTTCCATGTGTCGATGCTGAGAAAGTATGTCCCAGATCCAAGTTATGTTATTGCTTTTGAACCCCTACAACTACGAGAAGAATTGTGTTACGACGAGTAACCAATTCGTATAGTGGATCGAAAGGAACAAGTGCTAAGATGATGAACAATTCCATATGTGAAAGTGCAGTGGACTAATCATATGGAGAGGGAGGCAACTTGGGAAATCGAGGAGGATATGGGAAGAAAATACCCAAATCTCTTCGACTAATGAGATACACTAAATTTAAAGGACTAAACTACTTTTAAAGGGGTGAGAGTATAATACCCAAAATCTTATATTAAAATAAAATATTTTTATTAATTATTACCAGATATTTATAATTATTGTGAGCTTAACTATTTAATTTGGAGTTTACTAGAATTGGTTTTGGGCCTAGTACACTTGAATTTAATTTTAGTGGACTTAGTGTGTATCATTTTGCCTAATTTGAGCTTGGGCCTAGCCCATTAAAAGTCTCTTCTGCTTATAATAATAATAATAATAATAATAATAATAATAATAATAATAATAATAATAATAATAATAATAATAATAATAATAATAATAATAATAATAATAATAATAATAATAATAATAATAATAATAATAATAATAATAATAATAATAATAATAATAATAATAATAATAATAATAATAATAATAATAATAATAATAATAATAATAATAATAATAATAATAATAATAATAATAATAATAATAATAATAATAATAATAATAATAATAATAATAATAATAATAATAATAATAATAATAATAATAATAATAATAATAATAATAATAATAATAATAATAATAATAATAATAATAATAATAATAATAATAATAATAATAATAATAATAATAATAATAATAATAATAATAATAATAATAATAATAATAATAATAATAATAATAATAATAATAATAATAATAATAATAATAATAATAATAATAATAATAATAATAATAATAATAATAATAATAATAATAATAATAATAATAATAATAATAATAATAATAATAATAATAATAATAATAATAATAATAATAATAATAATAATAATAATAATAATAATAATAATAATAATAATAATAATAATAATAATAATAATAATAATAATAATAATAATAATAATAATAATAATAATAATAATAATAATAATAATAATAATAATAATAATAATAATAATAATAATAATAATAATAATAATAATAATAATAATAATAATAATAATAATAATAATAATAGTAATAGTAATAATAATAATAATAGTAATAATAATAGTAATAGTAATAGTAATAATAATAATAATAGTAATAGTAATAGTAATAATAATAATAATAATAATAATAATAATAATAATAATAATAATAATAATAATAATAATAATAATAATAATAATAATAATAATAATAATAATAATAATAATAATAATAATAATAATAATAATAATAATAATAATAATAATAATAATAATAATAATAATAATAATAATAATAATAATAATAATAATAATAATAATAATAATAATAATAATAATAATAATAATAATAATAATAATAATAATAATAATAATAATAATAATAATAATAATAATAATAATAATAATAATAATAATAATAATAATAATAATAATAATAATAATAATAATAATAATAATAATAATAATAATAATAATAATAATAATAATAATAATAATAATAATAATAATAATAATAATAATAATAATAATAATAATAATAATAATAATAATAATAATAATAATAATAATAATAATAATAATAATAATAATAATAATAATAATAATAATAATAATAATAATAATAATAATAATAATAATAATAATAATAATTATTAGAATTAGAATAATAATAATAATAATAATAATAATAATAATAATAATAATAATAATAATAATAATAATTATAATTAGAATTAGAATAATAATAATAATAATAATAATAATAATAATAATAATAACAATAACAATTATAATAACAATAGAATTTCAAGACACCAACAGCCTAATGAATGTAATCGGCATGAGGTAAAGACAAAATAAAAGGAGGAAAATTCAAAGGATGAAGAAGGAGAACCGATGGCGTGGGTGTATAAGAAGGATCGAACACATGGGTGTTTTGTTTTGAAAATTTAGAAAAAAACTGTGAGTAAGAGAAAGAGAGGGAGAGCACAGCAAAAGGGAGGCATCAGAAGAAAGAGCTGTGAACAGCAAGACGGAGAAAGAGAAAGGAACCTTGTTAAATATAGTTAAACATAGCAAGAGGGATTCTTCGAGCAAGTCTTCGTAATCTTCCTTCTCGTTAAATATAGTTACCGATCTTAGTATTGTTGTGTGGGTTGTAGTTGGGTTGCACTTGGAATCAGCAATAAAGAAAGAAGAGGATGTGTTGATTGTGTATGTATGTGCGTGTGAATTGAATAGAGGAAGTAAGGGGAGGACTTATTGAAGTTCAGGTATGATTGTGTCGACAAGGATGAGAACGAGAGAGAGATAAAGACAAAAAAGAGAGAGAAGAGAACAGAGAGGAAAGGAATGGCAGAAGAATGAAAAAGAAAGAAGAAAAAGGAATTGGGGTGCTGGAAGGAGTAAAGAAAGAAAGGAATAGATACATATATATATATATATATATATATATTTATTAAATATATATATACACACATTAAATCTATCTGCCAAGACTCCACAGCAAAAACAGTAGTTGGCATGAGGGACAAACAGACCCAATATGGATTGATGCCCCTAAATTTTTTGGAGTTTGTATTAATAGTTTCCTATACTTTTAGACTTTTTCCTCAAATTACATAAGGGACAAACAGACCCAATATGGTTACATTAACTAAGTATTCTTGGAAATTTTAGTTATATTTTAAATTCTAATGTTGCTAGAAGGTCCCAAAAGATAGAATTATGTCTTGTATCATGTTAAATTTAGATTTAGGTCGAATGAATAGCGGTACGTTGTGCTAAATTTAACTTTTTTTGGCAACATTACTAAGGTAAGAGATTATACTTCTTACGGTTTATATTTTAAACATCCTCCATTAGACTTCTAATTATTTTTATCGGCATCGATATTCCTTTGAAACGTATGCCGATTTGGGTCGGTAGTTGAATTGAATTCCGTCGATTTTACTTATTCAAAAATCATGAGTTTGATTCACGTTTAATCTGACTTAATTATTAAATTTCACGTTAGTTATTCTTCCTACATGAAATATGCTATTGGTGCGATACATAATTTTTGCGATGCATTACTTTTGTAGTGAAATTGGATTATTGCTTTCTTGAAATTCTATCATGGTCATAAACAGATTTTTTATGATTATCGAATTACTATCGAATGTCACTTAAATTGTGAGCATAATTATTGAAGGATCGAACTTATCAAATACCACCTAGCTAATGGTATATGGTTATCCGAATATAACAAACATGATCGAATTATCGATACTATTCGAATTAATTATTTGAACTACTTATCGATACTCTTTGAAGTAAGTATTTAAAAATAGTTTTATGATCATGGGATTCTGTGAGTAATTTATTGTCTCCAATCGGTATGAGACGGTTGGTGACGGTTGATCCCTCGAGTCTTTTTTATTGTTAAATCTTCGTTTGGCTTCCTTTTTAATTGGAATTAAAATTTTGATAAATTGCTTCTACATATCGATACTTGAACTATGAAGTTGGAATATTGAAAATTATTCATCTCTGATTTATTCAGGTCAACTCCTCCTTAAAACCGGAGGGGTTGTATATAATCTTAGTGAGCATTGTTCGTTTACCCTTTTTTTTTTCAAAATTCTTCTTCTTCAGGTAATGAGTAGGAGTTATTAGAAGACTTGATTCGGATAAACCAAGATGATGGTTCCGAGAGATTTTTGGATCTAGACTTTTATTTAATAAAAAGATAATTTATTAAGAATTATTGACTTTTGTTTAGTATCGAGATTATAATAAACTATATTGGGTTATTTGGCTTGAGTTAAAGATGTTTTAAGGTTTATATATTTTGAGTTGGGAAATTTATGAATTTAAAATGTAATTATAAGTGACGTGGTCAAATTATGGGATATAATTATACCACGTTTGGGGTGTTAGAGATGCAGCCTTATAAGCACCCTAGATGAAAGAGAACTTTTGACATAAACATAAGATGATAAGAACATCAATATTCACTAAGCATCCCAAAAAAGATATAGAGCACTACTAGAATCTCGTAATAAATAGAGAGCTGGCAATGGGCTAGGTTGGGCCGAAGCGCACCAAATCTACTACGCCAGATGTTAAAATTGGACCGGCCCGACAGAACTAAAGTTCAAGCCAACCCAATATACTGAGCCGACTGAGCTAGCCCAACATAATATCAGGTGGGTTGGAACGCACCTGTTTTTGCCGGCTCTAAGTAAAGATAAAGGGCACTACTATAATCTCATAATAAAGATAAAGAGCACTACGAGAATCTCATAGTTCCTAAAAGTAATAGAAGGGAATGCAACCTTCAAGAATAGGAGGAAATTCATAATAGGAGGGAATGCAACCTTCAAGAACGAAACAAAGGGTGGGATGAGAAAAAACAATTTTGAGTTTTGTTTTGAAGCATAAATGGTATCTTCTCCATCCTAAAAGTAGTGGTAAAGCTTAATCTTTTACTGTAAATTTGAATGTTTTTCAAATGAAAATTTGACAATGACTTATTTACTTTTTCAATAGTAATATATTGATTTATTGTAGTGTATTGCACTTCAGTTTCGAAGCTCTAGTCTTATTTTCTACAATTCAATTATATCTTTTCTCATCTCTCTATATATAAAATTTAAGGTTGTTTTTTAGAAATTAATAGATGAACAATAATAACCCTTCACCAAATAAATCACCCACTATTTAATTAAGGACAAAACAAGTAATTTACCATGAAAAATAATAACGTTTGGACAAAAATAGCCCTAAATATAATAAATCGTTCACTATTAATTAAGGTCAAATAAGTAAATTTCTTATAGGCTAATTAATTCCATAAATAGTTAAATAATAATTTTATCTCTTGAATGTACCTATTTTAAAGTTAGGTCCTACATTTTTTAATTCTATTTGTTTTGTCATTTATTTTGATTTACTTATCAATTTCCCCTCATATCATTATCGTTACAAATAACGTCCAATATTTTTTAAAATAACAAAAATACCCTTACTCAGTCGAGAGACTAAAATATTATTCGAAAAACTAAAAAATAACTTAGTTTTACTTTCTTAAATATGTTCAAGAAAGACATTATTAGATATACATGAAAATTTGTAACTATAACAATAGATTTGTTGGTGAGTATCGAGATATTGAACAAATATGTTGTATGCCTACTTATTACCCGTGAATAATCTAAGAGAGATGGGTTAAGAAATGTGTCATAATATCAAGAAGATGAAGAAAATGAAAATCAATTAATAAATATATGCGTTTTGTTAGAAAAGAAAGCTAAAATTTATAACTTAATTTTTTTAATTTTTAGATTACTACAAACAGCTTTAAAAACTATCATACTCGTCCCTAACTTATAGATATTTCAAACAAAACCATTGTAAGTAATCACAAATAACTGTGTTCAAAATACTTTAATTTTTTCCATAACTGATTCCAAACCTCTAACCACTTTTGGTTTTAACTTCTTTATAGAACCCGAGGTAGTTACATGTGAGAATCTCTCTAATCCCCTCCCTTGGCTATCGACTTTCTTTTCTTTTACCGCAACTCTCTTTTAATTGAAAGAGACTATCACCATCCAACATCATTTCAAGTAGTCTCATCCTAAAATTAGATTATCTCATTTCTAAGTAATTTGACACCGAAAGTGGATATGAACTAAGAAATTAGAGACGTTTAAAAAAACAAGTCCGACTAATCGGAAGCTAAAGAGATTCTATGTCTCCATTTGAACAAGGTAAGGTGAATGCGTTTCTTGGTGGTGGTGATGGCGGTTTTGACGACTACAAGAATGGTGGTGTTAGGGGCAGTGGCAATGTCAATTGTAAAATGGTGGTTTTTAGACGAAATACAAATGTTGTGAGATTTTCACATCATCAAATTATTAAATATCCATATTGGTTTCATGTTCAATTAGAATTAAAATTTTAAGAATATTGAATTTTAGTTTGTAAAAAGTGAAATTTAAGGTTGTGGTGGTGGTGCGTCTATAATTGATGGGTTTTTCAAATACGTTACTTTGAAGGAAGGAGTTAGTAAATCAGTGTTCTAAAACTCCCCGCCTTGCTCCGCCTAGGCCCCACCTAGGCGCTAGGCCCCTTTTTACCGCCGCGACTTTCCTAATCCTCGTATAATCGACCAAGTCAGCATCTACGACAAACCTCGCCGACCTTAATTTATTTTTGTAGCTTTGATTTTGTGGCATGCGGTGACCGGGGAAGGAAGAGGGGCAAATTGGAGAAATAATGAGGGTGGTAATGGTGAGGCAGAAAGGAAGGTAATGGGGGGCGAACTGGAGGAAAATCTTTTTTGTTTTTAGTTCTAAACTTAACTGGTTTATTACTTTGTGGTTGTTGAGAATTGAGATTAATGGTAGGTTTGTATATTTTAGTTCATTTTACAAATATAAACAAGTGTTTGATAAAATGTCAAATATAAAAATAAATAAATTTGTATTCAATGTGTTTGATCTTTGATGTAAATTATCAAAAAATTGTAATTATGCCTTAATTATAGTATTATTTAAATATGAGTCAAAGTATTTTATTTTTTTTGGATTATTGAAATAACTATTTTTTAAAATTAAAAAAAAAATATTTTGAATATCAAATGACAAACTAAATGATGAAATTATAACCAATTCCCACTTTACGTCACAAGTAAAATGACCAAAATAATCCTCATGTGCATGATTTTTTTATTACTATTTTTAACGCTTATGGACGGGACAAAGTGAGATAAATAAAAAAATCGTGTATGAAAGTGAAACATCATAGGTTGGGAAAGACATTATTAGAGATATATGAAAAATTGTAACTATAATAATACATTTGTTGTTAAATATCGAGATATTAAGTAAATCTGTAGCGCGCTTAGTAATTACCTATGAATAAGCTTAAAAAATTATGTTAAGGAAATGTGCTATAATGTCAAAAAAATAAAGAAAAATAGAGAACTTAGTTGACGAATTTGTGCATTTTGTTAAAGAAGAAAGCTAGAATAAATAGGAGATAGACGTTTGAAGAAAGTAGTCAGACTTAACTGAAGCTAAAGAATTTTTTTCTTCCGTTTTAGCAAGGCAATGTTAACGCGTTTCCTAGCAGTGGTGATGGCAGTGGCGCGGCGAATGGAGGGATGCTGGTGGTGGTGGTGGGGTGAAATTGTAATTTGGCCGTATAATTATTTCTGAATTATAGAAACAATTATTTATTATTTTTAGTCCAAAATATAATTACCCCCCCCCCCAAGTACCCACTCAATCTCCCAAAATGCACCCCAACCTAATTTTTTTTCTCATAATGCCACATGACGTTATAACTTTTGTCTCACTTTGCCCCCAGCCATCTAAGTATTAAGTATAAAACAAGTGAGAAAAATGTAACGTCCGTACTGGTCAGTGGGTAAAGTGGGACAAAAGGTAACGTCAGGTGACATTATGGAAAAAATAATTATGTTGGGGTGCACTTAATTTGGGATTGAGTGAATACTTTGGGGGGCTATTTATATTTTGGCCTTATTTTTTATTGAAAACATATTTTAAATACTAAATGATTAACTAAATAATAAAGTTATCACCAAATTCATTTTGCACCCCAAGCAAAATGACCAAAATAATCTTCTGTGACATGCACATACCCTTTTTCCGTTACTATTTTTAACTCTCGTAGACAGGAGGAGGCAAATTAAGTAGGAGAAAAATAAGGTATGAAAGTGAGACATTTCATAGGTTGGGGTGAAATGTGAAATTTAATTTGTAATTTTGTCGCATAATCATATTTTGGTCTTATTAAAATTAGTCCAAAATACACATTTCCCCCCGAAAGTATCTACTAAATGCACTCTGGCCCTTAATGTAATTTTGTAGCATTTTCATATTCCATATCATATTTAGTAATGAGTTAGAGTGGATCGACCCGTTTCGGCCCACAAATTTCCATAAAAAATGTACATTTATATAGGAAGAAAATAACTGGTAAAAATGGGTAATGGATTCGACCTGCTTTAACCCGACCAAAATCAACCAGTTAATTTTTTTTTGTTCGAAATGGGTAACCTATTTCGATCCAAAAAAAATAATAATAACTGATCAATATGGAGTCGGGTTAAAGCGGGTCGAACCCATTACCTGACCAGTTATTTTTTTCCTATATAAATGTACATTTTTTGATAAAAATTTGTGGGCCGAAACGGGTCGATACGCTCAGACTCATTACGCCCCGAACTATTTCGACCCGTTTAATTTTAGGTTGTAACGGGTTACGGTTCATTTCGACCCGACCCGACCCATACAATCGTTAGCCTGAGTTTGGACATAAAGAAACCAAAATGAAGGAGAAGAAAGTCTTCGTTTGTCAAGCTCAAAAACAGCAGCATGCCATCATACAAGGTATCTGATTATTAATATTAGTTTAATGTGTGCTCATGTGTATGTGGCCCATAATTAAAGTATGGTGAAAAGTAAGGGTAAAGTTGTAAAAATAACTAAAAATGTAAAAAGCATACATAGTATGTAACGACCCAAACTTTCTAACCAATTTATAATCTCAAAATCTTGGGCGCGTCACTATTACAAATACTAAATCATAATAATTTCGAAATCATCTCTTAAGGACTAGTAATAAAAGAAAGTCATAGAATACTATTACATTTCGAAAGTATAATTAAACAATTCTGTAGTCCCAAAACTGCTAAACTAAAATTTTGTCCAAAATACAAAATGAACTAATTCGAAATAAAAATCTCCGGATTGTTCTTGATGGTATCCAACTTACTTAAAACTTGGAAGGAAAAAGATTTGGAAGGAATGAGCGGACAATACCCAGTAAGATCATATACAGCCCCTCCGAAATCTAGGGAAGGGTTCATTAACAATAAAGCATTCAAAAAGATTAATATTCAAATAGTTCATAATGGGGAATAGGACAATGAGATGATAAATTTCACATTTCATCAAGAATTCGATGTAAAAGATAGAGATACAAAGACATTTGCGAGAGGTCTAATCGTCGCCAACTGTCCCATACCAGTTGGAGACAACGACCAACCCGTGGATACCATGATCACATAAGCGGTCACAAGACCTCTTTTAAACAAGGATTCGCAATGTACAAATAGTAACAGTTCATAATGATATATCCGGATAACCAAGCCACGGGCCAGGTGGCATAATTCATAATCAAATATCAAATTCAAAATGCTACTTTACCCCAGTAGCCGGTTGTTCAACTTCGTGATCAGATTCCTATATTCAACTTGAAAAACTACTCCTTCTTCTCTCTTTTGTTTTGTTTTTCCCTTCTTCCCTTCCGCCATTTCTTCTTCTCTGTTCTCTTCTTCCTTCTTTTTTTTTTTTTTTTTGTTCTTCAATTACTCCTCCTCCACCACCAAAATACACACAAATGTATAAGGTCAAGTAATTACTTCTTTCCATCATTTCTCTCTTGCCTCTCTTAGCCGACCCAAACCTGATAAAAATCAATTTTGGAGAAAAAAATAACCACTTCCGACATTTTAGTTTCAAAAATTTACAGATTATAGCAACATTCACCAACCTCAATTACGTGATCTTAAAATAGTGAAATTCCATGATGATAGCCATTTGAAAATCAATTTCATCAATCGTTCAAAAAAAATTTCTTACACCCACAGATAATTTACTTAGAACTCATATACAAAAACTCTCCCTCATCGTCGACCACCACCGAACACACCTACTAATTGCACAGGAGAACTACTAGAATATGAACTGAAGAAGCAATATCATACCTCAAATCGAGACTCACGATCTCGTCTATTGTGGTTCGGTGCGTCACCGAGACTTCAGTAATCTTTGCCTTCCGTGCTCTGTATTTTTTTTTCTTTTGTTTGTGCCAAAACCCAACTAGATATACCTACCTTTATATACCCAGTGACACGCCTCTTCTTCTTCTTTTATCGAACATGACCGCCAAATTGTTCATGCATTCATCTCATAGGTCTTCCCCCTTTCCGATCGTCTCTCTTCCCGATTATAGGCGGCCGGCAAACGATTTGTATTATTTATTTTTATTATTATTATTATTATTATTATTATTATTATTATTAAAAAGACCACTAATTGGGCTCAAGCCCAAACTTGAATAAACAACCCAATTTGTATTCCAAAACTAAGTGGGCTCACTAACAATTTAAAAGAGACCCAATTATTTTTTTGATACCTAATTATTATTATTATTTTTTATTATTTTACTATAGGAAATTCGGGGATATTACATAGTACTAGTATAAAAACTTACAAACAGTTTGCTGATAATTTAAATCGACTAGCTACTAGTACAAAAGCAATCCTTCTTGGTTAGTACTCCTGTCTCTCAATTATTCTTTGGTGGGTGTGCTGTGAGTTCAGTTTGAATTGCAGCTAACACAGTCTGGATAACGCTCAAGGCAAGGGCAAAAATAGCAGCAGCAAAGGCTACACAAGTCCAAGGGCTACTAAAATGAGTATGCTTCCATTCAGCTATCCAGAGTTTCCAGTGGTTTCTGTAGTGATTCTCAATGCCTTTTTTGACTCGAACAAAACCATGAGGGTTAGGCACCAAATCTTTGGCTATCTCATTGAATAGGTCTGCCACCTCTTGGTCGCTTCCAAGGTAGTTGAGCAGTATACCTTTTGACCTTAACTCCTTCACATCTTCTGCGTGATCAATGAGTGAATCCATGAAACATAAGAAAGAGGTTACCCCAAAGTCATCTGGAGTGTCGGTGCAGGCTTCATAGGCGACCAAGTTTAAGAGTAGGGACTTGGTCGAATCATCAATTGTGATTGGAGGAAGTGTGAGACAGGAGGAGAAGCCGGTCGACTTGAACGAAATGTCAGAGAAACGGCTTCCTGCTGGACCTGCTCGACCCGGCCTAAAGTGAATTCCCACAGTCTTTAGCTCCATGGCTGAACGATATGAGCACCACTCACCAGTTAGATGACACCCTCCTCTCTCAAAAGCAGTCACATCTATCAGTTGTTTCCTCACAACTTCAAGAAGATGAAGAGGCCGACTGGATTCTATTTTCTTTGACGACAATGCCGACGTATTCTCATCTTGTGACTCCCTTATAATATACCTCCTGATGAATCTTTTGATCATTCCATTACTATTGGAAGGCTCAGCCCTGGATCGCCTGATAAAATTCCTAATAACTTTTTCTCCTTTGTCTTCATCTTTGAATCTCAAGCACATCAACACTTGAAGAACCTCGAAGGGCATCTGGTTTTCAAGTAGGAAAAGATCACGACGAACAAAGGCTATTTCATGACTTTTCATTTTTAGATCATCGGTTGGTCCGTTCACTATGCAGTCAGTAAACTCAATAATGAAGCAACCATCTAAGAGCAACATGCGAGAAAATGACTTGCTGTCAAATCTCGCCGTTAAGCTCTCCTCATAACATTTCCTAGCCATGTCAGCCATGCGGGTGACCTCCTCGTACACTTCGGTAATTGAGACTTCACTCTTCTCAGAAAACCGTTGTGTCAATAGCCATTTTGTCTTCTCCATAGGTTGAAGTGCTGATTTACCATGATGGCAGGGACCAATTGAAACCACGACGGGATCATAGCATCTCTTGTTGGCTTTAATTTCACGAAGCATTTGTGGAACCCTCTGAATCTTCGGCAACTCAGGCTCAATAACAATGGCGATAGATCTTAGCCACTCATCGTCACTGCCATTGCAGGAAAGTGAGTTTTCATCTGATGGAATCACAATGCTTAATTCAGGATTGAAGGCAGCAGCCGAGTGACCCCTACTGGTCCCTAGTCCATTCGTCCACGGAAAAATCACCCCCTTCCCAGAAGCCATTGTTGGCACAGAGGTCTAATTAAGGAAGATCTCTGTAGCTACAGCTAACTTGAAGGTTGAAGTGAACAATTATAATAAGCTAATCTGGTTTATACTAATTGCAGTCTACAGATTGTAGAATATAAAAACGAAAACGAAGTAGAAACCAAGACAGAAAACATTATACTTCTTGCTTTTTCTCTGTGGAGCTTTTCCTAAAGTTCAAGCTTGGTATTATGCAGATGCTTTTCCCTTGAAGATTCTTAGAGGAAAACAATAAAGAAAAGAGAAATTAACAATATACAAATCTTGAATATAACATTTCTTGTTTTAGAATTTCTTTATCAAATGGAATAAGTGATAAGAGGGTAAGGCATTGCCAAATCAAGAAAGAAATCATGAAATTCCCCCAATCTAAATAACCTTTACACCAACCGTCGGATTGATTTTTATTACTCCTTATGTAAGTTTCCTTTTCTCTTTAGTCAGTTCCATAAAAAATTAATCTAAAATAATTCATTTTTAGAGAGATATTTTTATTATTTTATCCTTATTTTTTTATACAATGGAAGTAACCATTTAATTCTATGAATTGACTAATATGCATACTTTTTTTTAATGAGAGGAGTATATAAATAAATATGCTAAAAGTATTAGGGTTATTTCTTCGCACTCTTGTTTCTATTTCCCAACCATTCAAAAGCCTGACCACCATATCTGGTCCTATTGATGCTAGAGCCCGCAATAGAACTCATGTTTCTTAGCATAATAATGATGCCATAACGTAAAAAGATCAAAACTTAGGTAAAAGAATTTTACGGATATTTAACCTAGAAGATTGGTCAGTAGGTTTCCTGTAAGTCCTTCTCACGGATCTTAATTCGTAAGACGGAGCTCCACTCTCTCACAGCTCAACCCACCAACACACGTGAGTCGAGTAAAAAGGATCCATCTTACAAAAAATATCCATAAGACCGTTTTACACAAATATTTACCTATATAAAGTTTAGGTCAGGCCTATTCAGATTTAAGTACACAATAACTAAACTCAGCTCAAAAAACTTCCGAGCCTAAAATCTTCATTCAAACTCGACCTATATCATTTAAGACAAAATTTTGTGTAAACAGGTCTTACAATATTTTTTGTAAGATAGATTTTCTTTACCCAACTTACCGTGTATTGATGAATTGAGCTTGGTGGTGGCAAATTCTGCCCACGCCCATATTCCCGCCCAGACCGTCCACTAAAATATGGGCATGGGCACACTTAAATATTAATCTGGGCACAAATGTGCATGCCTACTTAGACCATTAAGTTTTATGGGCATAATATGGGCACAAATAAGTTTTCAATTCTCGCTCTCACGATCAAATTTTTTTTTCTGTATACCTGATAATTCAAAGTTGTTTCTCTCTCTATATTTACATGTCTATCAATAACCATTCATTAAGACAGAGAGAGTGTAGGGGTAGAGAGAGAAACTAGAGATAGATGGCTGCTACTTATTCTTCTGATTTGGTTTTCAGAACCAAAGAAATAGTCAGCAACGATGGGAGAAACCATTATTTTTTAAGAATAAAAAATTGACCTACTTTTTTTTGATATCATATTACATTTTATATACGGTCAATTACATATTTTCTGGTTATGAAAGAAATATTTATCAGATTTCGATTTAAACACAATCGATTTGACGTAAAAATTAAGGAACTAAGAGAGTATTTTATTTCAATTAACATACGGTAAAAATGAAAATATGTTCTTTTTTGATATTATTAATGGTTCTGCCAACACTGACACTGATATGATTCCTAGACGCGTACTCACGATGGAGGAATCAAAGAGCACGCAGCACGGCAAACGAAGAACGTCAATGAATTGATGGATTGTGACACCTTGACCCAATGCTACGATTCGTTATTGAATGTGGTACTCCGCGATCCAATTACGAGACGAATACAAACCTTGGTATAATGAAGAACGCCACAATAGGGATGAATATCCTATTGATAAGTTCGGGTTTTGATTACTTAGCCTCTCACCAAATAATCACAAGTTCAATGAAGAATAAGGAGGTTTTGAAAAACACTCAAAAACTATAATAATCAATAATCAGAAAGTTGTCTACAAAACAATGAGCCACAATCCTTATTTATATGGGTTATGAATCCTAAACCTAAAAGTAAAAAGATAAGTATAAGTAGAATCAACTTAGGAAACTACGTAAAATCCAATTAGGAAACTACTCAACTTACCTAATCTATGTAGGAAACAATTAGGTAAGTTACCTAATCTATTTAAGAAACATAAATCCTCCAAAATAAGGAAACTCTAACAATCATGTTTTTTGTAAAGGCCTAATTTTCAAAGTTACAATTTGGCCCCCTAAAGTCTTCATTTAGGCGTTAAAAGCTTCCAAAGTCATTGTATGACATTAACGAACATTTCTTGAGCCTTCAAGTCAACTTCCATGAAATCTAAGGCTTTACAAAGTATGTTTGAATTTGTAGAGTAGCCATTGTAATAACATGAATCTCCAATAAATCCACGAATTAAGTTTGTATAGATCTCTTGAATCTTTCAATCAAACTCTATGTATTTTAGAACCCTTGAACCTCGATCCATGCTCATATGAACCCTCGAACCTTGATCTACATGCGTCCAATGCCTCTCCCTTGCTTGTGACAATCTTGGTTCTTGGTTGGTGGTCAGAATCATATCATTCCCTCTCTCTTGAAAAGGATTTGTCCTCAAATCAAGACCTACATCACATAGACACGATTTAGTAACCAAGATATAGTCTCTAAAATTATTCTTACCATATGATTTCATGTCGTCGATTTTCTCAAACTCTCCATGTTTGCAATCCATTCCATGCAAGTTTATGTATTTCCAATCACCGGGATCAAAGACCATTCTCGCTTGACTTTCCATCGGTACACTTTGGTACTCCATCAAGATTTCCTCCTTTAACTGTAGAAGAGACACAACAAAACTATGCACTACCACATGAACAACATTATTAGCACACAATTGGTTATGTAACAATTTAGCAAAAACATCTCTTGGTGTAGGAAAGTGTCCCACCATCAAACACATCCAAACCCTATCACCAGGTTCAAATACCAATCTAACATATCTCACTTGCATTACTCGGTGACTTTCCATGAATGACATCACATATGCAACATTAAACACAACAAGATCATCATAAGGAATGTCAATGAAAGATATTAATAAGTATAATAAGAAAATATGCAATATGGCATATCAACTCATGTATCTGAATCCGTCATGACAAGTAAATCCATCAAGGTTTATAATTTCACTCATCAAGTTATCACAACTCGATGTTCCCTTATGAAAATCCTTTATAGAACCACAATCACCAAGTTTAAACATTAACCTAGTAAACCCCCTTTTTAGCACAACCATGCTCAACATCGAAACGTTATGCAATCCAAAAAATATACTATTAATCATGCAAATCAATAAAATTATTATATAAGACAAACAATTGATTTCACCAAGTTTAAAGATCAACCTAACAATTTTCATCCTTTGCCTATCCATATTTATCAATAATGAATCATACAACGATAAGAAATTACAACCAGAGTGTAATCTCAAGGATAAACATCCTTTAAGCGCAAAAATCAGATCATGTGTTAAAACATACTTAAAATCATCAACAATATGAATTTCATCACCTATCCAAGGTTTAACATGCTTAACACGAGTTGTCCCTTTCCATGAATCCATATGTAACTCATGCAATCCATAAATCTTGTGAAAGAATAATAAAACATGGAAAACAACATCTTCTTTGAAACATGCATCAACCTAACTCAATATAGAAGAATGTTGCATGTTCACACGTATAGGACTCACACAATTTGGTAATTTAGTCACACTATGCAAACTCATCAATTCAACACCTATCAAAGTGTTATGGAACACATCCACTATCTCATGATATGGCTTAAGATGTCCTATATTAAGATTCACAATCATACCATCATCATGCAATGAACTTGTAAAAAGATGAGTTCTAGTTCTATTCAAAGCACAACTAAGAGATTCCCTCTCAACTTTCAATAAACAATGCAATCCTAATGACTTATCAACCAAAGTATCATCCATGAATGGACCTACATACACATGGTTAGGACTATGCAATGTCGATTTTGATTCATTAGCCATGCTTTTACTAAATTTCATCCAATCATTTAAACCATGGTGACTAACTAAACTTTGCAATTGGAACTTCATTGGCATGTCAACTGAACTAACAACTCTCATGAATAAGGAATTCACAAGACTAATCAAATTTTCACAAGTAGCACTTTTAAAAATTCTGAATTTCTTATCAAATCCTTGATGCTTAAGATGTAATAATTTAGGTGGCTTAACAATTTTACCTATGAGACAAGTGTCCACTAACTTAGTCAATTGTCCAAACTCAACAACAACTCTATTGAGCTTGTTATCAATATCATGGTGCTTAACATGTAAAAATTCACCACACAACTTGTTGGTCCAACAAAGATTAAGATCATACCTTTGAGAAAATGTATGCTCTACAATAATCTCCTTACCTTGTTGGTTTTCCTTCTTGAATCTCACAATTTCTTTTGGTGGTGCCTCTTGAAAAGTTTGTGAAAAAGAAACAATAGATTTTGGCAATACAACATTAACTTGATAAGTTTCAAAATTTGCCTCACTTTCTTTCTCTTTCTCTTTCTCACACTCTTTCTTTTGAGAACACACACTAATTTTCCTCTCCTTTTGCCCGGTTATCTCACATCTTTCACTAGTATCTAAAATCGGCCTCTCACTCTTGTTTTCACTCAAGCTCTCTTTTTTCTTGGCTATCTCACAAAACTCATTTTTATCTCTAGCCAAACTCTCATTATTTTCACTTGAGCTCTCATTTTTCTTGGCTATCTCACTCTCCTCACTTTGCTCTCGAGCCAAACTCTCTTTATTTTCTCTCAAGCTATTTTTTTTAAAGGCTTCTCTATTTTATTTTCCTCACTAGCCTTTCTCTCTTCACTAGCTATTGAGCTTAACATCATAAAATTCTCATAGTCAATGGTACCAGTTTAATGGTTATTTGATTGTGTACAAATGAATGTCTTTTTGTGTTGCCATCATAACTAACACTCCTCTCAACTTGCCAAGGTCGCCCTAGCAATAAATGAGTTTGTTGTATTGGCACCACATCACACATCACCTCATCTTCATATCTTCTAATCTTGAACTTCACAAGCACTTGCTTGTTCACCCTCAACATACCTCCTCCATTCAAGCATTGCAACTTGTAGGGTTTAGGATGCTTGGTTGTAGGTAACCCTAATTTCTCAACCATGGTCACACTAGCAACATTAGTACAACTACTTCCATCAATGATCACCCCACAAATTTACTCTTGCACTTTGCACTTAGTAAAGAATATTTTCTCCTTTTCAATCTCTTCAAACAATTGGAACTCTCAATTCTAACATCCTCCTAACTACCATATTGTTTTCTCTCTCATCACCTATTGGTAAAGGTTTAGAAGAATTTTTGTCATCCTTATTTTCCTCCTATTATTTTAATTTTGAGTTTTTAATTTGCAACTGAAAATCCTCCCAATATTTCTCAAAATTAAATTCTTCATCTAGTCTACGTCTTGTCACATCATTAGGTTCATTACCTCCCTCTCTTGTTCTTTTCTTCCTTTCACTACGAATTTTTCCAATCTCCTCCATTAGATCCTCATTTTGCTCCCTCATAGTTTTATGGAAATCTCTCACAAACCCTTCCATATAAAGTCTCATATCAAAGGATGTAACACCATTCTCATTTGTATTAGACATGGTGTACCTGCAAGAAATTTTATTAGCAAAATCACATCACCCACTCCCTTACGTGTATCACTCAAATAATGTCACTCCTCTCGTGTTTACCTACTCTCCCTCACTTTCAATTCCTCCAAATTCTAAAAGAACTAAGTAATTAAATAGTGATTAACAAAGCAAGCAAAACCAAGAAACTTAATCAATAAGAATCACGTTTAGAGGGAAAAAAATTAAGAGTAGAATTTCCAGGATGATTGGCTCAATGATTAGTTTGTAAAAGAAGATTCAATTTGTAACTTTAGAATCTAGATGGGCTGTCCCAAAAGAATAATACTAAATTTTATTTTATTTTGGACTGACGTGAACAGTAGCAGCTGGTTTTTTTTTTCTTCGATTCCTTTTTATATAGTCGAAAGTTGTTTTCTCTCCTTTTTTTTGTTGAAACTTGCTGTGAACAATAACAAAAGCAAGTTTTTTTTTTTTAAAAATCAACCTATGAATAGTGACGTGAATAGTAATAGTAGGTTTTTTTTTTTGATTTATAACCCTAGAAGTTTTAGGGTTTGAAATAAACAAACAAAACACGAATTTTTAAAAGAACAAACTAAGATTAATTATCCTAGTTTGAAGGAAGAAGAGAATCAAATGGATGAACAAAATAAGAACAATTTAAGTAAGATAAATAATGGAAACGAAACTTATCTCTAATACCAAATGATATGATTCCTAGACGCGTACTCGCGATGGAGGAATCAAAGAGCACGCAGCAAGGCAAGCGAAGAACGTCAATGAATTGATGGATTGTGACACCTTGACCCAATGCTACAATCCGTTATAGAATGTGGTACTCCGCGATCCAATTACGAGACGAACACGAACCTTGGTATAATGAAGAACGCCAAATAGGGATGAATATCATATTGATAAGTTCGGGTTTCGATTACTTAGCCTCTCACCAAATAATCACAAGTTCAATGAAGAACAAGGAGGTTTTGAAAAACACTCAAAAACTATATTAATCAATAATCAGAAAGTTGTCTACAAAACAATAAGCCACAACCCTTATTTATATGGGTTGTGAATCCTAAACCTAAAAGTAAAAGGAAAAGTATAAGTAGAATCAACTTAGGAAACTATTTAGAATCAACTTAGGAAACTGCCTAAAATCCACTTAGGAAACTACTCAACTTACCTAATCTATATAGGTAACAATTAGGTAAGTTACCTAATCAATTTAAGAAACATAAATCCTCCAAAATAAGAAAACTCTAACAATCCTGTTTTTTTTAAGGCCTAATTTTCAAAGTTGTAATTTGGCCCCCTAAAGTCTTCCTTTAGGCGTTAAAAGCTTCCAAAGTCATTGTATGACATTAACGAACATTTCTTGAGTCTTCAAGTCAACATCCATGAAATCTAAGGCTTCACAAAGCATGTTTGAATTTGTGGAGTAGCCATTGTAATAACCTGAATCTCCAATAAATCCACAAATTAAGTTTGTACAGAACTCTTGAATCTTCCAATCATACTCTATGCATTTTAGAACCCTTGAACCTCAATCCATGCTCATATGAACCCTCGAACTTTGATCTACATGTTTACAATGCCTCTCCCTTGCTTGTGACAATCTTGGTTCTTGGTTGGTGGCCGGTGCCAGACTGCCAGTATATCTATTTCGTCAATTGAAATGACTGTGCCTAAATAGAAAGTGCAATTTTAAAAAAAATGTTACAGTCGAGAGGTACATTACTTCAAATGATAATTAAGGGATTGATGTTTTATAAGGAGAGACTGTTCATAAGATTAATCGCATGGTGTGACTTTGTAATATAAAGATAAAATATAAAAAGAAGAAAAATGGGTGATTATTCATAATATTAATTGTATGGGTGACTTGTAATAGGGAAAGAAAAAATATGGAGTTAAAAATGAATAACTACTCACACATGTGAAAGTGAAGGTGAATCTCAACCGTTAAATTTTTAAAGATAATTTAATCTCAGCCTCTAAATAGCCCTAATCAATTACCTAGTTGTATTATATATAGATTGTAAGGAGTGACTTGTAATAGGAAAATAAAAAATAGGGAGTTAAAAATGGATAACTATTCACACATGTGAATATGGCAGTGCCTAAATATAAGATACAAATTTTTTTTAAATGTTACAGTTAAGGGGTATATTGCTTCAAGTGATAATTGAGGGATTGATGTTTTATAAGGAGTGACTGTTTAGAAGAGTGATTGTTCAGAAGATTAATCGCATTGTGTGACTTTGTAATATGAAGATAAAATATAAGGAGAAGGAAAGGCGTGACTGCTCATAATATTAATTATAGGGGTGACTTGTAATAGGGAAAGCAAAAATATGGAGTTAAAATAGATAACTACTCACACATGTTAAAATAGATAACTACTCTTAAGAGAATCTAATATATTTAATATATTATATTTATAGTATTAGTGAATATAATATATTTGTAATATATTATAATTATCTTTAGTTTATACTTTCCTAATTTACTTGTATTTAGGTTTCCTAGTTCCTCTTACATTTAGGTTTCCTAATCCCTCTTGTATTTAGACTATCTAGGTTAAACTTGTGTAGCAAGTATTGTAACCCTATAAATATGTTCACAATATCAATGGAAAGACTATGCCATTATCCCTAAACTTTATTAATTTCTACATGGTATTAGAGCCTCGATCTTAAAACTTACAACCACCATCTTCCGTAAACCCAAGACTTCCTCCACCCTAAAACTTCCTCCCATCACAGCCGTCGCCAACCCAACCCCACGTTCAGATCCGACGGCTCTCCTCAGCCATGCCGGTTTCCACCCCCCTCCCTTTGAGCAACCAACGGACACCTTGGCCAACCAAGCTTTGACAAGCTCGCCTTGGTCCTTCCTCAGCCGGCTCTCCGTTAGCAACCTTCCGCCTCTATAAACCTGCCCACCAACGCCGTTGCCAATGTCGCCCCTCCCTTATCTTGGCAACCTCCTAACCCTAAACCTCCAACCTTCCGCCTCCTTATACCTTTCTCCCACCAAAGCCGCTGCTAACCCTGATCTGACCACCAAACCCAAAGCTCAGATCTGGCACCCATCACCCTGGTAACGCCAAGGCCCCCCTCCTGAGCAACAACAAGGACACCTCGGCCAACCAAGCTCTGACGAACTCGCCAAGGACCTTCCTCAGCCACCCTTAACCAAACTTCTGCAACCATAAACCTTCATCCCACCACAACTGACGCCTTTCCTACACCTTGGCACATCATTTCTTCTTACACCACCTATCAAAACCCTCTTCACGCTCATCGAGCACCCCCAAGGACTCCTCGATAAACCCAGTTGTGATCAGCTCGCCGACGCCTTCCCTAACCCAGCCTACTCCTTGCGTAAAAATCCAGATTCCTTGGCAAACTCAGCTCGCCCTCCTCGGAAGGCAGGCTCACCAACTCCCTCCCTCCACATCTTATCGAGGCCCCCTCTCTCACCATACACCCTCCCTCAATCCGCTCGATCCTCGAGCAACTCCGGCATCCTCGGCAACCTCGGCTCGGTGAACCCGGCTCTAATCGAGGTCGCTAAAGTTCCCTTGTTCACCCGCTCGCTCCTCGAGCTGCTCATGGCTTCCTCGGCACACCCATCGTTCACCAGCTCGCTAAGGTACTCCCTTAACTAGCTCGCTTATCGAGCAACTCCGGACTCCTCGGCAAACCCGGCTCTCACCAGCTTGTCGATGCCCTTCCTCCACTGCTTGCCTCTCCTTCATCCCAAGGATTCCTCGACAAACCCAGCCCTAACCAGCTCTTGAAAACACTTCAACAACTCGTTCCTCGAGCATCTCGCGGACTCCTCGGCAAACCCGGCTTTAACCAGCTCGCTGAAGTCCTCACTCAACTGCTCGCTCCTCGAGCACAACAAGGACTAGGATTCCTCGACAAACCCAGCCCTAACCAGCTCGTCGAGGCCCTCCCTCAACAGCTCGCTCCTCAAGTAACTCGCAGACTCCTCGAAAACCCGGCTTTAACCAGCTCGCTAAAGTCCTCACTCAACTGCTCGCTTCTCGAGCACAACAAGGACTAGGACTCCTCGACTAAACCCAGCTCTCACCAGCTCACCGAAGACTCCTCCCTCAACTGCTTGCTCCTCGAGCACAACAAGGACTAGGCCTCCTCAGCACATAGAGCTCTCCTGAGCTCGCAGACGTTCTCTTGTTCCCCAGCTCGCTCATCCAGCAAACCATGTTTCCTCGGCATACTCGGCTCTCCCCAGCTCGCCGACAACCCCTTGTTCACCAGCTCACTGAAGTCCTCACTCCACAGCTCGCTCCTCGAGCAAGTCACGGACTCCTCGACAAAGCTTTAAATGCTGAGTATGCCGATCTGTTTCAGGCTTCAGCTCTAGATCCTCCACCCTTCAAGAGCAGACTCCTGACCAGGCTTAGGCTAGGGTTCCTCATTTTTGCTAGGCCTGCGTTCCACTATTTTCAACTTTTGCTTGTAACTCCCTATTCATTATAAAATAGAGAGCCACTTTGATTTATTAACTTCTTCTTTCTGCTCGTATTGACTTTCGATTCTGTTTTTGATTTTGCTCGATAATTGTTTTTTTACTCGTATTTCTCCTGCCATATATTAGTACAAGTACAGGTGCTCCCCAGAAAACATGTCGAGCATAAAGAAATAAATAAATAGAATTAATCGAGCATGAGAACTCGTAATTACCCACTTAAAAATAATAAGGCTAAAAAAGCAAGCTTATTACTTAAGTTGAGAGGTTACCCAAACAGATATCGGTATGAGTGCTTGGTTTGGCCAAGGCTTTGAGCGGGCCGGGCCCCTATCTCCTTGGGCGAGCTTCCAGAAGACTGCCTAGCGGGCAAGGCCCTACTCTAAGCGGCAACCAACAACCGGGCATGGCCCTTGTTCGATGTGGGTACCTCGAAGTGGTTGTTAGTATGTCAACTAGGTGTGGAGATATACAACTAACAGTGTTGCTCGGTCATTATAGGAATCCGAGGTAGTTAGTTGTTATCTTGTAGGCATGGCCTCTATCGCCCTGGGCAAGCATCCTAGTATGTGAACTGGGCATGGCCGCATCTCACCCATGGAGAGGATAAGTTCACTAATACTTGGGTTTTTGAGGAAGGTTGACCGGGCCTGGCCCTATCTGCTCGTATGACGAGCAGATTTTGTCAAGCAATCCGAAAGCATTTGTTAAGAGACAACTAAATAACTTGAATGGACAAATATGGAAAAAATTTGCCTTTTATTGATCAATAGTAGTGACCCTCAACAGGACTGAGGTCTTACCAGTTTGTGTAATGGGGACTGAATTAGGGATAATACTTTTTTAGGTGGTCTGTATGCCAAAGATGCTTCAAGTCTTTTCCTTCTTGAGTCCGAAGTGTGTAGGTGCCCTCTCTTACTATGCCAGTAACTTGAAAAGGCCCTTCCCATTTAGGTGATAGCTTTCCCCATTCTGCCCGGTGACCCGTGACCTCAATTTTCCTGAGTACCCAGTCTCCGACCATGAAAGCTCTGCCTCGAACCCTTTTGTCGTGATGAGCCTTTGCTCTCTGCTTGTAGTTGACCATCTTGAGTTGTGCATCCAGCCTTCGTTCCTCGAGTAGATCGAGGTCTATGGCTCGGGCAAGCTGATTGTTCTGCTCGCTGTAATGGGAAACTCGATAGCTAAGCAAGGCCATTTCCACCGGAATCATTGCTTCAGATCCATAGGTAAGTGCAAATGGAGTTTCCCCGGTTGGTCCTTGGACAGTGGTTATGATCGCCCACAAAGCCGATTGTAGTTCTTCTGCCCATTTCCCCGCTCGCCCATCTAGGTTTCGTTTTAGTGAGTGCAATACTTGCTTGTTCCCGGCCTCTGCTTGGCCGTTGCCTTGAGGGTAAGCGATGGATGATTGCCAGTGTTTGACACCCAATGGAGCACATTCTGCTGTGAACTTTCCCGAGAACTAGGTGCCGTGGTCGGATATGATTGCTCGAGGGAGGCCGAATCTGCACCACACTTGGTCGTGTACAAACTTGATAACATTTGCCTCTGAAATTTTGGCCAGGGGCTTTGCCTCGATCCACTTCGTAAAGTAGTCTATGGTGACTAGGGCGTATTTGTACTTGTACTGGGCCAGCGGGAATGGGCCAATCAAATCGATTCCCCACATGTCGAAGGGCCAGGCCGCAACGACTGGGGTTTGTAAGGTGGATGGAAGCCTTGGTATGTCTGCATATCTCTGGCACTTATCACATTCGTGGACATACTTCTTTGCATCCCTTCTGAGGGTTATCCAGTAGTATCATGCACGCAAAACCCTTTTTGCCAGAGCTCGTGTGCCCGAATGGATGCCGCATTCTCCCTCGTGTACTTCAAATAAAACGTCCTCAGTTAACTCTGGGACATCAAAGCATATGTCTGACCTTAGATAGCTTGTACAGAATCCCCCTCACCACCGAGTAGCGATAGGCCTGACTTCAGACTGTTGTGGCCTTGACTTTGTCCGTTGGGAGGATCCCTTGTTCGATGTAGTCCTTGTAGTCATCAATCCAACTTCTGGTCGCTGGTTCGATCTCCATGACTACTGGCCTATCAATGGCCGGAATCTCCAGATGCTCGATCATTACTAAGGGTTTCAGCAGTGCCAGGTTTGCCTCAGAGATCTTGGACAAGTAATCTGCTCGCATATTGTCAGCGCGATCAATTCTGATGATCTCCCAGAACTTAAAATTCTTCAATATTTTTCTAACGAGCTCGCAGTATTTGACCAGGGAAGGGTGATGCACCATATATTCCCCCTGTACTTGGTTCACTACTAGTTGTGAATCCGAGTACACTGTGACTGCTTCTACGCCCATGTCTGCAGCGAGCTCAAGGCCGGCAATCATTACTTCATACTCGACCGACATTATTTGAGGCAGGGAATTTGAACCGTAGTGCCAGCTCGAACTCTGTGACTTCATCGGGAGCTATGAGAAGGATGCCAGCTCCGCTCCCGACTTTACTCGCTGCTCCATCCACATAAAGATCCAAACAGTAGGGAGGCCGAGGTTGGGGCAGCTGCTCGTGCCCGGGTTTGACTGGCTGTTGGTCTTCAAGTTCTTCTTGCTGGGTGAAGCTTGTTTCTACCAGGAAATCGGCTAAGGCTTGAGACTTGATTGCTCGCCTGGGCAAGTAGTCTATGTGAAACTCCGTGAGCTCGATTGACCAGTTAAGCAATCTGCCCGATGAGTCGGGCTTGTGAAGAACTTTGCGTAGTGGTGCGTCTATGTATACTAAGATTACATGTGCAGAAAAATAAGCCCTTAATTTTCGAGCGGCTATGACAAGCGAATAAGCTAATTTTTCTACATTAAAATAACAACCCTCAACAGGAATGAGGGCCTTTGATACATAGTACATAGGTTTTTTATTGTCTAGATCCTCCCTAACTAGAACAGCGGCCACGGCCTCATCCGTGCCTGCTAAATATATCCATAAAGGCTCATCGGGCATGGTGCTGCGCTGTTGAGGAGAGGTGGTCTACCAAGATATTCCCTGAGCTGCTCGAGGGCTTTGGCACAATCTGCATTCCACTCGAAACCCTTGTTACCGTGTAGAACCTTGAAGAACGGGAGGCATTTTTCCGCTGACCGGGAGATGAAGCGACCAAGGGCAATGATCCCGCCGTTTAACCACTGGATGTGCTTTATGCAGTAAGGCTGCTCCATGTCAAGTAAGGCCTGGATCTTCTATCCTGCGCTGGTTGACCATGAACCCGAGGAACTTTCCTGCTCGGACCCCGAAGGCAAACTTTCTCGGGTTCAGCTTCATGCTATGTTTGCGCATATTGGCAAACGTTTCTGCCAGGTCGAGAGTGTGATCGAGGCCTTTTGGTTTGATGACCATGTCATCTATGTAGACCTCCATGTTTTTGCCGATCTGAGAGCCGATATTAACCTTTAGCGACGGAAATTAGTCCGTCGGACATCTGCGACGCGAGATCAGTGACGGGCCACCGACGAAAAAATTCCGTCACTGAGGAGCCATTAGCGACGGAATTCTGCCTTTAGCGACGGAAAATTACGTCACTAAAGGTCATTTTTCTAGTAGTGACCATTCGCTGGTAGGTGGCCCCTGCATTCTTCAGCCCGAAGGACATCATTTTCTAACAGTAGAATCCCCCAGCTGCTCAGAAGGCTGTCTTCGCCTTGTCCTGCTCGTTCATTCTGACCTGGTGGTACCCTGAGTATGCATCCAGGAAACTGAGCATTTCAAATCTGGCTATGGAGTCCACGAGCACGTATATGCAGGGAAACATGTAGCAGTCTTTTGGGCAGGCTTTGTTGAGGCCTGTGAATTCGACACACATCCGCCATTTGTCGTTGGCCTTCTTGACCATTACCACGTTTTCCAACCAGGTCGGGTACTGAACCTCCTCAATGATATCTGCTTTCAGGAGCTTTTCGACCTCTGTTTTGATAGCCACATTTTTCTCAGGGGAGTATTGCCTTGACCGCTGTTGAATGGGTCGAAAAACAGGATCGACATTTAAATCATGGCGTGCAACAGTCTCGCCGATACCTTGCATGTCCTCGACGGTCTAGGCGAACACATCAAGGTTGTTCTTTAGCAGCTCGATCAACCTTTCCCGAGCTTCGAGAGGCATGGCTTTCCCGATTTTAATTTTCTGCTCAGGGTAGGCAAGATTGATGATTATCTCTTCCAGCTCGCCCTCCGGCTGAATTTCGAGCTCGTCGCGAACCTGCAGAGTATCCATCTCAATATCTTGTTGCTCGGGACGTTTAGCCTTGCGCCTGGAGGGGACTGGTGCAGGAGCTTGCTCGGGATCCTCTGTTTCCATGGGAACAGCTTGCTTCATAAGTTTCCCCGAGCTCGATGTTATTTATGGGGATAGAGGCTGAGGCAAGGTCGATGGGAACCTCTTTCTCGGGGGCCACCACAGTCTCGACGGGAATGTCCACGATCAGTTTTTGTTTCTCCTGCTGGGAATCACGTACGTATTCCCACATTGCCTGAGGCTTGCTGTTGAGGATACCGACTTCATCCTCAGTGTAGAACTTGGCCTTCTGGTGGGGAATGAAGTTGACCATCTGAAATTTAGCCATAGCCGGAGCGCCCAGAATGCAGTTGTACGCGGATTTCAGATCGATCACTAAGAATGTGATCATCTTTATCCGGGTTTGTGCCCCATCACCCATGAATACCTCCAGCTCGATGGTACCCTTGACATCTACTTGATGGTTGGTGAACCACTCAAGCTATCCCAGATAAGGCTTGAGCCTGGTGTCTGGCAGCTCCAATCCCTTGAAACATGAGTAGTACATGATGTCTCTGCATGCTCATGTGTCGAGTAGCACCCTATGAACTTGCCAGTTGTTTACCAAGGAGGAAATAGCCAGAGATTGCTCGGACGCCAAGGGGGTGCTCACCAGCTCATTTCGAGTGAAGCAGATGCTCTACTCTCCTGCCCGCTGTATCGCTGGAGTGTTGACAGCCTTAGACAAGGAATAGATGTGCTTCCCGAGCTGTGTGTTGGATGGGAGCTCCTCCTGGATCATGTTTATCACCCGTCGAATCTGAGGGGCCTGTTCGCCTCGTCCTCTTGGGGGTCTTCCTTGTTGGTCACGATTGACATTATTTCCCGCGCCCTCATCCCTTTTAAAACGGTCCAACTTGCCCGCGTTGATCAGCTTTTGAATTTCGTGCTTCAACACAATGCATTCTTCAGTGGTGTGGCCATTATCATGATAGTAATCGTAATACTTTGTGTTGTCCCTAGTATTAGCGAGCTCCAGGTCAAGTGGATAAGGGATTGGCAGCGCATCTCCCACTTGAAACATGATCTCTTCCCGCGTAGTGTTTAGCGGGGTGAACTGTGCCTCCCTAAATCTTTATCCGGGGGTAGACGTTCTCTTCCTGTCTCTGTTCGAGTGGTGGTTTCCTTCCAGGCTCTGGTCAGCTGGCGTGGCCGAGCTGCCCTGAGCCTTGTCTTTATTATTGGCTTTGTCGCCCTTGACGCTCTCAGTCGAGCAGAAGAGGTGAGAATTTGCTAACAACTCTGCTTTCGAAGACCCCGGGTTCATTGCTAGCATTGTCTTCAGTGGCCCTGCCCTCATGTTGTTGAGATAGCAGAACGTGATCTCCGGGTCACTGGTGGCGGTCACCTGATCGAGCATCTCCTTGAATCTCTTTAAGTAGATGTTATAAGATTCGTTATCAGCTTGCTTAATTTTGGCAAGGTCGAAACGATTTTTAGGGGTTGGGCCTGCAGTGCCAAATTCCTCCAAGAATTTTTCCCGGAGAATTGCCCAGCTATCAATCGATCCGCGGGG
Source organism: Codonopsis lanceolata (assembly GCA_013146195.2). Classification (NCBI taxonomy): domain Eukaryota; kingdom Viridiplantae; phylum Streptophyta; class Magnoliopsida; order Asterales; family Campanulaceae; genus Codonopsis; species Codonopsis lanceolata. The sequence continues at coordinate 75,320,438 of CM028383.1, forward strand.
AACTCTGCCAACCAGGCCTGTGCCTTTCCCTGATGAGCTCCCTCGAATGCTCGCATCTTCAAGGCCTCAACATCGGTGACCATCCTAATCTGTGCCTCGAATGATCGGAGCCAATCGCTTGCCCGCGTCTTCCCGAAATACTTGTCGAATTGCGGGAAGATGACCCCTTGCGCGGGTGGCGCATTTTCGATCTCTGGAGTGAATGGACTGCCCTCCAGCGGCTTGGTGGCCCCATAGTCGGGCTTGGCCATGGCTAGATTAGCCATTTGTCTAGCCATATCTCTCTTCATGGCCTCCATTCTTTCGGACAATCGCTTTTCCGCAACTACCGTGAGTCTAGAAGAATGAGCAGGGTCTGATTGGTCGCTACGCACCTGATCGATGTATTTTATACGACGATTTCCTATACTTCTATGACTTAAATTGAGCTATTTCACGAGGCTTTTGGCTGCTGATATCCGTTTTTAGTGATTTTTGTGAGTAACAGGGTTTTAAGTGAAAATATGCAAACTATAAAGCTTTTAGGTGAAAATTCCAAGAAGGGGCAGAGTGAAAGATTGAAGAAAGAAGAAAAGCCAAACTGGGAACCTTGCGGTCGCAAGGTGTTTCAGACCTTGCCTCCACAAGGTGGACAGAAAGGCAGACTCTCAAACCCCGGATTATTGAAGGACCTTGCGGATGCAAGGTGCCTCAGACCTTGCACCGCAAGGTAGTCAGAATGTCAAATTTTGCGTTTTCACAAGAGATCTAATTGCAATACAACTCCATGGTATAAATAGAGACCGGTAGCCATAGCATGAGAGAGTTAGAAACGGCTGGAAACAGTTTTCTATAGCTTTAAAATAGATTTTAGGTTGTATAACATAATTAGTTATTGTAATTACAAGTATTGAAGATCAAATCATGTCTCCTATCATTTCCATGTGTTGTTCATCTTCAAGGATGAACTAAATCTTCATTAATCTAGGAGGTGGGAGGTAACTTGTATCGAATCTATGCTTTAATTTATATTTATGTTCATTCAATTCTTGTTGATTGTGGTGTTTATCAATCCCTATATTATTTCACTTTGAACAAATGAATGTAATCGTGAATAATAAAGGCCTAGAGGTGTGGATAACTGCATGATCAATGTGCATATGTCGTACACTGGCTCACCATCACAATAAATTGGATCTATCGGTGCACGAGAGTGATAAGTTAGGGCCAGGTTCCATATATGATCTAAGTGACAATTAGATTATATGTTCTTGTGCTTAGGATATATAATGGATGGATTATCTGTAATTGCTGCTAATTAGTTAAACAATATAATAATAGTTATACTAGAATAAATATAAAAACCCCCCCTTAGATTAATAATTTGCTATCAATAAATTGCACTATATGTGATCTTCTTGTCTCTGTGGGTTCGACCCTTGCTTCCAAAACTATTCTCCAATAGTCTTGTCCACTTGCAAGGAAAATAATTAAAATAAGACATCGATCAAGTTTTTGGCGCCGTTGCCGGGGACAAGCTAGTTTACATAGTTAGTTTGTTGGTAGCGTAGTTTTTAATTTAATTTCAGTTTTTCAGTTTTTATAAAAATAAAAATACAAAAAGATTTTATTTTATTTGTTTATAGTTAGTTGTTTTAAATTGCTTTATTTATTTTATGCACGGTCGTAGATCTTTGAATCCCCAACTGGTAGAACTAAATCAAGATATAAATAATATTGGCAAAAATCAAGAAGAGCTTGAAAATCTAGCAGCCTAGCCTGATAAACAAGAACAATTGAATCAAGAGGATCCTCTAGTTGATCCTCCAATGGACAATATTAATCAAAATCCTGAAAATCCGGTTCGTCCGGTTAAGGCAAATCAAAGAGAAGAAGAACCTGTTAGAAGAAATATGGAAGTAGTTGTAAATCAAAGAACTATTAATGATTTCAGTAGACCTTCACTGAATGTAGTAACATCATGTCTAGTCTTACCAGAAGCAGTAAGGAACTTTGAATTAAAAGGTCATTATTTTAATGCTATACCTTCTTTCCATGGAATGTTAAACGAAGATCCTGTAAGTTTCCTAAGAGACTACGAATATATGATGAGTACTTTTCCTTTAGGAGGGTTGACTGAAGACCAAGTAAAAATGAAATACTTTCCAAGTGCATTAAAAGATTTGGCAAAGAGATGGTTTATGAATCTAACACCTAGTAGTGTTTACATTTAGGGTCAATTATATGATTTGTTTATGAGCAAATACTATAAGCATGCATCGCTTACTGAATATAGAAAACAAATCATGTCATTCCAAAATGAACCAGGTGAAACATTCCATGAGTCTTGGGATAGATTTAAAAATCTGCTTATTATGTGCCCTCATCATAATCTAGCTCAACATGTGTTAGTCCTTCAATTTTATCATGGTCTTTCGCCAGGCTTACAAACTATGGTTGATAGTGCAGCTGGTGGTTCTATAAATAGAATGACACCAGAAGCACTAGAGGAATTGTTTGAGATGTTAAGTATAAATTCTCAACAGAAAAGTGCAAGAGGTAAAAATAGAGGTTTATATCAAGTTCAAGAAAAACCAGATACACAAGCTCAATTTGAAAATTGGCCAATTCAAGAAGCATGTGCTTTATGTGGATTATATTCTCATACTACTAATTTTTGTCCATCAAGTGCTTTGTATGCTGAACAGACTAATGCCATGAACGTATACCCCAAAGACCAAGGAATGATCCCTACTCAAACACATACAATCCTGGTTGGAGGAATCATCCTAATTTCTCATGGGGAGTAAATAAACCTTTACAAGCTCAACAATTTCAACCTCAACAATTTCAGCCTCAACAACCACAACCTTAATAATTTCAAAATCAATGTCAATTGAGAATTAAAGAAGTTCCAAAACAAGATGGAACAAGTAAAGGTCAAGCTGTCCTGTTAAAATATTTACTTGAAGAAGTTGAAAATTTAAAGAAGCACATTGCAAATTCTGATACCGAGTAAAGAGAAGAAGGGAAGTTCCCTAGTCAAACCGAGCAAGCAAAATCGATCACTATTCTGCGAAGCGGTAAAGTAATAGGAGAAGAGGTAAGTTATCCTGTTCAATCTTCTAATGTGCCTGGTGAAATAGATAATTCTGAAAAAGAAGTTGAACAAGAAAAAGATAATAATGAGAGCAATCAAACATTAAATCATGAAGTAGAAAAAGAAAATCAAACAACTAATCAAGAAGTAGAAGTTCAAAACAAAGAAAGTCAAGTAGCAGTTAAAAATAAAGAAAAATAAGTAGAAGTAGAAAAAGAGATAGAACAACAAGAAGAAGAGGAACCGTATGTGGCTCCACCACCATATGTTCCTCCAATTCCGTTTCCTCAAAGACTTATGAAAAATAGAATGGACAAACAATTTACGGAAATTTATAATATGTTATCCAAAGTGAATGTTAATCTTCCTTTGCTTAACGTTATTAAAAATATTCCAGCCTATGCTAAGTTTTTCAAAGATCTTCACTCTAAGAAACACAAGTTTGAAAACAATGAGAAAATTATTGTTTCTGAAAACGTAAGTGATGTTTTACAACCCGAACTCCCCCCTAAGTTGAAAGATCCTGGTAGCTTTAATATCCAAGTTTCTTTGGGAAGCTCTAAAAAGATGAAAGTCATGCTAGATCTAGGAGCAAGTATTAACTTGATGCCTTTTGCGGTCTAGAAACAATTAGGGTTAGGAGAACTAAAACCCACTAATATGCAATTACAATTAGCAGATCGTTCAGTTAAACATCCCTTGGGTATAGTGGAAGACATCCTAGTTCAGGTTGATAAACTAATCATTCCAATTGACTTTGTGGTTTTAGAGATGGAAATGAAGATTTGCACAAACAATGAAGTTCCTATCTTGTTAGGCAGACCTTTTATGGCCACTGCCAATACGATGATAAATGTGAAGAATGGTAAACTGTCAATGTCTGTCCTAGGTGAAACTGTCGAAATATCTGTTTTTGATGCTATGAATAGACCTAGTGACATAAATGCATGTTTCTTTATAGATGAAATCGAAAAATTAACAACTCAAACCTTTGAGGAAAATAATGAAGATGACGACTATGAGAAAGATGTATTTATAGTTTATGATGATAGTCCTATCCCTCCCATAAAAATTGACATTGAAGAGATAGAAAGAGAAATAGAAGAATAGGAAAGACAAGAAAGATAAAAATTAGAAGCTCTTAAAAATAAAAATAAAGATAATATGGAAAAAGAATCAGAATCAGAAATTAATTCTGATAAAATAAAAGTAGAGGAAGAAATTAATGAAGAAGAAGAAGTAGAGATTTTAAAATCTCTTTTTGAAGAAATAGAAATAGAGGATGAAAAAGTAGAAAAATAATGAAGATGTTAAAGAAGAAAATAATAAGGATGTTGAAGTAGAAGAGAAAATTAAACCGGATAATTCTGAATTTACCCCATCATTTAAATCACCTCCTGTAGAAGAATTAAAGTCTTTACCACCCCACTTAAAATATGCATTTTAAGGGAAGGTAAGACTTTGCCTGTTATAATAGCAGCAGATTTAACTGAAGAGCAAGAAGCAAGTTTATTAAAAGTTTTATGGACACATAGAGAAGTCATAGGATGGTCCCTAGCTAATTTAAAAGGTATTAGTCCTTCTATGTGCATGCATAAAATACATTTAGAAGAAGGTAGTAAGTCTTCAAGAGAAAGACAAAGAAGACTTAACCCTCAAATGGAAAAAGCCGTAAGAAAAGAAGTCCTTAAGCTTCTTGATGCGGGTATAATTTACCCGATTTCTGCTAGTAAATAGGTTAGTCCAGTTCAGGTAGTTCCTAAGAAATCAGGAATTACAGTAGTTAAAAATGATAAAGATGAATTAGTTCCTACACGAACAATAACTGGTTATAGAATGTGCATTGATTTGAGAAAACTAAATGCGGCAACTAGGAAAGACCACTTTCATTTGCCATTTATTGACCAAATCCTTGAAAGACAGGCCGGTCATGAATATTATTGTTTTCTTGATGGTTTTTCTAGTTACAACCAAATCCCTATAGCACCCGAAGACCAAGAGAAAACAACCTTTACATGTCCTTTTGGTACTTTTGCTTTTAGGAGAATGCCCTTTGGATTATGTAATGCACCAGCCACCTTTCAAAGATGCATGATTTCTATATTTTCAGACTTAGTAGAAAGATGTGTTGAAGTTTTCATGGATGATTTTTCAGTTTTTGGAAACTCTTTTGATCATTGCCTAGAAAATCTTACATCAGTCTTAAAACGGTGTTGTGAAACAAATTTAACATTAAGTTGGGAGAAAAGTCACTTCATGGTCAAACATGGAATTGTCTTAGGGCATGTTGTGTCTAATAAAGGAATAGAAGTCGATAAGGCGAAAATAGAAGTTATTTCACAATTACCCCCTCCAACTTATGTTAAAGGTGTTAGAAGTTTTCTAGGGCATGCAGACTTTTATAGAAGATTTATAAAAGATTTTTCCAAAATTTGTAAACCTCTATGTAACTTGTTAGCAAAAGATACGGAATTTTTTTGATCAAGAATGCTTAAATGCATTTAATTTATTAAAAGAAAGATTAACTACTGCCCATATTTTATCCGGCCCCGATTGGTCTCTCCCTTTCGAGATCATGTGTGATGCCTCAGATTTTGCAATCGGAGCCGTGTTAGGACAAAGGGTAGATAGAAAACCGCATGTGATACATTATGCTAGTAGAACATTAAATGATGCACAACTTAATTATACAACAACATAAAAAGAATTTTTAGCAGTTGTGTATGCATTAGAAAAATTTAGACCATATCTGTTAGGATCAAAAGTGTTAATATTTTTTGATCATTCTGCATTAAAATATTTATTGAGTGAGAAAGATGCTAAGTCGAGACTAATTAGGTGAATGTTGCTATTACAAGAATTTGACATTACAATCAAGGATAAAAAGGGAACCGAAAATGTCGTAGCCGACCACTTGTCTAGAGTAGAATTTTCACCCTTACTTGAACGTCAATTTCTTGACAACACAATTCCTGTAAATGAAGACTTTCCCGATGAACAACTTTTAGCAGTCAAAGAGTCAGACCCGTGGTATGTTGATTTTATTAACTATTATGTGTATGATATCATAAATCATGATTTTGACCATTATCAAAAGAAGAAATTTTTGACTGAAGCAAAAAAATATTTTTAGGAAGAGCCTCGTTTATATAAAATGTGTTCAAATTCTTTAATCAAGCGATGTATTCCAGAAAAAGACCAACAAAGTATTATGGAATTCTGCCATGGATACTCTTGTGGTGGTCATTTTAGTGGAAATAAAACTGCTAGAAAAATTTTACAATCTGGTTTATATTAGCCGACTGTTTTTAGAGACTGTGACATATTTTATAAAACTTGTGATAAATGCCAAAGAACTGGTGGAATAGGAAAAAGAAATGAGATGCCCTTGCATTCTAACATGGTTGTTGAAATCTTTGATGTTTGGGGCATTGATTTCATGGATCCTTTTCCAGCATCAAATAATTGTGAACATATTTTAGTCGCCGTTGATTATGTGTCTAAGAGGATTGAAGCCATAGCTACTAAAACCAATGATGGTAAAACTGTGGTTAAATTTGTAGAAGACCTTTTTGCCCGATATGGAGTACCTAAGGCCATAATCGGTGATCAAGGAACTCATTTTACTAATAAACTATTAAATAATGTCCTTAAGAAACATGGTGTAACTCATAAGTTAGCTACACCCTATCATCCTCAGACATCTGGCCAAGTAGAGGTAAGTAATAGGCAAATTAAAGCAGTCTTAGAAAAGACCGTTAGGCCTAATCGTAGAGATTGGGAAGCTAAACTTAAGGATGCTTTATGGGCATACTGAACTGCTTATAAGACCCCGATAGGAATGAGTCCATACCGAATGGTGTATGGCAAAGCATGCCATTTACCAGTTGAAATTGAACATAAAGCCTATTGGGCTGTCAGAGACTTAAACTTAGATTTGACCTTGGCAGGTGAAGAGAGATTGTTTCAATTGAATGAGCTAGAGGAATATAGGCTAAATTCGTATGAAAATGCTAAAACATATAAAGAGAAGACCAAGAAATATCATGACATGGGATTAGCCAATAGAATGTTTCGTCCAGGATTGAAAGTTTTTCTTTTTAATTCTAGACTTAGGTTATTCCCTGCAAAATTAAAATCAAAGTGGTCTGGTCCTTTCACAATTTTCCGAATTTATCCTCATGGAGCTATTGACATAAGAAATCCAAGAACCAATAAAGTGTTTAAAGTCAATGGATACCGACTCAAGCCATACCTTGAACCAATGTCAGTCAAACGAACAATAGAATTAATTCGTTTAGCTGACAATGCTCCACCCGATGATTAGGTTTGCAGTTGGGTCGAGCCAAAGAAGTTAAACAAGTGCGCTAAGTGGGAGGCAACCCACTATGGTGAATTTTATTTGCTTTTGTAGTTAATTTAAATATGTTTTTCTCTGTTAAATTTAATTTTGGACATTTAATTTTGAAATTAAAATATGCCAAAATCCAAGTTTGGGGGAGAAAAGCATCTTAATGTTGTATTTATATGTTGCTAATATTTTTAGTTTAGATTTTTTGTAGAATTTTTAAAATGTAGGAAAGTAACGGAAGTAACAGAACTTAACGAACTTTTAAACTGCTGAAAAGAATGAAAAGAAATCAGAAGAGGAAGAATCTGCCTACCTTGCGACACAAGGTGCTCAGGGCCTTGTGACCGCAAGGTCCCCATAAATGTGAATATCGTGAAACGTAGCATGCAGACGTCGGAATCAGAAACGGTTAGACTGCCTACCTTGCGGACGCAAGGTAAAAGGGACCATTCGACCGCAAGGTGTCTTTATTTAAGGCTGTGCCGGGGCTTCAAACAGATCACCAGAAATTTCATATTCATTCTTCAAGGCAGCGAACAGCTACCTTTCTTCCTCCTCAAATCCGGAAAAATCTTCAAGAACTCCTTCCAAATTCCTGCCCGATCTTCAAGGTACCTACCTCTTCAACTTCAATCTTCCGTTCATCGGCCATTTCACCTGTAAGATCCCGATTCCCGGTTAGCTTGAATTGCGTGCAATGTTCGCATTTCTTCTTTGGTTGACTGTTCGTTTGGTTTGTGAGAGAGTCTAAATGTGTATGAGAGATCACATTAAGACCAAAACACTTTTAAGAGATGTCATATAGTTGTTGACTTGCTAAAGTCAAAAGTCGTGACCCGACGATAGTCGAAATGCGACGCGATTGAGAGTTTATTTGGGTTTTGGGTTCCTGACCCCAATTTGATTCTAGATCTTTACATGATGATTAAATAACATGTTTAGATGTGTTAGACTTCTAATTGGATGCATTCCATAAGTCTCGTGAAGTTTTGACACTTCGAGAATAGCAATTCTCCTTATCGCGTAGTTTGAGATTGAGCCGGGCGATCGTCTCGTCTTTCGGGAACTTATTTTCCCTATCTGTTGTTCATCATCTGAGAGGCATTCAGGCCTATTTTGTAGCCCTTATAGGTGTTTACAATCATGGGTTATTACCCGTCGGTTTGTGGTTTCATTCGACGTTTCGATAGCAAGTTGTTACGTCTTGCGTCGGTTTTGCCCCGGGTTGTTTCGGGTGTTGTTTATGGGAGTTTAGACCTACTTTAAAAGTGGTTTGAGACTTGGATGGATTAGTTTAATGTTTGAGGACTTTAAGGGTTCAATTGTGAGCCATTTCGAAGCTTTAAGGCTCGAGGAAGCATGCGGGAGAGGCCGGGACCGAGCAAGGAAGCAACAAAAGTCGAGAAGGGGTAGTAAGGAGTGATGCGGTCGCATCACTCACATACCAAGCGACCGCATTGGTCCCTGGCAGCCTGTTACGGGATTTTTGGTGGAAAATTGAATTGTTGACCAATTATACCCACCCAAACCCAATCTAAACTAAACCTAAACCCTCCTACTTAACCTAAGACATGTCTTAAACACCTAATGGAGTTTTAGAGGTGGATTAGTTGGCTAATTAAGGAGATAATCCCCCCCCACCTAAACTAAACCCGATTACTCTCTAAAAACATATCAGCCGCATAAGTCGATCTATTCTTCCCATCTTCTGCAAACGCTCAACAAAAACGTGAGAGAGCTGAGAGAGGGCGATTTCTAGGGCTCGTGAAGGGCTCATCCTTGGTGGCCATAGCTAGAGAGCTTCTTCCCCCAATCTACACCGTGATTTCGAAGAGAAGGTTGAAGGGAACAACACCCATCACCAAGATTTCGGGATTTCAGCTTGATAGGGGCTGAACTAAGGTAAGTTTCTACCCCTCTTTCTCCTTCTTTTGGCTCCATTGACCCTAGGGAAACAATCATATTTGCTAAGTGAGGTCAATGGATGCAATTTCTAGGGTTGATAGAGATGCCATGAACCCTAGGTTTCCAATTGTTGATAGAGCTTGGTTGAACCTATGTGAGACCTTGATTTATATGAAATTCACGTGTTAAATGGTCTATTAAACTTGGCTATGTGAATTGTTCATGGGTATTGAGCTTGATTGGTAGAGATACTTGGAAGGGGATTTTTGCCCTAATTATGTTTTGGCTTATTAACATGATGGTAAACATGATTATTATGTTATATATGTCTAGTAGAGTATATTAGACCATGTTGTGTGATTAAATCATATTTTGGAGAGTATGATTGGTAAGGTGAACTAAATGAAGTTACGCCCAAATTGATGAATTTGTTCTATGTTACATTGATGAATTTGTTCTATGTTACATTGATAAATGTTTTGTTGGGTTTATGTGAGTTCGATAAACCCGGGATGATGACTATTGTTGATAGTTATGAATATAGGGGGAATTGAGACCCATGGCTTCTATGCCTAAATTTTGGAAAGTGTAAATTGGACTCAACGGAGTCATTATAAGTTCGATAATGTGCTAAGCGAACTTGGGTTGAAATCCTTCGACGTTTGGATTTCGTTTGATTAGTGAAGTGAAACACATAACTTCCAAACTTTAAATGGATTATGATTGTGCTGTGTTATGGGGATTTTAGGCTTGGGAATTAAGCCCGAATGTCTATTGGGATTTGGTTGTAAACTCTAATGAATTATTACGGTGTGGAGTTATGAAATACATAAAGAATGAAATGTGTTAGTAAGACTCAACGGAGTCGTTATAAGGCTAATAAAATGATAAAGAGCCTTGGGTTGAAACCCTACAATGTTTGGGTTTGTTTGGGTTATGTTTGTGCGCACCGGGTTTTTGGTTTGTGTCTAATTGAGACACTCATGTCGTGGAGACTTATTAGAAAAATATCTTGAGCATGCTTGCTAGAGCATGGGACAATAGAGACCTACGTATGGTCACGGGTATATTAAGTGAAGAATAAGAAAGAATTCTCCCCTTAAAGATTTTGGTTGCGTGTATATGAAATCACTTGTGAGGAAGTGACTACGGAGTAGTCATGTTGTTCTTGAGTATGGAATTGGTGATGTCGATCATGTATGACGATTAGGACTATGATTGAGTCCGGTGTACTTAAAATAAAGACTAAAATAATAAGTCTTGAATTGTGGATATTTTGAGACTAACGTAGTAGTCTTTGGTTTGATTTGAGTTGAGGATTATGGTAGACCTCACATTATGTTTTATTAAGCTTGTATGCTATACTTGACTTGGTTGATGACTTGAGGAATAATGAGTACCTCAATATGTAGTTTTTGAACTAAACTTGTAAGTTAGTTAAACACATTGATTATATGCAAATATATGCATTGTTCATGATACTTTGTAGAGCATTATGTCCTACGTGGTTATATGCAATTATGTGCATGGTTTATGAGTTGTTGTAGAGCATTATGTCCTACATGATTTAATGAGCCCGATAATAATGAACTTGGTCTCATTGGTTTATGCAAGTAAATATCTACTTGATCATTTTGGTTTAAGTCCAGCTGGCGGGTTTGGTTGTTGTGTCGGCAATGGGACGATTCATAGTCTTTGGAAACAATCGCTATGAATCGTTGCATTGGGTCCTTTTTCTCCTCACTATTTGGCCAATAGTGGGATGTGGTCTCGAGAGAGAGCCATCTAGCCTACTTTCGAGCTCCCATTTCTCATCCGGAGACTGGATGAATGTAACGAGTACTCATTAAGGGAAACTGATGAGTTGTGATTATTGGGGACGAAACCCCAGGGTATGATTGATTGGGTATTGAGCCCGGATCTTGGTTTGAGATTTGATCTCATGGTAAGTTGGTTGGGTTTTGAACCCGGATTTGATTGTAACGGTTCGATTTACGTTTACTGTTACACATGTTTATTTATGAGCATTTATATGAAAGATATTATGCTACATGATTTATGTGAGTTTATGTGCTTTAAAAATTAAGTACATGTTTCTTGTTGGTATACTAGCATGATACCATGATTTTATATGATTGCACATTATGCCATGCCATGACATAATATGCCATATAGTTGCATTTAGAAACTTCTTGGGTCATTATGACTCACTCCGTGTGATTGTTTTCCCTAGTGTGTGCAGTGATCCCGTTAGTACGCGCGGCGGCTTCGGATAGCGATTTCTAGCAGGTGGTCTTCCAAGCCATAAGCTTGGAGTTATTTATTATTATTGTTGTTATTTATCAGTGAGACTCGGATGTAAAGTTATGTAGACTTTACTTGGGTAGATTGTAGTATTATGTTATGGTTGTGTATTTGGGAGCCGGTTGTATAGCCGAGCCTTTGTATCCTTAGAATTTATTCCCGTTGTCATTTCGAGCATGTGTGGCTCGTTTATTCTAGTTTGTATTATTATTGTTCCTACCTCCGACAGTTTTAGTCGTGAGATTTGGTTGGTGGTTTAGCATTGATTATATTGTTATGGTTGAATTGTTCCTCCGGCATGTTGTAGCCGTTGAGTGGTGTTTATCAGGTTGGGATTTTGATAGTTGCCGGCCTTGGTTGCCGATGGTTTGTTGCGCGTGTCTAATGTTGCGTCACGTGCGTCGAATTTTTGGGCCGAGAGATTTACTATCTCTTTGGTTGTTTATATTTAGGAGCTTGTTAGCTCGGGTCCCATTGTGGTTTTGCTTCCGCAGGTTTTAGTTTTTGTTATCCTGTATCGCCGTTATGGCTATGTCTTCTTGTCTTGAGCTTGTTGGCTCGTCTTTTGACTCGCACCATTATGTTTAACAGGTGCTTGTCTAACCCTTAGCTTGTCCTGATGGCACGACCTTGGGATCTCGTCTTGGGATCCGGGTCGGGTCCCCATAGTTGTTATCAGAGCTATTGGTTAGCTATTTCGCCAGGATAGGTTCCTTGGCCTAGTTGGGTTGGGTTTATTGTTGAGATTTTTAACGTCGAGTGTTCCTTGTAGGTATATTATGTCAGGAGCTTGGCGTGGAGCTAGTTCTAGCAGACCTCGTTCGAGTACCGCTCGTGGTTATGAGAGAGGGGAAAACGTTAATGATCCGCGTGTGACTCCTCAACAAATGTTTAGAAGGGAAGACGATTCCACTATACTTGGGAGATTCTTGAAATTGGAACCTGAGGGCTTCGATGGAGAGCCCGATGCTTCTAAAGCCGAGCATTGGTTAGAAAGCATGGAAAAGATCTTTGAAGTTATGGGTTGTACGTCAAAAGAGATGGTGACCCTAGCAGTGTTTACGTTGAGTGGTGCGGCTGACCATTGGTGGCATGTGTTACGAGATAGATAGAGACACTATGGAGTGCCTCAAGTGTGGGAAAATTTCATAATGGAGTTTAGGGCACGGTTTATTCCGGCAGTAGTTCGGGAAAGAAGAGAAATGGAATTTATTGCGCTAGAACAAGGAGATATGACTGTGGCTCGGTATTCGGCGAAGTTCACGAGTTGGCTCGTTCTTGTGGTTACTTAGTACCGAGATGAGGCTAAGAAGACCCACCGGTTTGTAAAAGGCCTAAAGATGAAGTATCGTAGGCAGCTTATTCCCTTACAGCTCACGGAGTACCGAGATGCTGTGGATCGTGCTTATGCGATGGAGTTGGACATCGAGGAGTATGCTCAAAAGAGAACCTCGAGGGCTATTAAGAGCGATGAAAATATTGGAAGGCAAGTAGCACCTCAGATAGTTAATCAAGGAATCACACGTACTGGTAGACAGAGTGATGTTCCTACCTCTAGTCGGAGACGACGAGGCGGCGAGTTGATATGTAATTTTTGTATGAAGACGGGACATGCCGAGAACAGATGTTGGGGCAAGGCAGGAAAGTGCTTTGCTTGTGGTGGTGATCATGTTCGTAAAGATTGCCCGAAGATGAGGGTTAATCAGTTTGGGAGTACTAGTCGACAATCTTGTGGCTCCAAGAGAGATGGTGATGGTCGGCCTAGAGTTTGAGGTCGTGTGCGCGTGGCGGTTGGCCATTGCGGAGTTTTGAAACCTATCCGAATAGGAAGGTATGCTCTCGTATATATATATTATACCGTTACTACTATTATTGTTATTATGAGTACACGTCTTATCGGTAGCTCATGTGCATTCATACATACATTACATGGTGTATTGCATATTATTGGTTTATTGTTTGATTGGGGATAAAGCCCCAATGTGGTGTTGGTATGTGATATTGTTTGATTTGTGAATTGCGGTAGGTAATCACACATGGTTTAATGGATTCTTGTGTAGTCTATGTATATATAGGACTATACTATATATAAAGAGCATTGGGGATGAATTTATGTTACGGCGATAGTAATCGATGGTATTATGGGGTTGCAGTTTTGTAGGCCTATATTAAGAGCCGGGGTATGAATATTTGTATATATATGTATATATATATGAAGCATGAATTGTATGATGATACTTATTGGTTTGATATGATACTTGTATATCCTATGGGGATATGTTTAAGGTGATGAATAATATACATCTATAATATTGTTTATGATTATTATGCGAGTAGGATACACTCGATAAGTGCGAAAGTTAAGTGTTGCGATCTATGGGTTGATTTTAGTGCGTGAACAAGTATGATGTTTCACCGCAATTTTGTTGAAGTTTTGGTGTTTTGGGGCGTTAGAATATGTGTCGGTTGTAGACTTGGTCTAGAAGCTTAAGAAAGGTTGGAATTGTGGAGTATAGGCGTTACGACTACTAGTAGCCGTCGGTGATGCGTGGTGACTTCTAGCGAGTTTTCATGGTTGTGTGCTAGGTACACGAATTTTGTGGTAAATATGATTGTTGTTTGTCAAGGTAATAGACCTTGTTATTTGACTTGATTTCATTCAGTTATGTGCATTAGTTGTAGGGAACACCTACTTGATGCATCTACATTGTAGTATATTAAATTCTCATTTCATAATTATTATCTCCTGCTCATTCATTTCATTAGCATAGGAGACTATTAAAGGATGCTTAAAACTTTTTAATCATGAACCTTCGCATCCTTGCAACGGAAGCTTTTGAATATCCAATTTAGCCGGTACCCTAAATTGGTGATCAAAAGTGGTTCGTTGTTGGACTAGGATTGGTATGAATTATGGTAGAAATTGACTATACCCGTTACCAAATGGAATGGACATAAATGGAAAGAATTTTCAAAACATTTCATTGTTGTGCTCTTATGTGTTCTTACCCGCGATAGGGAGATCGCGAGTATTACTTGCGTGGCTTGAAATGTCAACTTGATTGCCTCTGATTTGGTTGAGAATTGCTCTATAGGCAATTATTACTTCTTGTGACTTAAGATCGGTTATGCGCGAATTTTATGATGTGCCCGGGACAAATAGTTTCGGTAGTTGAATGTTTATGGTATGCTTGAACTTGTTTTCATGTTAAACTTTGGGGTTTGTGTACGAGATTTGGTTAGTGTTGTTCGTATGTGTTTTCGCGACTCGAATATGAGTCATATTATTTCCAATCTAAAGAGTTTAGTGTTGTTGTGCCTATTGAGAGGTTCTGAAACCTGAGTCCGGATCACGGTAGTTTGATCCTCATATACTTGGTTTGGTTATTGTGATGGTAGACTCGGAGATTGAGTCTAGGTTTATGGTTTTGAGCATCGAGTGTTCACTCGGGATTGTGAGACACCGTAGTGGTGTCTGGGTATTCCATGTTGAGGTGATGACCTAGCATTGGTTTGAGATACGGTTTAGAATTCGGGACGAATTCTTTTTAAGGGGGAGAGGATGTAAGATCCCGATTCCCGGTTAGCTTGAATTGCGTGCAATGCTCGCATTTCTTCTTTGGTTGATTGCTCGTTTGGTTTGTGAGAGAGTCTAAATGTGTATGAGAGATCACATTAAGACCAAAACACTTTTAAGAGATGTCATATAGTTGTTGACTTGCTAAAGTCAAAAGTCGTAACCCGACGATAGTCGAAATGCGACGCGATTGAGAGTTTATTCGGGTTTTGTGTTCCTGACCTCGATTTGGTCCTAGATCTTTACATGATGATTAAATAACATGTTTAGATGTGTTAGACTTCTAATTGGATGCATTCCATAAGTCTCGTGAAGTTTTGACGCTTCGAGAATAGCAATTCTCCTTATCGCGTAGTTTGAGATTGAGCCGGGCGATCGTCTCGTCTTTCGGGAACTTATTTCCCCTATCTGTTGTTCATCATCTGAGAGGCATTCAGGCCTATTTTGTAGCCCTTATAGGTGTTTACAATCATGGGTTATTACCCGTCGGTTTGTGGTTTCATTCGACGTTTCGATAGCAAGTTGTTACGTCTTGCGTCGGTTTTGCCCCGGGTTGTTTCGGGTGTTGTTTATGGGAGTTTAGACCTACTTTAAAAGTGGTTTGAGACTTGGATGGATTAGTTTAATGTTTGAGGACTTTAAGGGTTCAATTGTGAGCCATTTTGAAGCTTTAAGGCTCGAGGATGCATGCGGGAGAGGGGACCGAGCAAGGAAGCAACAAAAGTGGAAGGGGTAGTAAGGAGTGATGCGCTCGCATCACTCACATACCATGCGACCGCATTGGTCCTGGCATGTTACGGGATTTTTGGTGGAAAATTGAATTGTTGACCAATTATACCCACCCAAACCCAATCTAAACTAAACCTAAACCCTCCTACTTAACCTAAGACATGTCTTAAACACCTAATGGAGTTTTAGAGGTGGATTAGTTGGCTAATTAAGGAGATAATCCCCCCCCCACCTAAACTAAACCCGATTACTCTCTAAAAACATATCAGCCGCATAAGTCGATCTATTCTTCCCGTCTTCTGCAAACACTCAACAAAAACGTGAGAGAGCTGAGAGAGGGCGATTTCTAGGGCTCGTGAAGGGCTCATCCTTGGTGGCCATAGCTAGAGAGCTTCTTCCCCCAATCTACACCGTGATTTCGAAGAGAAGGTTGAAGGGAACAACACCCATCACCAAGATTTCGGGATTTCATCTTGATAGGGGCTGAACTAAGGTAAGTTTCTACCCCTCTTTCTCCTTCTTTTGGCTCCATTGACCCTAGGGAAACAATCATATTTGCTAAGTGAGGTCAATGGATGCAATTTCTAGGGTTGTTAGAGATGCCATGAACCCTAGGTTTCCAATTGTTGATAGAGCTTGGTTGAACCTATGTGAGACCTTGATTTATATGAAATTCATGTGTTAAATGGTCTATTAAACTTGGCTATGTGAATTGTTCATGGGTATTGAGCTTGATTGGTAGAGATACTTGGAAGGGGATTTTTGCCCTAATTATGTTTTGGCTTATTAACATGTTGGTAAGCATGATTACTATGTTATATATGTCTAGTAGAGTATATTAGACCATGTTGTGTGATTAAATCATATTTTGGAGAATATGATTGGTAAGGTGAACTAAATGAAGTTATGCCCAAATTGATGAATTTGTTCTATGTTACATTGATAAATGTTTTGTTGGGTTTATGTGAGTTCGATAAACCCGGGATGATGACTATTGATGATAGTTATGAATATAGGGGAATTGAGACCCATGGCTTCTATGCCCTAAATTTTGGTAAGGGTAGATTGGACTCAACGGAGTCATTATAAGTTCGATAATGTGCTAAGCGAACTTGGGTTGAAATCCTACGACGATTGGATTTCGTTTGATTAGTGAAGTGAAACACATAACTTCCAAACTTTAAATGGATTATGATTGTGCTGTGTTATGGGGATTTTAGGCTTGGGAATTAAGCCCGAATGTCTATTGGGATTTGGTTGTAAACTCTAATGAATTATTACGGTGTGGAGTTATGAAATACATAAAGAATGAAATGTGTTAGTAAGACTCAACGGAGTCGTTATAAGGCTAATAAAATGATAAAGAGCCTTGGGTTGAAACCCTACAATGTTTGGGTTTGTTTGGGTTATGTTTGTGCGCACCGGGTTTTTGGTTTGTGTCTAATTAAGACACTCATGTCGTGGAGACTTATTAGAAAAATATCTTGAGCATGCTTGCTAGAGCATGGGACAATAGAGACCTACGTATGGTCACGGGTATATTAAGTGAAGAATAAGAAAGAATTCTCCCCTTAAAGATTTTGGTTGCGTGTATATGAAATCACTTGCGAGGAAGTGACTACGGAGTAGTCATGTTGTTCTTGTGTATGGAATTAGTGATGTCGATCATGTATGACGATTAGGACTATGATTGAGTCCGGTGTACTTAAAATAAAGACTAAAATAATAAGTCTTGAATTGTGGATATTTTGAGACTAACGTAGTAGTCTTTGGTTTGAATTGAGTTGAGGATTATGGTAGACCTCACATTATGTTTTATTAAGCTTGTATGCTATACTTGACTTGGTTGATGACTTGAGGAATAATGAGTACCTCAATATGTAGTTTTTGAACTAAACTTGTAAGTTAGTTAAACACATTGGTTATATGCAAATATATGCATTGTTCATGATACTTTGTAGAGCATTATGTCCTACGTGGTTATATGCAATTATGTGCATGGTTTATGAGTTGTTGTAGAGCATTATGTCCTACATGATTTAATGAGCTCGATAATAATGAACTTGGTCTCATTGGTTTATGCATGTAAATATCTACTTGATCGTTTAGGTTTAAGTCCAGCTGGCGGGTTTGGTTGTTGTGTCGGCAATGGGACGATTCATAGTCTTTGGAAACAATCGCTATGAATCGTTGCATTGGGTCCTTTTTCTCCTCACTATTTGGCCAATAGTGGGATGTGGTCTCGAGAGAGAGCCATCTAGCCTACTTCGAGCTCCCATTTCTCATCGGAGGCTGGATGAATGTAACAGTACTCATTAAGGGAAACTGATGAGTTGTGATTATTGGGGACGAAACCCCAGGGTATGATTGATTGGGTATTGAGCCCGGATCTTGGTTTGAGATTTGATCTCATGGTAAGTTGGTTGGGTTTTGAACCCGGATTTGATTGTAACGGTTCGATTTACATTTACTGTTACACATGTTTATTTATGAGCATTTATATGAAAGATATTATGCTACATGATTTACGTGAGTTTATGTGCTTTAAAAATTAAGTACATGTTTCTTGTTGGTATACTAGCATGATACCATGATTCTTATATGATTGCACATTATGCCATGCCATGACATAATATGCCATATAGTTGCATTTAGAAACTTACTAGGTCATTATGACTCACTCCGTGTGATTGTTTTCCCTAGTGTGTGCAGTGATCCCGTTAGTACGCGCGGCGGCTTCGGATAGCGATTTCTAGCAGGTGGTCTTCCAAGCCATAAGCTTGGAGTTATTTATTATTATTGTTGTTATTTATCAGTGAGACTCGGATGTAAAGTTATGTAGACTTTACTTGGTTAGATTGTAGTATTATGTTATGGTTGTGTATTTGGGAGCCGGTTGTATAGCCGAGCCTTTGTATCCTTAGAATTTATTCCCATTGTCATTTCGAGCATGTGTGGCTCGTTTATTCTAGCTTGTATTATTATTGTTCCTACCTCCGACAGTTTTAGTCGTGAGATTTGGTTGGTGGTTTAGCATTGATTATATTGTTATGGTTGAATTGTTCCTCCGGCATGTTGTAGCCGTTGAGTGGTGTTTATCAGGTTGGGATTTTGATAGTTGCCGGCCTTGGTTGCCGATGGTTTGTTGCGCGTGTCTAATGTTGCGTCACGTGCGTCGAATTTTTGGGCCGAGAGATTTACTATCTCTTTGGTTGTTTATATTTAGGAGCTTGTTAGCTCGGGTCCCATTGTGGTTTTGCTTCCGCAGGTTTTAGTTTTTTGTTATCCTGTATCGCCGTTATGGCTATGTCTTCTTGTCTTGAGCTTGTTGGCTCGTCTTTTGACTCGCACCATTATGTTTAGCAGGTGCTTGTCTGTCCCTTAGCTTGTCCTGATGGCACGACCTTGGGATCTCGTCTTGGGATCCGGGTCGGGTCGCCACATCACCCCGTTGAAGTTTGAAGCAAGGTGAAAGGACACCATTTTTTCCGGCGAAAAAGCTCAAAACTCCAGCGACTGTCCACCTTAGAGCATCAAAACCAAGAAATTCTAACCCCTTTTTTTAATTTTGACGTACAAATATTTGCATGTTAGGGTGTTAGAAACATTACGTAGAGATATATTTGCATGCTTTAGGAAATAGTTAAATTTTAATTTTTAATTTTAAAATTTTAAAAATAAAATAATATTTTAATTGTGAAATATTTTTATTTTGTGCACAAACAAAATGTCCCATACGCGTAGAAATACTGGCGCCTCTTCTTCTCGCCCTGTTCAGGAGGAAGAGCAACACTTTGACCACCGCCGCTTCATTTCTTACGAGGCATCGGAGAGATGCGCTGCAAAGCTCTCCAAGTCCTTGATTCCCGAGAGGGGATTCAAGGTTGCCGAATTTGGCCTTCACCATGAATTCACCGCATGTAGGTGGGGGTTGTTGACTGACTCTCCGGACAAGGCAATCGTGCCTATTGTCCGTGAGTTCTATGCCAATGGTCGCATTGGCATAGATGGTGGGGTTTTAGAGACCGTTTTTGTTAGGGGCGTAGACGTTAGTTTTTCGTCCCAAGCCATTAACATGTACTACGGCAGCTCGAGGGTGCCGACGACTATAGCCACCACCTTCATCCCCCTATCCCTGTCGAGGTGGTCAATGCGACCATCTCCCATCCTGGTGTGGTGTGGACCCAAAACCGCAACCCACCATTCGGTCCACGCACCTTGGAGGAGTCCTTCCTCTTGAACACGGCCAAGCCCGTGTTCAAATTCATTTGCTCCCGCCTTATGCCTACCAGTCACCAACACACGGTGACTTGGGCTAAGGTTGTCCTGATCTACACCATCATGACTGGTGGGTCTGTTGATGTCGGCCGTCTGATCAACGGCCAAATTAAGACCCTCGATTAGAGGTACCACAAATGCGGGGTTCGCGTTCCCGCATTTGATTACCGAATTGTGTAAGGAAGCAAGAGTGAGATGGCCTCGACACGCGAAGAGGCTAAGAGACGGGACCGCCATCACTAGGGCAATTTTGTTTGAGCACCACCAGTAGCCATGAGAGAGGGTTCCTCACGTGGAGGAACCCGAAGAGGAGATGGATCCATTGGAGGAAATCTCCAATAGGTTGGAGGAAGCCGTCCTCCAAACTGATATGGTGAGTCAGCAGTTGGCACAAATGCGTTCTGACCAGCCTCAATTATTCGGTTGGTTTAACACTGTGGGACAAAATGTCTCCAACTATTACGGGCTACCACCAGGCACGATCCTCGAGTTTCATCCTCATTCGTTATTTCCTCCCGACTCACCATGAGTCGAGACCCAAGTTTCACCCTCTTTCGTTAGGTGGGCCTTCTATTTCCTTTTGATATATGACCTTCCCCATCAAGCCTCTCATATGTTCCTCAATTTTGGGGACAAAATAGAAATTAAGTTTGGGGGGGGGGGGAATTCTAAGCCCAGAGTCTTAGCAGGTCCTAGCCTAAGGAGGAGTGGAGTTGGGCTACGTTTTTAAGGTGGGAAAATTTTTCTTTTCCCTCTATCGTGTCTCCTCCTCACCCGCCTTTCTTGTTTTTAAATTTTTCTTATTTTCGGAGATGTTGCCTTGACCAGAATACTATAATTTTGGATGCTCGTGGATTCCTGCTATGGGGATCCATCATCAATTGTGTCATCATCATCTCCAATTTTCTTTATAAAAAAATATATTTTAATTCAAAATTTTCATCCTCGAGTTTTGGTGTGGTAGTACTAGTCGATGAGGAGTTAATGCAATGAACCGCATAGCTAGTCCGTAGATCCCTTTGAAATTTACTTGATTTTGCAAAACTTTTACTTTTCTCCAAAACCTCTATGTACCCACACCAGTCATAATTATGGATTGTTTATAATAGTTTTATAAAGTTAATAACACCTACTTCATTTCAACAAGATATGCACAGGAATATGATGCATAGCCATCCGAACATGATTGTTGCATTAAATTGTAACTTAGGGTCAGTTGCATATTAGTTAGATCCCTTGGATTTTTCTCATTTATATATCTCAAGCACACTTTCGAACCGTGTTTGCATGTTAGTCTCAATTGTCCCTACCATCTGTCTTAGCGAATGCTTATGTGAAATCCAGTGATGTTAAACATTCAACCCCACAATTCCCATAGTTGATATGACGTTTTGTGTGTCTTACTTGCTTTAAAATCTACATGAGCATTTGGCATTAAGAAATGACTTAGGCCATCTTTGGATCGTTTGAGCCTAAATATTCCCTGACCTTTACTAAAAATATCCCTAGTGTCCCCTTTTGAGCCCAATTAAAAAGAATGGTGCAACCCCCATTCGACTTCGTTTCTATTACCCACATTTACTTAACCCTAAAAGCCTATACACTTTTAGCCTACCCTTTGAGAGAGTAGGATGTGGGTGGGAAATTAATTTTATGGGACCCATTTTTTTTCAGTTAGGCAATTTTTCTGAAGACTTCTTCTTTCCGTCGTTGAAAAAAAAATAAGAAAAAAATAGAAAAAAAGTATATATATATATAGATCGACGAAAAGTGAAACGGGAGAAGAAGAGTGCAAGTAGATTCAAATGAAAGCATAGCTTTCAAGAAAATATGTTAGAAAAAAAATATTACTGAGAAAAATGATGAGATGTTTTTAGAGTGATATATTGCCCAAATCACGTTTGGGGGGGGGGGGAAGAAGAAAACTGAAACGTAACAGAAAGCAACCCCCTACTTGTAGTCTTTGCAGGTCCTAGCCTAAATAGGGAAAACTTCATTTTGCTTGGAAGTATGAGGGATAAAAGGTAGTCTTACTCTTTCACTTTGAATTCCAATCTCTTTCCATCAAATCCCCCATCACCTTGGCCTTACATTACAAGCTAATAAAGACCTAATGATCTTCTTGCCAATGCTTGTGTGTGTTTTCTTTGCTAAGTGAGTCATATAGAATTGATCAAACACTTCATATTCATGTTACCCACGAAAGCTCACTGTGTTAGCATAATCTTAGCTATTACAAGTAATTGGGATAGGAGAGCATTGTATGTCATACAGAGAAGTGCATGGGATGGATGTATAAGCTTTTGAAATCCTCGGTGACCTCTCTTTCTGTAATAAACCGGGTTTGGATGGTAGATCTCATATTATATAATGCATTGGTTTTAATTAAAATCTGATTTTCATATGAATGTGGTGCTTAGCATAATAAAAATGTTTTAGTTAAGATGTTCTCTAAGACTGGTGATCACACACACACACAGAGAAATTAGGAGTAGTAGCAGCTCTAAGTAAAAGTTAGTTGGTTTTATGTGACTAAGCTTGCACATATGCGGTGAGCATCGAACTGAGACTGCCTTGGTATGCCATGCTATTATAACTTGAGGTTGAAGCCAAAAAGATTTTTATTTTATGTTTAGTTTAGTTTTTACCTGTTTTTGTATTTATTAGTATTTGTATTTATCTGCATAGTCGAGTCACTCATAAGAGTCTCCTTCAGTTTGTGGGTTTCTAGAGGAGTGTAAATAGTGTCACCCTCCAAAAAGATTTTTGTTATTTTTGTTATTTAAATGCTTTTGTATTTATATATATTGTTTACTCGTGGACGAGAAAAGTTTAAGTTTGGGGGTATTTGATCGATGTATTTTATACGTCGATTTCCTATACTTATATGACTTAAATTGAGCTATTTCACGAGGCTTTTGGCTACTGATATGCGTTTTCAGTGATTTTTGTGAGTTACAGGGTTTTAAGTGAAAATATGCAAACTATAAAGCTTTTAGGTGAAAATTCCAAGAAGGGGCAGAGTGAAAGATTGAAGAAGAAAGAAGAAAAGCCAAACTGGGAACCTTGCGGTCGCAAGGTGTTTCAGACCTTGCCTCCGCAAGGTGGACAGAAAGGCAGACTCTCAAACCTCGGATTATTGAAGGACCTTGCGGACGCAAGGTGCCTCAGACCTTGCAACCGCAAGGTAGTCAGAATGTCAAATTTTGCGTTTTCACAAGAGATCTAATTGCAATACAACTCCATGGTATAAATAGAGGCCGGTAGCCAAAGCATGAGAAAGTTAGAAACGGCTGGAAACAATTTTCTATAGCTTTAGAATAGATCTTAGGTTGTATAACATAATTAGTTATTATAATTACAAGTATTGAAGATTAAATCATGTCTCCTATCATCTCCATGTGTTGTTCATCTTCAAGGATGAACTAAATCTTCATTAATCTAAGAGGTGGGAGGTAACTTGTATCGAATCTATGCTTTAATTTATATTTATGTTCATTCAATTCTTGTTGATTGTGGTGTTTATCAATCCCTATATTATTTCAGTTTGAACAAATGAATGTAATCGTGAATAATAAAGGCCTGGAGGTGCGGATAACTGCATGATCAATGTGCATATGTCATAAACTGGCTCACCATCACAATAAATTGGACCTATCGATGCACGAGAGTGATAAGTTAGGTCCAGGTTCCATATATGATCTAAATGACATTTAGATTATATGTTCTTGTGCTTAGGATATAGAATGGATGGATTATTTGAAGATGGAGACTGAACGGTAATCTGACAGACTATATCTATGTTTTGTGAACAAACCCAAGAGATTGAATGATAATTATTTTAAATCAAGCATAGAGGAGATACAAGTGAGACCCTAATCCTAGATTTCCATCCACCATACAATCTTCATTATCTGTAATTGCTGCTAATTAGTTAAACAATATAATAATAGTTAGACTAGAATAAATATAAAAACCCCCCTTAGATTAATAATTTGCTATCAATAAATTGCACTATATGTGATCTTCTTGTCTCTGTGGGTTCGACCCTTGCTTCCAAAACTATTCTCCAATAGTCTTGTCCACTTGCAAGGAAAATAATTAAAATAAGACATCGATCAGCACCCGAGAGCAAAAAGTTAGCTCATAAGTGGCTTCAGCCTCCTGTGCGACATGAGCTCTGTATTTTTCCGTTGCCCATCTGCTTCTGCGCACTCCCGGGCCCTACGGCGGCCATGGCTCTCTTCCCGAGCACGGTATTCCTGTCGGTAAGTGTCTGTGAGAGAGATTATGGCGGCTGTATCTACTCTCCGCCTGGTCGTATGCTTGCCTCACCACCTCAACCTTCTTAGACGGTATGTGAATGACATATGGGATCCGTTTGCTTGGAGCGGGAAAATGTTGGGAGGCATGGCCATCTCCAACAGGTGCTGGGTAACTGAGAGCGGGTAGCACCAAATCTGCAACTGGAACCGGGGCGTGGCCCAAGGCGAGTAGTTGCTGGTTGAGCGCGTACATCTTTTTATAGTACTCTGCCTGAACTTGCAGAGCAGCAGTTTGTTGGTCAGGGTTTTTCTCGGGCAAGCTCACGTGGCTGTCCTAGCCATTCTCCCTTTGGCGATTCAGCTGTGTTCGGAGATCAATTGCGCGAGCATCGCGCTTCTCGTTGATGACCTGCATGGCATCGCAGTGGCTGGCATGGCTCTGGCTGGCGTGCTGGGACAGTTGTTCCTCCACATACGACACGTCATTGCCATGGGTTGCGTGCCAAGCAGCCACCTTCTGATTTCTCGTTTGCACCCCTTGGGATGCCCTTGGTGGCGAGTCGTTCAGCGGTGGAGGGTTATTGACTCCAACCTGATGGCTTCCGACCTGGTGGTTGCTGGCGGTGGCGTGATACTTGCTACCCTTACCGGCCATTGCAACAAGAAGGTTTCTAGAAATTTTCACCGGAAAATCTTGAAAATAGTGCTGAAACTTCGTTCCCGGCAACGGAACCAAACTGATGTGGCAAAATCTCAGCTTGGGCCGTCCGTGTGTTGGATAGGATATCTGGGCTTGAATCTGCTTCCTTAACCTGGCTAAGAACAAAGAAAACCTGAGTGGAAGTGCAAGGCAAGGCCTCGCGAAACCCCTCGGCGTGAGAGTGAGTATCGAATGTAATGTCTGAAAGCAATTCGACAGAGTACCAAGGCTCAAGAAAGTGTATCTACCTTATTTGTGGTTATGGAAGGGTATTTATAGGCCCCTAATGACCTAGAATCCGGGTGGGATTCAGTTTCCTTATTTGCATAGTCAATCAAGGGGAGAATCCCTTGATTTTAGGCATGACAAGCGGCTGGCCGTGTAGATGTAGGAGCAGATAAGGTAAGTATCCTGCTCAAAGATGGAAACCTTTGACTTGTCTTGGAGAGCAAGCCTCCGGTGCTCCTTGCTTGATATTTGCCCGGCGAGTAAGGCTCTGCCCGACTATTTGATGTGCACTGCTCTGAAGTCAGTGTAGACCCAAAATGTGGCCCCTGGTCTAGCAGACAAGGCCAGTGCTCGACCAGGTTTGGATGAGATGAATCTGATTCTTTTGTTTAGTGTGAGCGTGGTTCCCGGGCATGGCCCTTGATCGGACAGGCAAGGCCTTTGCCGGCCTGGTTTAGGCGGGAGTCGCATTGCTCGCCGCTTGATGCCACGATTACTTTGTCCGCTAGGCCGATGAGACCCACATTGATTATGCTCGTGACTGGCACGTGATGCCAGCTCGTGCTTTGCTCGTGACCCAGTTTAGGCCGGGCATATCATATATGGACAAACTTGAGAAATTATTTGATTTGGCAATTCAATTGATTGCAGGATCGACTGTCTCATTGCTTCCTTTGTTTGCTTTTCTTTGTACAGATTTAATAAATTGTAACGTCCTGAGCCCGAAGGTCCGGTCCGCTACGTATAACTTACACATTGACCCACTTAACACGCAACATCTTGGCCCTGAGGTCGAAAGTTCGATTCGCTACGTATAACATACACACTGACTCACTTAACACGTAACATCTTGACCCTATGTATAACCTACACACTAGCCCACTTAACACATAATACCTTGAGTCATCAGGCCCCACCACAAACCGACGTATAACCTACACACTGGCCCAAAGTCCGATTCGCTACGTATAACCTACACACTGGCTCACTTAACACATAACATATTGACCCTACGTATAACCTACATATTAGCCCACTTAACACGTAACATCTTGAGACATCAGGCCCCACCACAAGCCGACGTATAACCTACACACTGGTCCACTTAACACGTAACATCTTGACCCTACGTATAACCTACACACTGGCTCACTTAACACGTAACATCTTGAGCCATCAAGCCCCACCACAAGCCGACGAGTCACTTTATAAATCGAACACAATTCTCACACCTAGCCGATGTGGGTTGGGGTATTACAATCTCCCCCACATAAATCCTTGACAAGCCGACCAAAAAGTTCATGAATGATGCTGGTGCTCAGAGGTAGTGTGTGACCACGTTATAAATCGAACATAATTCACACGCCTACTTGATGTGGGATGGGGTATTGCAATCTCCCCCACTCCTCAGGCGATGCAAGATTGAAGAGGTGGCTCGTACGAAGATTAAGAGGTGGCGCTCACCTTCTACGGTCTAGCACTTTGGCCCTCACAGTACTTTGTTTCGGGACCCACTCTAATACTATTTGTAACGCCCCGAACCCAAAATCAAGTGCGCTACACGTAGCTCACATATTGGCCCACTGAATACGCAACACTTTGGGTCATCAGACCCACCACAAACCGACCCAAAAATCTATGGATAATGTTGGTAACCAGGGGTAGTGTGTGGTCACCTTATAAATCGAACATAATTCTCAAACCTACCCGATGTAGGATAGAGTATTACAATATAAATGACATCCAAGAATCAATGATGGTATATTCCGTTGTCAATTAGCTAGGCTCAAGAGCTAGACTTACCATTGTATAAACTACGGCTAATATAAATTAGGCATATTCATGTTCGAGTCAGACTCGAACTAATTTAAGTTTCTTTTGCTAAAACTAGAATATAAATTTAAATCGAGCTTCATGTCTAATTCGGATTTGCCCATGCAACTCAAAAAATCATTATTAAGAGATACATTTCAACACAAGTTGCTTAGAAAAAGTACTCATTTTTCTCTCATTTTAGTGCCTATATAAAGGATCTCTCTCTCACATTCTTAATTGCTGAGTCATCGTGATTTTTCCTCTCATATTCTCATGGAGCTGGGATGTGGGAGCTCTCGGGGGAGAGTTTCCCCTTTTTTGGATATATAAAGGATCTCTCTCTCAACAGAGCTTTTCCACTTCTAGACTACTTAGAGTTATTTCAAGAAAGCAAAATCATCGGCTTTGTGAAATTTGTAAAGAGTCCAAGTTGGGTTGCCAATTGATGGAAGAAAAATTGACTAATTAAGAAAATGATTCTGAAAATAAATTTGGGAATTGAATCAAATAAATTAAAACTAATACTCTGTAAATTGAAGTCGTTATTCTTAGGGTGAACGATTTTGTTTCCAATTACTGTCCCTGGATATGATTGAAAGAAACAAGGTACACATTAGATTTAACAAATTAAATGATTTGACTATGGTACTATTTTTAGGTTTAGAGTTATAAACCTAGTGGAACATTCTTGGCAGAGCATACTTTCCACGGCCTCCTGATTGGGTATATGTCTGTAAATTGGGTGAGTTGAGTTGTGTTGAATGTGTAATGGGTTGAAACGAGTCGAAACCCGTTAAAACCTAAATATCAAACATATTGAAATAGGTTGGATCAAAACTAGTCAGGTTGAAACGAGTAATGGGTTAAAAGAGGTCGACTCGTCTCAACCCAACTTTCTCCCCAAAAACATAAATTCATATAGAAAAATTCACAGGTCTTAATGGGTAACGGGGCGACCCGACCCTTTAATATTGTTGGGTCGAAACACGTTACATGATTCAACCCAAAATTATTAATGAGTTGTGTTGGGTAATTAGTAGGTTTGCGTTGGATGGATTAATGGGTGATCTATATATATATAATAACAACCGTGATTTTCCCGCCTAAAACTTATTTCCATAAATGGAAACATTGGAAGGTGAAACACTTTGTTTTGTTTTATTTTTTAGTTTTTATACTAACCATTTAATATTATTTGATAAGTTGACAAGAATATATTTATACATTTTTAGAAACTTTGAATACACACAAACTGTTGGTATTCTCAATACAATTCACCAATATCATGTTAGATCTTTTATTTTCCATCACACATATATATAAGTCTATGGATATTCTTTATGGATGTTCAACCAATTTTCTACAAAGTAAAAAAAAAAAAACCATCACGAAATAAACTTTAGACATTTTGAACCCAAAATTTTTACTGCAACTAATATGACTTTCAAACCATTCGTCCTAAGAGAGATCCACAAACAAAGATCCGACCGAATTCTCAAAGTCAGAGTTGTAAGGAAATAGTTCGTCCCAACTGAAATAAACAATGAAGTAGTTGATATTGTCGAACCATAAAGTTAGATATTTTTTATAAGCATGAATAATTGTTTAATAAAAAATATTAAGAAATGTAATAGATAAATTTATCCCTTCAAATAAATTCAAAATCTCAAAAATTCAGCTTTATATTCTTTTCAAAATAACCTTGAGAAGTATATTTAAAAATTTATAATATAATAGATCTCGGATGGTAAAATAAAATACTCCATCTATTTTCAAAATATGGTTCTCTTTGACGACCCAACACACTATTTAATAAAAAGTAGTTTACTGTATTATAAATATTGGTGAAATGTGTGATTTTTTTAAATGCTTTTGAGTATGTGACTATAATTAAAGTTGGTAGAAAAAGTAAGGGTAAAGTTGTAAGAATTCAACATGATTTTTGTTAACATGATCACAAATTGTATTATTTATGAACACATTGCAAAGTTTTGAAAGTTACAAAAAACATGAGACTATAAACTCTTGACAATGACGAACGCGGTCTCGTGTTGAAGACATTTTCTGAGTGAATTTTAAGTATCGACGACGGTACATATGGTGGTGAAAATAATTATGTTGCAGCAATAGAAGTTCCAAATGAATTTTGGTTAATGCATCAGATAATTTGATCGAGTAAATTGTTAAAAGTATATATCTGTTATTTTTTGAGTCATTTGATGATGTGTCATATTTGCAAGGAAGAGCTATCTTTGTCTCGACACTTGATGTTGTTGGCACCATAAATGAATATATGTTTTATAATAATGACATAAAAAGAAGAACTTATTTGACTTTAGATTCTATGTTGAGGGTAAGAACAACACAAGTTTGTTTTAAAACATTTACTCTATGGAGTTTTTGAATAGTTAAGTGTTCAAGATTGTCGAATTATGAATTAACATTTATTTATTTATTTTTTTTCCTCCAAAGGGGGGCATGAGAAGGGATCGAACCTGAGACTTCACACTCTGTGAAGCCCCATGTCTACCACTGAGCCACCCCCTTAGGGGCTATGAATTAACATTTAAGATTGGTGTTTCGGTGATGTTGTTAAGAAACATTGATCATGTTAATGGAACAAGACTAATCATTATTAAGCTTAAGAATCACGTTGTTGAAGCTAATTTTTTTAAATAAAAGTAATGATGGAGGCAAAATGTTTATTCCAAAAATATCATTGTCTCCATTAAATGTGAGGTTGTATTTCAAGTTTCAGATATGATAATTTCCATTGGTAGTATCGTATAGCAATTTTTAGGGTAACAAACCGTTTTGTCTTGAATATATCAATATCCGATGAAGATGATGTTGTGTATAAAAAATTCAAAATCCATAATATTATCAATAAAATGATATATTTATATTTAAGTAGTTGTTTCAAACACTGTTTTTCTTATTTTATTCTTTTGATTTTGATTTATTTCTTCGTTTTATTTGAATATTATTTAATTAAAAAATATTTTTATCCGTACGTTTAACGTACGGGTGTAAAACTAGTGAGTTATAATTGCGAGACCGAGTTGGGTGTTAAAAAATTTGTCTTAATTTCACGTGTAAGATGGAAAGTTAAGATTTAATGGTTAATTACTTGACGACACCTTATCCTAATTTTTAATTACATTCAACAAAATTTGTCATTTATTTAACTCCCTACCATAATTTACATTACATGTAACAAAATTTATGGTTTATTGGTTTAATGTTTAAGTTGTCTTAATTCCACCAGTAATGTTTTACAAAATAATTCTCTAAATAAAAGATCCATAAAAGACCTTAAGAATTTATGCCACATTGGCCAACCTTAACAAATATGCAATATTCATTCCCTACCATATTATATTAATTTCAAACTTTTCTAAAAGACAATAGGTTAGGTCCTCACCAATTTTTTTTTTTTTTTACTATTTTCTAGAAATTTCAATTTCCTTAATTAAGGGTGGAAAATAATGAAAAATTGAACGAAAGAAAAGTATCAATATTTCAATACTTAATTCTCTTTGATTTGAAGAGACACCTTCCACGATCCTCTAATTACAATACTTTGACCTATAAAATAGATTCAATAAAATTATTGATAATGGTGCGTGCAAACATTTTTTTTTTCATTTCTAAAAAAATTAGAGATAAAAACAAAGAGTTTTATACCAGTTCTCAACCCTATATACAAATTTCGTTAATTTGTTTCACAAGACAGTTATATTGAAATTGTGTGATAGTTCACCAAATGATCAAATCTAGTCATTACTTAGAGTCTAAGTCTTATCAAATAGGGATTGGATAACTACTAATTTTATTTTACTAATTTGTAGAATGGAATGACTCTATTCACCGATCTAAAGGCCAAGTCCTCTGAAAGAGAGGAGGACTGGCCTTGCAGGTTGTAGAAGTTGGTTGGTCTTCAAAGGAGGGTGCAAAGGGCTACACCACCTGTGATACATCGTATTTCGAGTTTATGCATCAAGGCGGTTGGATTGGGTGACGTGAGCACGTCATGAAGCGGTCGCGTCAGTGCACCAAGTTGGATTCTAGTGTTGTCCAAGTTCTTGAAGCGGCCGCGTCAGACGACCACATCTCTAAGGCAGGATCTCCAAGAAGTTGAAGTGGTCGCATCCACAGGGATGAAGTGACCATGTCGAAGCAAGGGGGTGGCGTCTTGACGACTGAATCGCATCGATGCGGCGCACTGTTTTTGTGTTTCTCTTATTAAGTCGGTTTAGGGTTTGATATTATATCTCTATGTATAATTGTAGCCCGAGAACGTGCAAAAGGTTTACCATAATAAAATTTAAAAAATCTGTTAACCCAAATTTCTCTCTTCTTTTTTAATTGACCATTGTTATTATTATGTGATTGTTTGCAATTGTTTTTGTTGTGCACAACACTAACATTTATAGTTTTTAGACATATTTACTGCAATACATCATCGGTAGCCATAAAGAGATCGTAAGTACAAATTCTAAGATCTCTTTATAAGATAGAAACACAAAATAAGGCATGAAATACAAAATTATTTTTTCTCTTTTTTTACATTTTTACAAGAATTAGAACTAGACGAAGATGCCAATTCTGTAGCATAAGAACAAGCTTGCGGTGATGAAGAAGGCTACGCCATAATTTTCATTACATTTAACAAAAGTAATGGTTTATTGGATTAATGGTTAATTTGTCTTAGTTCCACCTGTAATGTTTTACAAAATAATTTCTAAATAAAAGAACCATAAAAGGCCTTACGAATTTATGCTACATGGGCCAACCTTAAAAAATATCCAATATTCACTCCCTACCATATTATATTAATTCAAACCTTTCTAAAAGACAATATGTTAGGTCCTCACCATTTTCTATTTTATTTTTACTATTTTCAAGAAATTTCAATTTCCTTAATTAAGGGTGGGAAATAACAAAAAATTGAACGAAAGAAAAGTGATAACCATACTAACAAGCTGATGTATCCGGCCTAAACCCAGTTATGAGCAAAGCACGAAAGATCACCACGTGTTGTTTTATAACAAAAGGGCTGGGGCTTTATTTTATTATTCTTTTATTTCTGTTCTATATTATTATTTTGCTTGTTTTACTTTTTATCACACAAAATATGTAAATAATTTTTCATTCTGTCATTTTATTTTGGGGAATAGAACCAATATATAATTAATATGAATAGATAGATTCCCGCTTGTCTTTCTATTTCTTGATCTGAATAGTTGCTTGCTCCCGCTCAAAATAAAAAAATACCGAGAAAATCTACAAAAAACAGCAAGGCATGTCATATTTGTTTTATTTACTGCTTTATATCTAAAGAAAAAAAACATTTTACTGCTTTCTAGATACCGCACACACGCAGAAATATTTCGAACTGCTATCCTACACGATGGTGAGCCTACCCCCTGCATCAGCCAACGTTAAATTACATATAGTTTCTCATGACACTTCATAGACCGATCTGTTTTTATATCTCCAAATTATTGACCAGTCCCTATGCGAAAAAAAGAGAAAAAGAAACAAAAAAAAAGATGCAAATTTAATATATATATATATATATATATATATATATATATATATATATATATATATATATATATATATATATATATATATATGCACATGAGCTGACCAATAATTTTCTGATATTTGACCTAGACCATTTTGAATGGTGGATCCCGGAAAGAGTATAGGCCCTTCGCCTGAAATCAGTCCGATCTTGGGGAGTCGAAAGACATGTGGAATACGAGAGTCCTATATTCTGGAGAAAGAATCTACTGTTCCACGAATAGTCTTGAGACTGTCAAAATAAAGTGGGTGCTTGTCCGATCAATTATAGGGAAAATGAATAATAATAAAAATATTAATAAAGGTACACTATACTCCAAGCCCAGAAAGCCTTCAGCCAACCCTTTCTGATGCCTTCAAACCCTTTTCCTCAGAAACCTGGTCCGAGTTTGGATAGGCAGAGATAGTACTGGTCGGTTGATACGGGATACAGACATAGAAATCAGATCAAAAAATATTGGGGGCAGATCATAAAGGGCATAATTAGTGCAGAGGGTACAGATTTGAGTAGAATGTCAACTGAAAATGAACAGTCTACAGTGGGTACAGATACAGGGGCTCCAGGGTACGCTCCGACTCCGGCTATACAACAATGGCTGGATCAAAATTTGGATGCACAAAATGATCGTATGCTAAGCCAGATGGCAAATTTTGTACAAAGTAAAAAACCCAGTAGTGAGGGAACCTCTTTCCCTACAGCCCCTCAAGAAGCATCAACTTCCTATGTTCCTCTAAATCCAAATCCTCAACCAAACACCAACCCACCAAATACTGCCACTACCCCAAATCTAAATCTCCCACCTAACCCTTATTACCCAAATGTTAACCCTTTTTCACCATAACCTCCATATTCTGTCTCAAGCACCAATATCCCCCAGAATCCAAATGACCTTCCTTTTCCTATTACCAATCATCTCCAAAATAATCCACATATAGACCCGAGAAGCTATAACCAGTCAGGCCAAGTAACGACCTATTTACCTTTCAATGATCCTGGTCATCAAACCGAAGCCGCAAATAACCTCCCCCTCAAAAATCCTTACCAAAATCTTTACCAAATGCCTACCCAAAATCCTTACCAAATACCACAGCCAGAAATAAACCCAGCCTTTCCCAATCCTACCAACATATACCAAAACACAACTCCCCCTCCCACCAAAATGGAGGTTGACATGGAAAATTTGAAAAGTATGATGCTTAAAGTTCTTGATAAAGGAGAGTTTTCTACGTGGGCACTAGCATTGCAACATTCAACAATACTACCTTCAAAATTCAAAATGCCCAACATAGAAAAATTCGATGGGACTGGATGCCCTATTTCTCACTTTAAATCCTACTCTACCGGCATGCAGTCAAGGGGGCTAGCTTTGAAGCTATGATCTCCAACTTCCATCTTACCTTAAGAGGGGCTGCCAAACAATGGTTAATGCTAGCAGAAAATAGCACCATGTGTACTTGGGACCAAATAGCTGAAGGGTTCCTAGAGAGGTACAAAGACAATACTACCTCTGAGAACAAAAGGGAGAAAGAAACATGTGCTGAGTTTGCAGCCAGGTGGAAAAGAAAAATAGCTCAGACGCTTGACATGCCTGATCCATCTCTGTCATCCAGGATGTTCATCAAAAACCTCCAACCTATTTACCTGGAATACATGCAGTATCTCCCCTATAGCAATTTTAAAGAAATAGTGGAGATAGAGGTCCGTATTGACGAAGATATACAGACTGGGCATTTAAAAGTCAATACGCCCTCCAACTCTTTTTGCTACTGATCGTGTCTTATTTTAATTAATTCCTTGCAAGTGGACAAGACTATTGTACAATAGCTTGGGAAGCAAGGATCAAACCACTAAGACAAGAAAAACGCAAATAGTGAGACTATCGGTAGCAATTTTAAACTAATGGTGGTTTTTGTTTTATTTATCTAAACTAATTATTCTACTAAAATAGTAAATCTAATTACGTTCAGTCTCCATCTCCAAATAATTCATCCATTCTATATCCTAAGCACAAGAACATATGGATCCTAACTGTCACTTAGGTCATTTATGTAACCTGACCCTAACTTATCACTCTCGTGTATCGATAGGTTCAATTTATCATGATGGTGAGCCAGTGTACGACATATGCATTTTGGTTATGCAGTTATCCGCACCTCTAGACCTTTATCACTTGCGATTACATTCATTTGTTCAAAGCGAGATAATAAAGGAGTTGATAAACACCATGATCAACAAGAATTGAATGAATAAAAAGATATATTAAGTCATAGATTCGATACAAGTTACCTCCCAACTCCTAGATTAATGGATGTTTAGTTCATCATTGAAGATGAAATACACAATGAGATGAAGGAATACATGGATCGATCTTCAAAACTATAATTACAATAACTAAACTACGTAATACAATCTAAATCCTACGCTAAAAATGTTTTCTAACCCTTCTTGGACGTCCTTAGGCTTTGACTACCATCCTTTATTTATACCAAGGAGTTGTAGGGGAATAGGAGGTTCAATCCAGCTCGAAAACCCCGTGAAGTCGGTTCTGGGGACCTTGCGGCCGCATTGGATATTGACCTTGCGTCCCCAAGGGTCTAATTCTGGGAGGCCAACTTTCTGCCTACCTTGCGAAGGCAAGGTCTTTTGACCTAGCGGCCGCAAGGTGGCAAGAATCTTCTTTCTGCCTTTTCTTCAATGTTACACTTTGGCCCCTTCCTCGAAATCTTCACTAAAAGCTTCATAAATCACATAAATCCACCTACAACCTTGAAACTCATAAAATAGCTCAAAAACACATATCAGTAGCCAAAAGCCTCATGGAATTGCTCAATTTAAGTCATAAAAGTATCTGATAACGACGTATAAAATACGTCTATCAAATACCCTCAAACTTAAACTTTGCTCGTCCATGAGTAAACAATACTTATAAATACAAAAATAAACAAACAGAAATTAAGAAAATATTTTTGGAGGGTGACACTATTTACACTCCTCTAGAAACCCACAAACTTAAGGAGACTCTAACGAGTGACTCGATTATAGAGATAAATACAAAAACAAATAAATACAAAAGCAGGTAAATATTATTCTAAAAACAATAAAACAAAAAAAAATTGGTTTCAATCTCAAGTCATAAGAGTATGGCATATCAAAGTAGTCTCAGTCAGATGCTCACCACATATGTGCAGATTAATCACAAAAACACACTGACTTATACTCAAACTGCTACCAATCTTAATATCTCCGTGTGTTTGTGATCACCAGTCATAAAGAACATCTTAACTAAAACAGTTTTATTAAGCTAAGCACTACATTCATTTAAAAATCAAGAATTAAATAAAACCAATGCAACACAGAGTATGAGATCTACCATCCAAACCCGGTCTATTACAGAAAGAAAGATCACCAATGATTTTAAAAACTTATACATCCATCCCATGCACTTCTATGTATGACATACAATGCTCTCCTACCCCAATTACTTGCAATAGCTAAGATTATGCTAACACGGTGAGCTTGCGAATAATATGAATATGAAGTGGAGATCAATTTACATGTCTTACCTTCAAATCAACAAACACAAGTATTGGCAAGAAGATCAATAGGTCTTTAATAGCTTGTAATGTAAGGCCATGGTGTTGGGGGATATGAGGGAAAGGGAATAGAATACAAAATGAGAGAGCAAGACTATCCTTTTCCCTTAATACTTCCAAGCAAAAGGAAGTTTTTTCCCAATTAGGCTAGGACCTGCAAAGACCACAAGTGCGGGGTTTCCTCTTTTTTTTTTTTCTTTTCCCCCAAACTTGTTTTGTACAATCTATCAAGCTAAAAATATCTAGTATTATTTTTCAGCAGAATTTTTCTATCATATTTTTCTCTTCAAAGCTATGCTTCCATTTGAATCTTCTTGCACTCTTCTTCTTCCATTTTATTTTTCGTCGATCTTTTTTTTTATAACAAGAATTGAATTATCGACGGGAAGAAGAAGTCTTCGGAAAACTATCTTAACTGAAAATTGGTCCCATAAAATTAATTCCCCACCCACATCCTACTCTCTCAAAGGGTAGGCTAAAGTGTTTAGGCTTTAGGGTTAAGTTAACGTGGGTAAAAGAAACGAAGTCGAATGGGGGTTCAATGTGTGCTTAGCTGTAGACACCCCAATTTCGTAGCCCAGGTATGTGACATGACATAAAATATCAAGACCTGTTAAAATATTAACAAATGTCAAGTTACAGGGTCAAAAGTGCAAAAGGACAAAGCAGGATGCGCAAAAGAATGAAATGCAGGGGTTTAAAGTGCAAGAAATGGAAACTTGGAAAAAGGTGGCACCACCCATGCCAAAACTTGGCATGGCGCCAAGTTTGGCTTGGTGGCACCCAAATATGCCTTCCCGGCTCCCAGCTTCTCAAATAGTGGCCGCAAAGTCCAAAATTGTCTGCACTGTGTACAAGCTGCTGATGCACTATGAAGAAAATTTAATTCTCAGCGTGTCCTCATTTCCAACCTATAAATAAAGGCTTTGGGCTCCGCATTCAACACACCTTTCAACGATAAAAATTTCTCTGCGTCCTCGTTACGCTGAAGGAATAAATAGTGAGCGATCACCTCAAAAGCCTCGAAACCCTGTCAAACCTCCTCCAAACACAAAACCAACCGATATAAGTGAGCCTTAGCCCCCCAGCTAGGTATCCACCCTATTTCCCCGGTCCAAAAATCGTGGAAAGAGCAGTTGCTCTGCCCGATTTAAAAGGCCAAATCAGCCAGAAATAAGTCGTTATTCTGCCCGATTTCGGCCTACCTCAAGCAAACACAACAACCAAAATAAACAGTTATTCTGCCCAAATCCCAAGGCCAAAAGTAACTTTTAGAAGCAGTCACTCTGCCTTAATCCACACAACACAACAACAACAACAACAACAACAACAACAAAAAGACTCCCTCTCCTTGAAGGACAGAGCGAGCACACCCTAGGCCGTCAGTAAGTTTTATTTTAAAGTTTTTATTTGTAAAAGTATTATTTCCAATCCGGTCCAATGTAGATATATAAGCAGTTGTGCTGCCCGGATTTAGTTAGGAAATAGTACTAAAAAGAGTCGTTATTATGACCAAACATTTTCAAGTATATTTGTAATTATTTGTAAAGGGACAGTTGCAAGTCTGTAAATAATGTAGACAAATGGATGTATTTGTAGGCAGTCAATGCTTTATTTATCTATTAAATAAATATAACAAAAAGAATACTTTAGCCAAAAACTGTTTTGAGACCGAAAGGGCGAGTTGGGTGCCTAGCACCTTCCCAACTCGTAACTTAGCCTCCAGACCCGCTTTCTATTATCTCTGGTTCTCTTTTTGGTTTTGCTTTATTTAATCCTTAAAATAAAGATGACGACTCTAAAACATTTTGGATCCAGTGGGGCCTCGCAATATCTTTCTTTGCACTTTTCCGTTTTCCCCTAAAAAAGGGAAAATGAGAATGGAAAGGTGATGTATTCCTATGTCCTGGTATCCCATAAACAAGGGATAACTTGACGTAAAAAACCCAAAGCACCCATAGTGATCTGAAATAGGCCATAAGGCTATTTTCATAAAATTCATAGTGGGGGCGCCGTACCATTCCTTCCTTGCACTTTTCCGCTTTCCCCTAAAAAAGGGAGAATAGGAATAGAAGGGTGATGCATTCCTATATCCTGGTATCCCCTAAAAAAGAGATAACTTGACATAGGAAACCCAAAGCTCCCATATTGGATAAAAAATCCACTAAACGCAACCGAGACGTATTCCAACGCGCTATCTTAGACAGCACTCCTCTCGCACTTTTGATTTCGTCTTCCCCTAGAAAAGGGAGGGTGGAACGAGAGCAGTGGATGTCACCGCATCCGCACGTACGCGCACCCCTATCCATGGGCGCGCGGGGCGCGGGAGCACGTTTCCCGGGAACCCACAGTGGCGACTCGGCTGGGGAGATCGTTTTTATTTGAAATAAAAATGAAAGGCTAGACTCAGTAACCAAAACTTTTTTTTTCTTTTGTTTCTGGCTAAAGTATGCTTGTTATATTAATTTAAACACTTGAATATTGCGTTCCTTTAACATTCGTGTCTGTATTTGTGGATATGATCCTCCATCTTGCAGCAGTTTCTTTCCAATCACTTTTACAGATATACTTGAAAATATTCGTATTTTTCAAAAAAAAAAAACCAATATATATATATATATATATATATATGCAATATTTTATGTGTAATAATTTCCGGGCAGCACAACAAAAAGGGCCGTGGCTTTATTTTTAATATCGTTTCATTTTCGGCCCTATATATTATTTTATTTTGCTTTATTTTCATTCCGCAAATATATATATATATATATATGCATTCATTTTATTTTGGGGATTAGGACTCATTTGTAATTAATAGAGATAAATAGATTCCCCACTTTTTAAAAGCCAAGAAAATCCATAAATAACAGCAAGACATGCTATATCTGTTTTATTTTCTGTTTCTATATCTGAAAAAAAAAACAAAAAAACCAGGAAAAACTTTGTTTTGGCTTTTTAGATACCGCACACACGTGCACATGCATATAAATATATTTTGAATTGCTACCCTACACCATGACCAGCCTACCCCCTGCATAAGCCAACGTTAGATTGCATATAGATTCTCAG
This sequence comes from Codonopsis lanceolata, assembly GCA_013146195.2. NCBI lineage: Eukaryota > Viridiplantae > Streptophyta > Magnoliopsida > Asterales > Campanulaceae > Codonopsis > Codonopsis lanceolata. Next base: position 75,359,924 of record CM028383.1, read on the forward strand.
GACACTTCAAAGACCGACCGATTTTTGCATTTTAAATTGTGGGTCAGCCCCTGTCAAAAAAAAATGTGCGTAAGTAAAAAAAAAATGTGCGTAAGTCGAAAAAAATTGTGCAAGTCAAAAAAAAATGCGCAAGTCAAAAAAAAAATACACTGGGGCTGATTTATTATTTTCTAATGCTCGACCTAGACCATTTTGAATGGTGGATCCCGGAAAGAGTATAGGTCCTTCGCCTGGGATCAGTCCGATCTCGGGGAGTCGAAAGGCAGGTGGAATATGTTGGTCCTATACTCTGGAGAAAGAATCCACTGTTCCAGGAAAAGTCCTGAGACTGTCAAAATTAAGCAGGTGCTTATCCGGTCAATTAGTAGGGAAAGCCTTCAGCCAGCCTTCTGATACATCCAAACCCATTTTCCTCATAAACCTGGTCCGAATTTGGAAAGGCAGAGACAGTACTGGCCGGTTGGTACGGGAAACAAGTACATAAATCAGAACAGAGGGTATCAGAAACATATCAGATAAAGGCAGAAACAGTTCAGAGGATACATATCCAGACAATATGACAGCAGAAAGCGAACAGTCCGCTATGGGTACAGATACAGGGGCTTCGGGATACGCCCAACTCCGGCAATGCAGCAATGGCTAGACCAAAATTTGGATGCACAGGCTGATCGTATAATGAGCCAAATGGCTAATCTGGTACAAAGCTTGAAATCCAGTGGCGAGGTAATCTCTTCCCCTGCAGTCCCACAAGAAGCATCAACCTCACATATGCCTCCAAACCCAAACCCTCAGCAAAAAACTAACCCACCAAACACTGCCGTCACTCCAAGTCCTAACCCTCCGCCAACTCCCTACTACCCAAATGTCAAACCTTACCCATCCTACCCTCCATATCCTATCCCAAACACCAATATTCCCAGAGTCCAAGTGACCTCCCTTTTCCCATAATCAACCCACTCCAAAACAGCCCACATATGGATCCCCAAAGCTATAACCCGTCAAGCCAAGTTACTACCTACTTACCTTCCGATGATCCTGGCCACCTAGCCGAAACCATACAAAATACACCAGCCTACACTGCCCAAAATCCATATCCCGCGAATAACCCACCAGTCCAAAATCCATATCCCGCCAATAACCCACCAGCCCAAAATCCATATCCCGCCAATAACCCACCAGCCCAAAATCCATATCCTGCAAATAACCCACCAGCCCAAAATCCATATCCAACCCAAAATCCATATCCACCCCAGAATCCATATCCAACCCAGAATCTACCAACCCATAATCCACCAACTTATGCTACCCAGAATCCATATCTAACCCAAAATCCATACCCAACTTAAAATCCATACCCAACTCAAAATCCTTACCCAGCACCACAACCAGAAATTAACCCAGCCTTCCCTAATCCTGCCAGCATATACCTAAAACCAACTCCCCCAGCCACCAAAATGGAGGCCGACATAGAAAACATGAAAACCATGATGCTCAAACTTCTCAACAAAGGGGAATTTTCTGCGTGGGCACTGACATTACAACCTTCAGCAGTACTGCCTTCAAAATTCAAAATGCCCGACATAGAAAAGCTTGACGGAACTGGGTGCCCTATATCCCATCTAAAATCCTATTCCACTGGTATGCAGTCGAGGGGAGATAGCTTCGAAGCTATGGCTTCCAATTTTCACCTCACCCTGGTAGGGGCTGCCAAACAATGGCTAATGTTGTCTGATAGCAGCACCATGAATACGTGGGACCAGATGGCTGAAGGGTTCCTTGAAAGATATAAAGACAACACCGACCCTGAAAATAGAAGGGACCTTGAGTCGTGCACCCAAAGGGAAAAAGAAACCTGTGCTGAGTTCGCAGTCAGGTGGAAAAGAAAGTTGGCTCAGACCTTTGACAGACCTGATCCGGCCGAGTCATGTAGATTGTTCATCAAAAACCTCCAGCCCATTTACTTGGAACATATGCGGTATCTCCCCTACACCAATTTTAAAGAAATAGTGGAGATAGGAGCCCGTATTGATGAAGATATACGGACGGGGCAATTACAAGTCAATACGCCTCCTGCCTCTTTCCATTACTCTAAAGGAAAGACAGCCGCAGTCGCACCAGCACCAGCCGTCAACATGGTAGGAGATGCATCAGCCACTTTTCCTACCCAAAGCTATAACACTGCTCCATGGTCCTATGGACCAGACAGGTCTGTCAACTCAATAGGAGGGAATGATGGCCCAAACAGGAATTTCAGGGGCCAGAACAGGGTCAACCGATACTATGACAAATTGCAAGCTCCCCAGTCTATGATATTACAGGGGCTAATGGCTCATGGAGTGTTGAAGCCTTTTGAAAACTATAGGCCACCAAACCCCCTACCTGACACATGGAATCACACCCAGTATTGCGAATACCATCGCTACAATGGTCACCTCACCGACAGATGCTACACACTCAAGAATGCTATCCAGGATTTGATAGATGACAAGGTGATTGAAAAACCTCCTCCCAAACCAAATACAGTCAATAAACCTCTACCTCAAATCAACATGATTGAGGTTGATAAAAAAATTAGTATGCCCAAGTTCGAAAAAATTAACCACCCATTACCATATATCCTTGTTCCTTTCTTTCCATCCCCATCCATAAAAGAGCCTAGCCGCAATATGCTCTCTTGGGACACTATCCTGGATAGCCGAAAGACTTATAATATTGAAAAAGCCACTTGGGTTGGTGGAAATGTTAGCCACCTTACCCGATCTGACCGAGCCTACCAAACAAACTTGGAAAGAGGTGATCACTTTGACAAAGACCAAACAACAGCTTCCTGGGTATGATAGGCAGAGACAACTAATTATGAGAAGCTCTCTGTTGGGTTTGAGTCTATTTCTAATAAGCTTCTGCAGAACTGGTATACTACGACCGACCCGCTTTTGACGCCCGCAGATCTGGTGGACCGCTTCGGATATATTATCCCTATTCCTTTCCTAGCTTTACGGATTGGTCATCTACCGATCCGCTCCCTAAAGTTGAGGATCTCAAACCCCAGGTCCTCAATAATGTAATAAACCCCGTGCAGTTTGCTATTAATGATAATCTGAATGTCTTTGCTTATTCTTTAGTTACACCTATATTAAAAGACACATTAAACAACAATAATAATGAATCATTTAATGAAATGGACCCAAAGAGAAAAAAATATTTTCTTGAGCTTGTAAAGTCGGTTGAGCAACAGAACAACATCACTCATTAACAACCGAAGACTTGTCTATCATCAATCTGGGGCTGAACAACCAAGTCAAAGAAATCAAAATCGGCAACTACTTGCAAGGCTCTGAAAGGGTAGCACTCATTGACCTCCTCAAAGAGTTCGTAGATATCTTCGCATGGTCCTATAAAGATATGCCGGGGCTAGACACAGCCACAGTCGAACACCGGATCCCTATATATCTGGATGCTCGGCCAATCAAAGAAAAGCTCCGCCGCATCAAGCCGGAATGATCACTACAAGTAAAAAAAAAAAAGAGAAATCATTAAACAGTTGCACGTCAATTTCATTTGGGTAGTAAAAAAATAAAATAAAAAGAAGGAGAAAATACCCGATCGGGCTGTCCAATATAGTGACCATTCCTAAGCCCAATGGGAAGACCCAGATCTGCGTAGATTTCTGCACCTCAGCAAGGCGTCGCTCAAAGATGACTTCTTCTCTACCCAATATCAATACTGTGGTAGACACCGTTCCTGCTCATGAAACCAAATCCTTCGTCGGCGACATTCGAACTATAGTCAAATAAAAAATGACAGCAGGGGACCAAGAAAAGACCTCATTCACCACCCCTTGGGGACCTACTGCTATCATGTCATGCCGTCTGGGCTAAAAAGAAGCTGGGGCTACTTATCAAAAGGCTGTCATCACTCTCTTCCACGATGTGCCGTATATTGTCAAAAAGATCCAGTCAGGAGGTGTCGTACTCCCCACAAACCAAAAAAGAGAAGACATTGTTCAGCCCTTCAATCTTGACATGCTCAAAAGGTACTATGCTTGAGTCAATCTATCCGCAGTGTTTCCTCAAAGACGCTAGGTCGAAAACCTGAAAGGGCGGCCTAGACAAAAATTAGAGCTAAAAAAAAAGCAACAAAAAGGAGAAATAAGGGCTCGCTAGGTTGAAAACCCGAAAGGGCGGCCTAGGCAAAAATTAGAGTAAAATAAAAAAAAACAACAAAAAGGAGAAATAAGGGCTCGCTAGGTTGAAAACCCGAAAGGGCGGCCTAGGCAAAAGTTAGAGCATAATAAAAAAATCAAAAATAAAATCAAAAATAAATTATTAGGAGAAAAAGGAGAGGGAAGGCACTCTTTGAATCCTCAACATCCTATCTCCAGTCTTCAGTATGCAACGGGCTCAACTGACAAAAGAAAGAGAAAAACCACGACAGAAGCTTACATTAAAACACTAAAATTTAATATTACAGGTCCTAAGGTGCAACTTAGGAATTTTTATTAAGACATTTACATTATGCATTATGCCTGCACATATATACTTTTGCCTCTACCCCCACTTGTTCCCCCAAAATTATCCATCGTTTGCAGCTTCAGCCCCAAAGTGGTCCATTAGTGCCTGCGGCGTCCGCCCAGCGGGGCCCATGTACTTCTTCTACACGGCACAGAAAAGGCTCAGTCTCATCAGAACGAGAAGCACCAGAAGTGTCCCCGTCCTATTCATTATCCGCACTGCCGTTGTCCTGAAATAGCCAGATGACTTGGATTCCGATCATTCACTGCTGCCCTGTCTAATTGCGAAGAAAAGCGCAGGGACTATGAAAATAGCCTTATGCAAAGTGTACCCCTGAAACAATTATATGGCCGAGAACAGGAGGAGGTGACTACCTTTCCTCTCCCCGCATATTACATCATAAAAAAAAAAGGAAAAAAAAAAGAGAGAAAGGGAAGCCCGCTCGAGCCCGAAAGTGCACTCCTTTAAAACTCATTTCTGAGATACAGCGCGCCATCACCCTTAGATACCGGTATAGCTTTATTTCCTGCATGTGTTTTGAGTGTACATTTTATTTTCTCATATCATGTAAAATTATATTGCATTACATAATCCACGTTTGTACAGATTTAAAAAAAAAAGAAAAAAAAAGAAGAAAATAAATAGATGATAAGCATGCAAATAAAGAGAAATGGCGAGCGTGCAAAATAAAAAAAAAGGAGAAAAAAAATCGGAAGAGGGAAAAATGCATATAAAAAAATGAAAGAAATAGAAAAGAAACTCTCCCGTCAGCAATGGAGGAAAGCTGAAGCAGAAAGGAGAAAGAATGATGCTCTTTCATCCCGTAAGTCAAGAAAGAAGGAAGGCAAAGAGGGATTTTTCACTTTTCCCTCTCCAAGCAACTCAGGATCAACACTTAAGTCTTCAAAATTCCAAAGTTGCAAAATGGCCCCTAAGACTTAACAGAAGGTTAACAAAAGTAATTTTGTTAACCAAATTTGACGACCTTTCATCCAAAGAGCAAGAAAAATTCATGTCTCCAGCAAGTCAGTCGCAAGACAAGCAAAAAAGTCAGAAAATTCGGCAGCAAAGGTAAGCCGCTTTCTTTTTTTTTTTTTTTGCAAAAATAAAGTCAAAAACCCAAAAACAAAAAAAATATAACATCAAAGAAAGAGAAGAAAAAAAAAGAGGAAAATCAGAAATAAAGTCATGAAGAAAAAAAAAAGAGGAAAATCAGAAATAAAGTCATAAAGAAAAAAAAAGAGATCCCCAGCATGAAAAGCCAGAACTGCAGAAATAGCCAAATCAGCTGAACTAGCAGCAGCAGTCAAAAGCATGAATAGGTAAGAAAGGTAAGGTTTGCTTATTCTACCTTCATTAAATAAAAGGAAAATCTTTTTCAAAAGGTTTTTGTTTCAAAAAAAAAAAAAAGAAGAATATTCAAAAAAAAACAAAACAAAAAACAGAGAGGAAGAAGAAAAGAAAAGTCTTTGTCGTATCCAACAGATTTTTGATCAGTTGGATACAATTTTCGGAAAATTTGAGAAACGTTCTTTATTGTATTCGATGTCAGGTATTTATCAGTTGAGTACAGTTTTCGAAAATTTGAAAGTTTTCTTATTGTGTTTGGAAACAAGGTATTTGACAAGCCAGACATGATTTTGAAAATGCCTCTTAACGTATTTCAACAACAGGTTTTGATTGGGTGAAATATGGTTTTCGAAATACACAAAAATCTTCATACCGTATTTGACAACGGTTTCGGACCGGAAGAATACGACTTTTCGAAAAATATAAAAAAAATTCTTTGTTTGTGTTCTCAGACGGGTTTTAAGCCCAAATTAGCTGAGCCAGCAGCAGCAGTCAAAAAGCATGAAAAGGTAAGAAAGGTAAGGTTTTTTATTCTACTTTCAATAATAAAAGAAAAATCTTTTTCAAAAAGTTTTGTTTCAAAAAAAGAAAAAAAAAAAAAGAGGAATATTAAAAAAAAAAAGAGGAAGAAGAAAAGAAAAGTCTTTATCATATCCAACAGATTTTTGATCAGTTGGATACAATTTTCGGAAAATTTGAAGAACGTTCTTTATTGTATTCGATGTCGGGTATTTATCGGTCGAGTACAGTTTTCGAAAATCTGAAGGTCCTCTTATTGTGTTTGGAAACAAGGTATTTGGCCAGCCAAACATAATTTTGAAACTTCCTCTTAACATATTTCAACGTCAAGTATTTATCGGTTGAAGTATGGTTTTCGAAATACACAAAAATCTTCATACCGTATTTGACAACGGTTTCGGACCGGAAGAATACGACTTTTCGAAAAACATGAAAATCTTTTTTTCGTTTGTGCTCTCGGGTGGGTCTTTGACCCAAAGAGCACAACATCCTCGTTGGTTGTTCGTCTTGCTTGAGGCCGAACTACGTTTGGTCTGATTCCTTTTATTAAGGGATGCGTAGGCAGCCTACATTAGTAGGTCCGACCATCAGAGCACTCAATTTTGCATATCAGCTTAAAAACTGCGATAACCTGCTATAACTGACTAAAAATGTCTAGGATATGGAGGTTTGTTTCACATTATAAATTGCTGCATTATAACTGCTACCTGTTGCATCTTTCTCCCTCGTTTTATAATTGAACGAAATTGGAGAGTCTATTTCTTATCAACGATGTTCGTCTACTCAGTAAGTTGCGGGTTACTCGTAGACTTCATCGTTGAGGGGCTCTGTAGACACCTCAATTTCGTACCCCAGGTATGTGACATGACATAAAATATCAAGACATGTTAAAACATTAACAAATGTCAAGTTACAGGGTCAAAAGTGCAAAAGGACAAACATGATGCGCAAAAGAATGAAATGCAGGGGTTTAAAGTGCAAGAAATGGAAACTTTGAAAAAGGTGGCACCACCCATGCCAAAACTTGGCATGGCGCCAAGTTTGGCTTGGTGGCACCAAAATATGCCTTCTCGGCTCCCAGCTTCTCAAACAGTGGCCGCAAAATCCAAAATTGTCTCACTGTGTACAAGCTGCTGATGGACTATGAAGAAAATTTAATTCTCAGTGTGTCCTCATTTCCAGCCTATAAATAAAGGCTTTGGGCTCCGCATTCATCACACCTTTCAGCAGTAAAAATTTCTCTGCTTCCTCGTTACGCTGAAGAAATAAATAGTGAGCGATCACCTCTAAAGCCTCGAAACCATGCCAAACCTCCTCCAAACACAAAACCAACCGGTAGAAGTGAGCCTTAGCCCCCCAGCTAGGTATCCACCCTATTTCCCCAGTCCAAAAATGGTGGAAAGAGCAGTTGCTCTGCCCAATTTAAAAGGCCAAATCAGCCAGAAATAAGCCGTTATTCTGCCCGATTTCGGCCTACCTCAAGCAAACACAACAACCAAAATAAACAGTTACTCTGCCCAAATCCCAAGGCCAAAAGTAACTTTCAGAAGCAGTCACTTTGCCCGAATCCACACAACACACAACAACAACAACAACAACAACAAAAAGACTCCCTCTCCCTGAAGGACAAAGCGAGCACACCCTAGGTCGTCAGTAAGTTTTATTTTAAAGTTTTTATTTGTAAAAGTATTATTTCCAATCCGGTCCCATGTAGATATATAGGCAATTGTGCTGCCCGGATTTAGTTAGGAAATAGTACTAAAAAGAGCCGTTATTATGACCAAATATTTTCAAGTATATTTGTAATTATTTGTAAAGGGACAGTTGCAAGTCTGTAAATAATGTAGACAAATGGATGTATTTGTAGGTAGTTAATGCTTTATTTATCTATTAAATAAATATAACAAAAAGCATACTTTAGCCAAAAACTGTTTTGAGACCGAAAGGGCGAGTTGGGTGCCTAGCACCTTCCCAACTCGTAACTTAGCCTCCGGACCCGCTTTCTATTATCTATGGTTCTCTTTTTGGTTTTGCTTTATTTATTCCTCAAAATAAAGATGGCGACTCTAAAACATTTTGGATCCAGTGGGGCCTCGCAACATCTTTCTTTGCACTTTTCTGTTTTCCCCTAAAAAAGGGAAAATGAGAATGGAAAGGTGATGTATTCCTATGTCCTGGTATCTCATAAACAAGGGATAACTTGACGTAGAAAACCCAAAGCACCCATAGTGATCCGAAATAGGCCATAAGGCTATTTTCATAAAATCCATAGTGGGGCGCCGCACCATTCCTTCCTTGCACTTTCCCGCTTTCCCCTAAAAAAGGGAGAATAGGAATGGAAGGGTGATGCATTCCTATATCCTGGTATCCCCTAAAAAAGGGATAACTTCACATAGGAAACCCAAAGCTCCCATATTGGATCAAAAATCCACTAAAGGCAACCGAGGCGCATTCCAATACGCTATCTTAGACAGCACTCCTCTCGCACTTTTGATTTCGTCTTCCCCCAAGAAAAGGGAGGGTGGAAGGAGAGCAGTGGATGTCACCGCATCCGCACGTACGCGCACCCCTATCCAAGGGCGCGCGGGGCGCGGGAGCACGTTTCCCGGGAACCCACATTAGTACACTCCTTTCTTTTTAATTAAGCTCAAAAGGGACACTAGGGATATTTTTAGTAAAGGTCGGGAAATATTTAGGCTCAACCGATCCAAAGATGGCCTATATCATATCTTAACGCCAAAATACTCATGCAGTTATTAAGAAAGTAAAACACATAAAATATCATATCAATTATAGAAGTTGTGGAATCAAAGATTTAGCATCACTGGATTTCACATAAGCATTCGCTAAGATAGATGGTAGGGACAATCAAGACTAACATGCAGACACGGTTCGAAAGTGTGCTTGAGATATATTAGTAAGAAAAATCCAAGGGATCTAATTTATCACTCAATTGACCCTAAGTTACAATTAAATGCAACAATCATGTTAAGACGGATATTCTTCATATTTTTGTGCATATCTTGTTGCTAAAATGAAATGTGTGCTATAAACTCTATAAAAATGTTCTAATCAATCCATAATTATGACTGGTGTAGGTGCACAAAGATTTGGAAAAAATCAAGAATTTTACAAAATCAAGTAAATTCCAGAATGATTTTGTAACGACCCGACCCGGATTCCAACACGAAATCCCAAGGTCGTGCTTTGGAACTAACTTAATAAGAGGACAAGCACTTGTTAAATAGTAGTGCTAGTCAAACAGTCGAGCAAACTCGCTCTAAACATGAACATAACGCCGCACTAAAATACGGTATTTCAAAAATCGAATCAACGGAAGCAATATAAGAAAGAAGTCCCAAGCTATGAAGCTCGAAACCAACGACAATGAAACCAAGAGAGACATTATCTCTCAAAGGAGGAAAAACAAAACTCGCGTGCCGCAACATTGCGAGCGCTAATCAAACCATCGGCACTCCAGGCGGCGTTTCAACAAGAACCAACCTTTGATATAACAATTACCCAACGGCTAAAGCATACCGGGGTCAACCAACAACTATAAAAACTAGAATAAGGAAATTCCCCAAAGCTCTTGCGTGCAGGAGACAAGCGAAATAAATACTAAAACCACAAACAAGGCACGACACAACACGTCGGCCCAAGAAATAACCAATACAAATACCCAGTATTCTACCCATTGTAAAGTCTAAATAACTTTACAAAATGTTGATCTCACAAGAATAGCAAAGTACATGAAATCAATGACAATGCTAAAAAGGAACAAGACTCCACAAGCTGCTACTCGGGAAAGTTAGCTACTACAAACACGAACCACACGATCTAACCTCGATCTATCGACCAGCTGCACCCTGCTACAATCACGATCTACTCGACCTCAATGCAGCTATTAGATACTGCAACTAAAAACAAGTACGGGATGAGTCATAATGACCCAGTACGCTACCACAATATATATGCAACATATAATTATGTAACATAAACATAACCAGGGTGTCATTTTATATATGACAGAAAAACCCGTGAAGAGGCGTCGTATCGTTTCGATACTCCACAAGATATCCACTCCTTCTTACTTACTAAACTGTCCAAATGAACCAGGGTGTAATTCCCTGTTCACACACAAATCAAATGAATTAGAAGGTAGTTCCCACAAAACATCATATGCACGTATACATATCATTAAATATACGAATCAAGCTATTCACACTGTTACCACGTGTAAGGGTGCATGTTTATATATATACACCTATCTCAGTATGTATATCTCTAAATATACATATCAAATCTCCCATAAAATCATCATGCATAAGTGTGCATATCTATATATATACACATCAAGTCTTTCATATATATCTCATATACAAGTATGCATATATCTATATATACATATCAAATCTCTCATATATCATCAGCCAATACAAACATGGTCAATAAGATCTCATGTTCAACTAACACTTTGTTATCACAAAAGTGCCCATAGTAAGCCACATAAAGGATAGAGAAGATACCAAATCACTTTCGTCGTATTGCTCCTGCAATCACAACTGTTAATCATATCGTGCCAGTGACACCCGTGTTCAGGTATCAAAGTACCGAGCTCTCTTCTCGGGTTTGAGTTCTCTACTCAGGAAAATAGCACTAGCCAATGTGCTCAATTGGTTACGACAAAGGGGGCTACTTCCCCACTGTAGCTAGCAATGGAGGTGTGTGTGAAACCCGAATCCGGTACGGCGATACATTGCAACCACGAATCCCATAATTCGTGAAGACAATGCATCGTCCCACCATCATCATGAAAACTCAAGTAATGCCAGCTGGACTTATATGCAATGCACAAGTAGATGTTTACTTGCTAATTCTCAAGTAGATATAATGACCTACTAAACTCATACGATTATGCACATTGTTACATAAATCACAAAACCACAATAGGAACTCATTTGAGTCTCTAAATCATAAGTGCCAAGTTTGTTCACTCTATTCAATTCAAGTCCCAAAAGCTAGTAATCTAGTCAACTGGAATATAATTGTCATAGGATCTCACCACGATCCTCGTAAGGTTCAATTGTTCCTTAACTCGACTCCATTGAGTCTTTACTACAATTCCAACCAAATAGAGTTTGAACACTATATGTGTCCCAGGACTCTTTTCTATGTTCTCGTTTGAGGCATATCAAGGTTCTCATTCCATTTAGGAATCTTAGTTCAAGTCCCAAGTCAATTATATAAGGGAAGCCCAAGTTGATTATTGTGAAATCAAGCTTAGTTCAATTTTGATTCATAATTCCACTTAATAGTAGAATCCAAGTTCACCACAATTCATTAACTGTAGAACAGATCAGGCACGAAGGCAAATACATTCAATATGCTCATAAGTCATATCATAGAAACACATAGAAGAATCAATTCTTGATAAGGTAGGAAATCATGCATTTAGTCATAATATAAAATATACACAGTATTCCATATTCACATATGAAATTCAACAGAGTCACAACTTATCCATCAGTCCATTAAGTACTATCCAAGACTACTCTGTTAGTCTCGGATCATGAAGCCATTACTAAACTCTTCCTAGAGTAGTAACTCATTCAATAACACAAAAGTTGATGGTAGTCAAAGACTTAAGCAACACTAGAGCGGTAATAACCCGTAAGGTCAAACCATACCGGTGAGTCTTATATAACAACATGGTCATCCTAGTGACTTATACAAGTAGACTCCATGTATAGAGTACTAAGAAAGCCCCAATCCAAATCCTCTCATAGAATAGTCCTCAAATTCATTATTCAACAAGTAGGTGTTTTTACTCGTTAAAGAATCAAGTAGGAATTCGACAAGAGCGAATTCAACCTGTCAAGTAGATACATCATTCTACAACATGCTCTCAATTGTGCATTTGCATCACACAATCACATAAACCACATAAGAACTCGATTGAGTCTTATAATCACTCATATCAAACATGCCCTTCAATCCATCCCAAAGTCACGTAAGCTAATATATTAGTCTAACGCACTACAAGCGTCGTAGGGATTGAATGTGAGTCGTGTATTGTTCAATAACTCCCTAATCTCAACTCTGGTGAGTTTTACTAAAATTCAACCAAATAGAGCATTGATACCATATGAATCACATTGCCCTTTCCTAAGTTCTCCTTTAATTTAGAACTCGATAACTAGGCCGTTCATGATCTTAAACTAGCCTTAAACACAATCCCGAGTTTCAAACTTTAGAATCGGAGATTTTGTTAAACCTTGAATTGAAACATAATCTTTCATAAGAGTTGTTCCTAAGCTCATTATAAACAACATTCATGCTTTGCATAAAGTCAAAATCACAACTTCAATAAGAATTCATAAAATCCTACACGTATTTTATAGGTTGAATTGGTGGTTTCTTCTTCACAAAAGTGTTCATAATCATCAATAGAACAACTATAATGAAGGGGTCATGTTACTTTATTGAACATGAAAATCTCATGGATTTGTCAGCGCATTCCTTAGTCCTAAGATTAATGGAGGAAAGGATGATCAAAGCAAGGATTGTTGTAGAGGACATCGAGGCCTTCGATTTGGCGGTCTCGGATCACCGATCGGACCACCGGAACTCCGGGAAATGTTCTCTCAAGTTGGGGTGACCTCCATTGACGAAAATGGAGTTTATGTCTCTAAATATCTGGTTGTTGTTGATCAACAATGGTTGAATTGGTTGAAAGTGGTTTATATACTTGCCCACAAAACCCCAATCCAAGTGAAGGGTGTTATTTGGCTTCTCATTGTATGGCATGGCATGCCATTGATAAGAAATGATCTAAGGGCTTAAAAGGGTTGTTGAAGAGTCAACAAAGGAGGCTTCAAGTCACCAAGGTCGGCCAAGGGCAAGGGCACTTGGGTCAACAACCAAAAACCACTCAAAACTCACCTATCCTGGATTTTGCTATGATGTTGCATCATATATGACCACATGACCGCAAGGGTCCTCTTCGCATTTCTGCACTTTTGTTGGTGCTCTCGCATCTCATGCGAGCCAGCCTCCAAAACCCAATGCGACCAAGCGAGGTTCACTACTCAAACTTGTCCTAAACATGTCCTAAATGATTCCAAACTCATTGGCAACAATCCTAAGGTATAACCAAACCCAAAACAAGTCGGAAACACACCGAAACACATCCAAAACAAGTTATAATGGATGGAACCACTCTGACAATTGGCCAACGAATCAAACACGAATCAAACCCAACTTAATCTAGGATAAGTTCAACATGTATAAGGCTTGTTTAGACATGGTTATGGTTTGTATACAAGGCTTAGAACTCAACCGAACTTCTCTCGAGAGACGAAAAGAAGGTAATATCAGGCAATGATGAAAACCACAAAACACAAACGAAGCAACGGCTTAAACTTTAACCAAGCATGAAACAACTAAGATGAACATTGTAAATCTTATATGCAAGGTATTAAGACTCTCATGAGACTTATTAAGGTGCTAACACGTTACGATGAACACTCGAAACAACAACAACAAGGCATGCATCATGGAAGACCATTACTCTATTATGATCTCAACCAACTCAATGCCAACATGATATGAATGAGGCGAAGTCTCTAGCATCTTAAGACATACCATAAACATGCTATAATGATGTTATACATGTAAAGGATTTGGGTTCTCACACTACGAGAAAACTCTCAACCAGGTGTCAAGTAACGATGCCGGTATCGACTTGTAACTTTAACTAGTTAAAGTCTATGGAACATATGGAATTAAGATATTGGCTCTAGAAAGCCTACCTACACAAATCAAGGTTCCTTCCTTAAGTTTAGTAAGTGAGGTCACGGTTAAGCGACAATCAAGCGAGAAAGCCAAATACAAAGGTTCGGGGTCTTACTGATTTATGGAAAACTTGTGGTTCATTGCATTAAGTCCTCATCGTGCGGAATAACCACACAAGGACTCGAGGATGAAAATTTTGAATTAAAACATTTTATTATTATTATTATTATTATTTATTTTTATAAAAAGAAATTGGAGATGGACGATGACACAATTGATGATGGGTCCCCTGGGGTACCCGCAAGAACCAAATATTAGTGTATTCTGGTCAAGGCAACCACTCCGAAAATAAGAAAAATTAAAAAGCAAGCAAATAGAGCGAGGAGGCGAGGCGATGAGGGAATTTTTTCCCTCACCATAAAAACGTAGTCCAACTCCACTCTTCCTTAGGCGGGACTGCCGGGCTTAAATTCCCTTGGGCTTAAAATTCCCCCCAAACTTACTTAATTTTATTTTGTCCTCAAAATTGAGGAGTATCCTATGAGAGGGTTGATGGAGGAGAAATATAAAAAGGACATAGGCGGCCCACCTAACGAAAGAGGAGAGGAAAACTTGGGCTCCAACTCATGGTGAGTCGGGAGAAATAACGAAGGGGCGAAACTTCGGGATCGTGCAAGGTGGCTTCCCAAAATATGTGGAGACATTTTGCCCCACCTGTTTAACCCAACCAAAGAAATGAGTCTGGTCGGCATGCATTTGCGCCAACTACTGACTCGTCATCTCGTTCTGGAGCATGAGCTCCTCCTGCCTGTTGGAGATAGCCTCCAAGGGATCCTCCTCCTCTGGAAGCTCCTCACGTGGGCCTCTCTGATGTAATTTCTACCAAAAGAGAAATGAAAGAAATTACCTTAACCAAGATCGTTCTAAGACAAGTCGTTTTGTTGGTGTAGAAACCGCACCCCCTACCTAAAGAGATAGGATACTTGGTTTGAAGCACCACAACCAATTACACCAAGGTTGGTTGATAAGCTAGGAAAGGCATACAAGTAGTAGAGACTACAAACTTGATAAGTCTAAAGTTCTCAAAGAACAAAAAGAGTTGAATAAACTCACAAAACTATCATTCTAAAATCTGTGATTGAAAGGCTACAAAAGAGGCCTATTTATAGGCTAATGTGGTGGAGAATACAATATTTATGATAAGCTATCAAAGACTCTTGAGTTCTCCAAGTTCATGAATGGATCCAACCTATCTTGAATGGAATTTTCTAGATTTTAAAAGAAAATTCGGATGCCTCCTTTATTGACTTTGAAAAGGCTGAATTTTAGTCTTGTTTTGGGCTCAAAATGTACTCCTTCTTTGGGCTAGAGTTCCATCTCCATGAGACTCCATTTTGCACTTCAATTGGGCCTTCTTTCTTGAATTCTTTGGACTTGGATCTAGTGATAGGTCCAACTTGCCATTTCAATGGGTCTTGTTCTGTTAGAGTTGAGCTCTCGGATGGAACTACATCATCCCCCCCTTCTTGAGAGTGATTTGTCCTCAAATCTATAAGTGCAACTATATGATTCGGTTTGTTGAAGAGAGACATCCAATACGCCCATTGTGTAGAGAGAAGTGATTGTTGATAAAATTGCTTGATGAACCAATGTAAGCATGGAATTGGAACGTCGGAGTCAAATGGGTCTTCATATGCATGCATCATCTTCAACTCTTCTCGAACCACATTTAACTTTCTTTCATTCTCCTCTCTCTCTACCCTTCCTCGTTCAAATTCTTTTTTTCTCCTCTCCCTTTCAATCAAAGCACTCTCTTGTATTTTTCTCACTTTTTCAATATATTCTCGCTCTTGTTTTTCTCTTTCTTTCTCACATTCTTTTTTTCTCTCACACTCTTCTTTTCTCTCATATTCTTCTTTTCTCTCATATTCTTTTTCTCTCTCACACTCTTCTTTTCTCTCATATTCTTTTTTTCTCTCATATTCTTCTTTTCTCTCATATTCTTTTTCTCTCTCACACTCTTCTTTTCTCTCATATTCTTTTTTTCTTTCACACTCTTCTTTTCTCTCAATCTCCCCTTCTTTTCTTTTCTTACTTTCATTTTGCAAATACAATAGATCCTTATGAACTTGATTTGGTGTCAAAGGCACCAAAGAGATCTTCTTACTTTCACTTTTTCATATGCATGCATCATCTTCAACTCTTCTCGAACCACATTTAACTTTCTTTCATTCTCCTCTCTCTCTACCCTTCCTCGTTCAAATTCTTTTTTTGTCCTCTCCCTTTCAATCAAAGCACTCTCTTGTATTTTTCTCACTTTTTCAATATATTCTCGCTCTTTTTTTTCTCTTTCTTTCTTTTCAATTCTTTCCCTTTCAAGCCTCTCCTTTTCAAGCCTCTCCTTTTCAATTTTTCCTTTTCTTGCTCAATTTTCAATTTTCTCTTTCAAAACTTTTGTTGGTGACGACATCATACATAGCTCGATTTTCATATTTCCATGGAAGACCTAGTAAAAGATGCCAACCTTGCATTGGTATAACATCACACAAAACATGATCTTCGTGCTTCCCAATGCTAAATGTTACACGCACTTGTTTATCCACCTTAATCACACCATGACAATCGAGCAATTGCAAGCTATAAGGGTGCTTATGTCTAACAATGGGAAGTCCCAATTCTTCAACCAATAGAGTGCTAACAACATTAGCACCGCTATCACTATTTATAATCATACTAAACATCTTGTCTTGAACACAACATCTAGTACGACATATATTTCGAAACACCTCTGTTTTTCCCTTGCCTCGCACACTTAAAACCCTCAACAATTCAGCTTGCATATTCGTTTCCATTTGGTAGTTCAATTACCGATTTAGAATGGGATGACAAGGAAGGAAGAAATTGGAAATATAGAATTGCTGCAACAATTTTTTTGTTTTTAATTTTATTTTGTAGATAGAAGAAGATATATAGATTTAGAAATGAAAAATAGAGAGGATAGATGAAGAAGATGAAGACTTAAAGAAGATAGGATGAAATGAAGAACTCAATATCAATTTCCAGATTTTTTTTTTTTTGTAGGACTAACAAGAACAATTTCAAAATTTTTTGTAGGACAAAGATAACAAGAATAATTTCCAGATTTTTTTTTGTTTTTTTCAATTTTGAGATTTCAAGAAGAATAAGAAGAAGAAGAATTGATTTCCCAACCCCCCAAGATTCACTGATAAAATTCCTTGCCAACTTGTGACAAAGCCCAATATCAAGATGTGAATAATGAAATACCGAGAAAATCAAAAGATTAGAAGAAGAAGGATAGTATGACTTCTTAGAATTGGCTCTGATACCAAATGATGTAATTTCTACCAAAAAGAGAAGGAAAGAAATTACCTTAACAAGGATCGTTCTAAGGCAAGTCGTTTTGTTGGTGTAGAAACCGCACCCCCTACCTAAAGAGATAGGATACTTGGTTTGAAGCGCCACAACCAATTACACCAAGGTTGGTTGATAAGCTAGGAAGACGCCACAAGTAGTAGAAGACTACAAACTTGATAAGTCTAAAGTTCTCAAAGAACCAAAAGAGCTGAATAACATTCACTCAAGAATAACATACATAATCTGTCTTCCTCAAGGCTTACATGAGAGGCCTATTTATAGGCTAAAGTGGTGGAGAATACAATGTTCATGATAAGCTATCAAAGACTCTTGAGTTCTCCAAGTTCATGAATGGATCCAACTTATCTTGAATGGAATTTTCTAGATTTAAAGAAAATTCGGATGCCTCCTTTGTTGACTTTGAAAAGGCTGAATTTTGGTCTTGTTTTGGGCTCAAAATGTACTCCTTCTTTGGGCTAGAGTTCCATCTCCATGAGACTCCATTTT
Source organism: Codonopsis lanceolata (assembly GCA_013146195.2). Taxonomy (NCBI): domain Eukaryota; kingdom Viridiplantae; phylum Streptophyta; class Magnoliopsida; order Asterales; family Campanulaceae; genus Codonopsis; species Codonopsis lanceolata. The sequence continues at coordinate 75,377,983 of CM028383.1, forward strand.
GCACTTCAATTGGGCCTTCTTTCTTGTATTCTTTGGACTTAGACCTAGTGGTAGGTCCAACTTGCCATTTCAATGGGTCTTGTTCTCTTAGAGTTAAGCTCTTGGATGGAACTACATCATCCCCCCCTTCTTGAGAGTGATTTGTCCTCAAATCTATAAGTGCAACTATATGATTCGCTCTTGAGAAGAGAGACATCCAATCTGCCCATTGTGTAGAGTAGAAGTTATTGTTGATAAGTCGTTTGATGAACCAATGTAAGCATGGAATTGGAACGTTGGAGTCATATGGGTCTTCATATGCATGCATCATCTTCAACTCTTCTCGAACCACATTTAACTTTCTTTCATTCTCCTCTCTCTCTACCCTTCCTCGTTCAAATTCTTTTTTTGTCCTCTCCCTTTCAATCAAAGCACTCTCTTGTATTTTTCTCACTTTTTCAATATATTCTCGCTCTTTTTTTTCTCTTTCTTTCTCACATTCTTTTTTTCTCTCACACTCTTCTTTTCTCTCATATTCTTCTTTTCTCTCATATTCTTTTTCTCTCTCACACTCTTCTTTTCTCTCATATTTTTTTTTCTCTCATATTCTTCTTTTCTCTCATATTCTTTTTCTCTCTCACACTCTTCTTTTCTCTCATATTCTTTTTTTCTTTCACACTCTTCTTTTCTCTCAATCTCCCCTTCTTTTCTTTTCTTACTTTCATTTTGCAAATACAATAGATCCTTATGAACTTGATTTGGTGTCAAAGGCACCAAAGAGATCTTCTTATTTTTGTGCACCAAGGTATACCGATTGGTGTCCACATTGTGATGTCCTCTTCGATCGAGTTTCCATTGTCTCCCAAGTAGTAAATGACCAACTTGCAATGGCACAACATCACACACAACTGCGTCTTCATACTTCCCTATTTGGAATGTGACTAGCGCTTGTCGGGTGACTTGCACTTGCCCACCAAGATGCAGTTGTGTGTGATAGTTAAAAGGTTATGAAAAGAAATAAGAAGAAGAAAAATTGATTTCCCAACCCCCCAAGATTCACTGATAAAATTCCTTGCCAACTTGTGTGACAAAGCCCAATATCAAGATGTGAATAATGAAATACCGAGAAAATCAAAAGATTAGAAGAAGAAGGATAGTATGACTTCTTAGAATTGGCTCTGATACCAAATGATGTAATTTCTACCAAAAGAGAAATGAAAGAAATTACCTTAACCAAGATCGTTCTAAGACAAGTCGTTTTGTTGGTGTAGAAACCGCACCCCCTACCTAAAGAGATAGGATACTTGGTTTGAAGCGCCACAACCAATTACACCAAGGTTGGTTGATAAGCTAGGAAGACGCCACAAGTAGTAGAAGACTACAAACTTGATAAGTCTAAAGTTCTCAAAGAACAAAAAGAGTTGAATAAACTCACACAACTATCATTCTAAAATCTGTGATTGAAAGGCTACAAAAGAGGCCTATTTATAGGCTAATGTGGTGGAGAATACAATATTCATGATAAGCTATCAAAGACTCTTGAGTTCTCCAAGTTCATGAATGGATCCAACCTATCTTGAATGGAATTTTCTAGATTTTAAAAGAAAATTCGGATGCCTCCTTTATTGACTTTGAAAAGGCTGAATTTTAGTCTTGTTTTGGGCTCAAAATGTACTCCTTCTTTGGGCTAGAGTTCCATCTCCATGAGACTCCATTTTGCACTTCAATTGGGCCTTCTTTCTTGAATTCTTTGGACTTGGATCTAGTGATAGGTCCAACTTGCCATTTCAATGGGTCTTGTTCTGTTAGAGTTGAGCTCTCGGATGGAACTACATCACTCTCTCACATGGCTAGCAAGGTTGCTCAAACAACAGTGCCCTCGAAATGTCGGGCACCTCCCGAATTCTCTCCGCATCTGGAGTCCACACGACTCCAGCTCCACTACACAGTCTGGTAATCAAACTCGGGAACGCGAATCCCGCGTTTATCGTACCTCTAATAAGGGTCTGTATTTGGCCGTTGATTAGACGGCCAACATCGACAGACCCACTAGTAAGGATGGTATAGATCAAAACAACCTTAGACCAGGTCACCGTATGTTGGTGACTAGAAGGCATGAGACGTGCACAGATAAATTTGAACACGGCCTTGGCCTTGTTCGTGAGATGCGGGGTCTCCTCCATGGTGCGGGGGCGGAATGGTGGGTTTTCGTTGAAGGTCCAAACCGCATTAGGTGTTGCGATTTCCGCATTTACCACCTGGATTGTAACGAGGTCCTGAGAGGTGGAGGTCGACTGTATCGGTCAACACTCCTCGCGGTTGGTAGTGCCAAAATAACGTCAATGCTATGGGATGAAAAGTCAACGCACCTACCCCTAACTTCAACAGTATCTAACACCTCACTGGCCATGCCAATTTTCCGTTGGCATAGAATTTCTGACTAGGGCCACGATGGCCCCCCGAGTCGCAATAGATTGCCCTACCTGCCGATTGAAGGGGGCAAGGAGAGCAAAGTCTTCAGCCTTAAATCCCCTTTAGATTATGCTCTGGAGAGCTTTCTAGTATAGCCTCCGAAGCCTCGAAGAAATAAAATGGTGGAAGTCATAATGTTGCTCCTTCTCTTGGGAGCGGGATATGGACGAGTTGGTATTCCTACGCTTTAGGCCATTACTTTTAATTACAAAAAATATAAAATCTTTTCTCTAAAAATTAAAATAACACAACCTAACTAAAGCAAATAAAGCATGCAAAAAATTTATAAAAATAATTCTAACACACTAGTATGCAAAATTTTGAAGAATAAAAATTTAGCTACAACAAAGGGTTAGAAGATACTGATTGAGTGCATTAATTGTAGTAGGAGATTAAGCAGAATTCTCAAGCTTTCTTCTTTGAAAAATGGTGTTCGCCTTCTTCAAAGCTTGGTGGAGTGAGATGGATGATGGGGGTGATGATGAAGCTTGAAGGAGGGAGACTAGAGTTGAAACCTTGGCCGAATAGGAGAGCTCACGGAGTTGAGAAAGGAGAGAAAGATTGCCGGATCTTTGAGAAAGAGAAGGCTTTAGTTTTCTGTGAACTGATGTTGCTGCCCGATTGCTGCTTATAAAGGGGACCTTGTGGTAGCAAGGTATTTACGCCTTGCATCCGCAAGGTGCCCAGTCAAACTGAATGCACGGAATCTTAGGGGGCAATTCACGCATCTGGAATTTAGTAAGGTCTTGCGGCCGCAAGGGGTAAATACCTTACGTTTGCAAGGTCCAAATAATGTTTTTCGTGATTTCGCCTGCACTTTAGACGCTTTTTCGCTTTAGTCAATTCGCTACGTTCCGTTAGGTCCGTTTCTTTCCTGCACTTTGAAAATTCTACACAAACTTTTAAACTAAATTACTAGAAACTTAAATACAACACTAAGATGCTTTTCTCCCCCAAACTTGAATTATGGCATATTTGAAATATTCAAATTAAATACCCATAATTAAATAAGACGGACAACAACATATTAAAATTACACTACGAAAGCAAATAGAATTTCTTCAAAGTGGGTTGCCTCCCACCTAGCGCATTTGTTTAACGTCTTTGGCTCAACCCAACTACAAACCTACTCTCGAGGGGGTTCATTGTCAGAGGGACGAATGAGTTCTATTGTTCTCTCTCAACCCGACATGGGTTCCGTGTGTGGTTTGAGTCGGTGACGATTAACTTTAAATATCTCATTGGTCTTTGGGTTCTTGATATCAATAGCTCTATGAGGATAAATTCGAACTATAATGAAAGGATCAGACCATTTTGATTTTAATTTTCTGGGAAATAATCTGAGTCTAGAATTAAAAAGGAGTACCTTTAATCCTGGACGAAACATCTTGTTGGCCAATCCCATATCATGATATTTCTTGGTCTTTTCTTTATATATATATATATATTTTTTTTTTTAGGAAAGCAGGGCGGCACCTGCGGGAATTTTATTAATAATTAAAAGAAGTACAAACTTGAGGGGGACAACCAGCCTTGCCCTTATAAGAGGGAGGACGGAGGAGCCTGACCTCGAAAAAGAAGAAGCTTACAAAAATAAGAGACCTAAAAAACTCAAAACAATACATGCAAATAATTAAGAAATACGCAGATAAGGAGTGCCCACTTTGTCAAGAGAAATCAGACCCCGAATCTTCCTCGGCAAGTGCTCCATAGAGAAAAAATAGAAATCCCTTTCTTCATCACATCCCAAATTAGCTAAGGCATCAGCAACTGAGTTAGCTTCCCTAAAACAATGAGAAATGGAAAGCTGCAAAGAGGAAACAATGGAACCCATGGCCTTGAATAAATATCTGCATTGCCAGGGGGGAGAGGCCGATCCACTCAAACAGTCAACAAGAACTTTAGAATCAACTTCAACATTGGCCTGCGGATATTATTGTCTTGCATCCACACCAGCCCAATAAGAAGAGCATGGCATTCAGCCAAAAAATTGGACATCACACCAAGACTTTTGGCATAAGCAAAAATAATGTCTCCAATACTATTCCGAATAATGCCCCCTCCAGCGCTTAAGCCTGGATTTCCACGGCTGGCCCCATCCGAGTTAAGTTTAACACACCCCATGTTCGGTTTGGCCCAAGTGATGGACCGAATGGAAATGGTACGATGGCGCTGAATACGGGGGAGATGAGGCCGATCAGAAAATGATGAACCCAAAAAACCAGCAGCTTCCAAAGAGGAGGAGATGAGATGCTTAATACGCGCAATAATAGTCGAGGCGGTACTGCGCACGTCATCAAAACAGGCTCTATTTCTGGCTTTCCAAAGCTCCCAAAGAATAATTGGGGGAGCAATAATATGACTGGAAGATTTAGGAAATAACAACCACCAATTTGTGCAAACTTGAGCAATGGAAGAAAGATGAGTGGGAACCTCACCTAGATCATGAAATACAGACCAAACAGCTCGGGCAGTAGCGCTATGTAAAAACACATGAGCGTAAGTTTCTGTGTGTCCTTGAGAGCAACAATAGCAGCGAGAAGCTATGGCGATACCCTTAGTAATGATACTCTCATCTATAGGAATTTTCTGATTCCAAAGCTTCCACATGAAGATACTAATATGATTAGGGAGATATTTGTACCAAATATATTTGGAAGAAAAGGAAGAAGCCGAGTGGGAACGAACCAAATCCCAAGCCGACGACAAGGAGAAGTTACCCTTGGAGTTCGCTGTCCAGCATGGAACATCTGGCTCATCATTTAAGGTGAGACGCGTATCTTTGATGAACTGCACCATAGAAGGCTCAAGGTAGTGAAGAACTGAGGGACGAAGCTGAGACTGGTTGATAAAAAGGTCTTTGACCATAGCAAGATCACATGACACAGGCTTAGAGAAACATCCCGATAGAGACCAATTATCTAACCATAAATCACAATGACCACTGCCTATAATCCAGGCAATATTTTGTTCAGCCATGGGGCGGGCACAACACATGCGACGCCATATACTTGACCCAACAGACTGAGCAAGCAAAGGGTGACAAGAGCTGCAGTATTTTTCCGAAATAAATTGAGCCCAAAGACTGGATTTGCATCTAAACCGCCACCAAAGCTTTAAGGAGTAAGCTTTGATAATATCCGTAATGGACCTTATTCCAACTCCTCCTTCTTGAGTCGGCTTACAGCATTTATACCATGCTATCCAATGAGTTTTCAGCTTGTTATCAATCGATCCCCAAAAAAAATTGGCCAGAACTCTATTAATGAGATTGATGATGTATGATGGGGGATCAAGAATGGCAATTTGATACATTATAATCGATTGAAGAACCGAATTGATAAGGGTAACTTTTCCTGCCTGATTTAAATAAGCTCCCGACCAAGAATTAATACGAGCCTGCAGCTTGGCAATTAGGGGATCAAATAAGCTCTTCTTCTTTCGACCTTCGAAAATAGGACAGCCAAGATAGGTGACCGGAAGAGCTCGATAAGAGAACCCTAAGTTATGACGAATATTATTAATTCTTGTTTGATCAGAAGTAGAAGAGACCATGAAGCAACTTTTTTGAGCATTGATGAGCTGACCCGAGACCCTTTCATAAGATGAAAGAAGGTTCCGATGTTGAAGAAGAGAACGCTTATTTCCATTGCAGAAGATCATCACATCATCTGCAAAGGCAAGATGGGAAATAATCGGACAACCACTAGAAGATGAGTAAGCAAAGTGGGGATGAGAGAGCTGAAGACTATTAAGACCCCGGCTTAAAACTTCTGCTGCAATGATGAAGAGGCTAGGAGAGAGGGGGTCACCCTGGCGAATTCCTCTAGAAGAGGGGAAATAGCCTGCAGGACATCCATTTATGAGCACCGAGAACCAATTGTTGGATATAATGCGCCAGATCAGATCAATAAAGAATTCACTGAAACCAAATCGGCGGAGGACCTTGATAAGGAAATGCCAATTAACCCGGTCGAAAGCTTTAGCCATATCAAGCTTGATAATGACGTTGGAGCCATTAACCTTTTTTTTTAAATGAAGAGACAGCTCTTGAGCCAACAAAATGTTATCCTGAATTAATCTACCCTTGGTGAACGCGCTTTGATTATCTGAAATGATAGAGGGAAGAATACTGGACAAACGGGCCGATAGAAGCTTAGATATGACCTTATTACAGAAGTTGCAGAGACTGATCGGGCGAAAATCCTTAAAGGAGGATATAGAATCAGACTTGGGCAGCAAAAGGAGAGAAGTGCTCGACCAAGCCTTAGGTAAATCATAACCCGCAAAAAATTCAAGAATCGCCAAATGAAGGTCTACTGCAATAATGTCCCAACAAGCCGTAAAAAATTTTCCCGTGAAACCGTCTGGACCTGCCGCGCTATCACCATTCAGGGAAAAAATGATCTTCTTAATTTCTTCTAAGCTCGGAGTAGAGCCAAGACGATCATTTTGCTCTAAAGAGACAATTGAAGGAATGACATTAAGAAGCTCATCATCATAAGTGTCACAAGCTGTGAGCTGTTCTTTAAAGAAATCAACCGCAGCTTTTTGGATACCCTCCTTGTCGTTAACTTCATTACCATGCTTATCCTGAATTTTGTGGATGGAAAGCTTATTATGGGTTTGTTTCACAGAAGCATGGAACAACTTAGTATTCCCTACACCTTCCTTGAGCCATCTAAGATAAGATTTTTGACGCCAATACACCTCTTCAGTTTTGAGCTTCTGACGAAGAACAGCCTGGGCAAGATGGAGCGCAGCTCGGTTATTATCATCATTGCAAGACTCATAAATAATTTCTTTGGCCAAAACATCATCTTCAGCATCTTTGACAGCTTGAAATATGTTACCAAAAATTAACTTGTTCCAGCTTTGCAAAGCCTTTTTAACCTGACGAAGCTTGATAGAAAAAGCCACCAAAGGCCTGCCCCCCGTGGAAATGCACCAAGCTTGCCGAACTGTGTCCAAGAAGGTAGGATGAGAAACCCACATATTCTGGAACCTGAATTGCACAGGAGTGGAGTCCCTATTTTGAGAGGTAACAACTAAAATAGGAGAATGGTCGGAGCACGTTCTATTAAGATGATCCACAGTTGTAGAAGCAAAAAAGGATAACCACTGGGAGTTACACACCATCCTATCAATTCGTTGAAAAATAGTGGCCTGCCCATCACGGTTATTGCACCAGGTAAACTTACTCCCCCTATAGCCAATATCATGAAGACCAGCCGCATTGAGACAAGCCCGAAATCACCGCACCAAGTCTATCCCAACCATTACCTCCTAATTTTTCATGAGCTGCCAAAACAATGTTAAAGTCCCCTCCCACTAACCAAGGTAACTGAGAAAACTGTCTGCCCAAATCAATTAATTCCTCCCATAGAACATTCCGATCTAACGCTAAGCACTTAGCATAGACCGCGGTAACAAAGACATGATTCGACCAAGAGTGATGACGAAGCTGAAGCGTGATTTGCTGCGATGAGTCAGTTATCACCTGACAAGAAAAAACTGATTTCACCAAAATCCAAATATTATTAGCCGAATTATGAAAAGAATACCGAAACTTTAAACGCCGCGCTAAATGAGAAAGATTCGAATTGTTTATCTTAGGTTCACTGAGAGCCAAAAAGGAAATTTTATGGAGCTTAATGAGCTTTTTGAGGCGGGCAACCGTGATATCATTCCCCACGCCTCTTAAGTTCCAGAAAAGGCAGCTACTCGTCATTAGAAACCGTTGCATGCTGGCCATTATTGTTTTTTTCTTGTGCTTGAGATCTGGTAGCCCTATCTGTATTGGGAATAATAGCCGGTTTACGTCCCCTCTTTTTCTTGGTAGGCGCTTCCAAATTAAGGGCTTCCACGTTAGAATCATGAAGCTCATCCTCTTCCTCTTCAATCAAATTTAGGACAGCAAATCGATTGGGGGAAATCACTGGTTCGGCTGGCTGGTCTTGACCAGAATCTTTGTTTATAGTTTTTGGGGAATCAACCTTATGAGAATCTGGGATCTCTTCAATGATAACTTGCTGAGCTGGATGAGAATCAGTAGGGGCCGAGTCATTCACTTCTTGGACATGATCTTTTTGAGCAACCGAAGGAAGGACTTTTGGATGTGTGTTTGTGGATGAAGAGGGGACTTGTTGGTGTGTGGTTGTGGTTTGGGTGGGACTATCATTACAAGGTAAATTAGAAGGGCTAGCTACTGAAGAGTTAGATTTAGGGTTAAGAGGAACTTGGCCAGTAGGCTCGGAGGCGGGAATTTTAGCTTTCCATTGTTGGGTTGGTTGTTTTTCCTTTAAAGGAACAGAGGAGGGGTCAAGAGGGCCCGGTTGTTGCGATTGGTTGAGATCCGGAGCCTTTTCAGCATTGGGGCTATTGGAATGAAGTTTGCATGAGTCTTCATTATGCCCTTGACGATAACACTGCATGCAATATTTTGGGAGTCGCTCAGCAACGATAGTTTGCCAAAAACCACCGGAAGAGCCACAGTCTATCCAAACCCGATGAGGAAGCGGCTTAGTTAAATCAATTTCTATGCAGATTCTGGCCACGCTTGGTCTTGATAAATTGGCAGTCGGAGTATCAATGAGAAGAGGTTTGCCTATCATGTTAGCAATAGAGAATAATGCATGCTTATTAAACAAAAAGATGGGAAGGTTAGGGAACGCAAACCAAACCGAACAAGCGGGTTCTCCACATCCTGGCCGAAACGAAGGCGCCCATTTGAAGACTCTCATCGGAAGGAACCTAAGAACCATTGATCCTTGATCCATAGTCTTTGAAAATCCGCCTCGTGGTGGGTTTGAATAAGCACATGCTTCATGTCCAAATGACCGAGAGTTACAGCCGCCTTTAAGCCAAACGTTTGAAATTCTTTTCTCATAGTTTCCATTGAAGGCCTGCCATGAGAGAATTTGCCAACCAGGGTAAACTGAAAAGGCCGAGATAAAAGATTGATCATGTCTTGAGAGAGGCGCAAAGCCGGCTCTCCTTTGTGTGTTGAAGGAGGGATTAGGTCCATTGTAGGCTGAGAAGACAATGAAGGTGCGACAATGGAAGCAAAGGACTTCTTTATTGTAGGAGAAGAAGGCATTGTAGGGCTAACCCCATGGGGGATCTCGGCCGCAGCCGAATCCATACCGGCAAGGGCCAAAACGGCTAACCCTAACGGCTGCAGTAAACGCTAGAGAGAATGTCTAGAGAGAGAAAATACAAAAAGTGTCGGAGGAATGATTCATTATTTTTACTTCTTCTGAGTAAATGTGATTGTTTTAATATCTATCTCCCCCATTTTTGTTGTTTTGACTTAAGTGTGTTATCATCAATGCAGGAGAACAATTGTTGAAATTTCAATTGGTGGTCTCATGAGAGTTGTCTTTGTCATCCATAATAAGATCTACCTTTGTGAGACTATAAATCAATGGAAGTCGACCAAAGAAAAGAAGTATGCAAACAAATGAGAGACACACTTGCCAAAAAGTGGTTACATAGCTGCTGAAGACATTTTTAATCCCATGGTGTGCCTTGGAAGAAATGAAAGAAGTATCAAGTCTCACTCAACAGCAACATAAGAAGTAGACATTTACAAACCTCTAAAAGTTGTAATTTCCATCAAGAAAAGAAGGATGCACCAACCGAGAGGGAACAACACTGTGGTGACGTAATGGAGAATCATTCCCATCTAAGACCCCGATTGAAGAGGTTGAAGCTACCAAAAATATGTTCAAAGTACTTGAGAAAAGCAAAGAAGAAGCAAATTTTCAAAGTTGGAGAATGCTCGCAACCAATAAAGAAGATGAAGAGATACACACAACAGAATGTGCTTTGTCACTCCCATTCCAATTCCTTCGTTTATAGATGCATGTCATATACTCTGTCCTTTCCTACCAAAAAGTCCATCATACTTCTTTGAGATGTTTCATTGTAAGAGTCCACTTTAGAAAATTATGCTTACAATTTTTATTAGAGTTAATGACACTATTGGTCCCACGACTATGAGCTATTCTCAGTATTAGTCCCTTAACAATTTTTTTTTATCAAATTTGGGTCCTAAAAGTATTCAATTTTCATAGAAGCAGTTCTTTTGATGAATGTCGTTAAAAAAAGTCCGTTAAATTGCCCATGTGCCTCCCACTTGCATTTAAAAGGGATAAACTGAAATTTTATCAAACTTAACAAACAAGTCCCTCGAGTTTAAAAATAGACCATAAGCCATTCTTCCCCAATTGTTATGGTCCTCCCGAGGAAAAACTATAGCAATAACATGGAATACTTGGAGGAACAGAATATAACAACTGATGAAGGAAAACAAATTTAGCAAGATCGGTAGAAAATAATTCTAGATTGAATCTTGGTACTACTAGTAGGGCTCTACTGATTGCCGAAACCTAATATCATCATATATAAGGTAGATAAATATATTTCCATTATTCTAAAAAAGCTTTTCTTTTAAAAATTCAATCTATATATTTTTCATTATTTTAAAAAAGCTTCTCTTTTGTTTTGATTGAAAAGAAATGTAATTTTAGGGCAGTTAAATATACATAAATAAATTGCAATAATAAAAAGTCCTTGCTTTTCAAATGGACTCTTTTTTGGGGACAAACATACTGCTACTTAAAACAGGATGTTCATTTATAATGCACCAACATTTAGTATTGTCAATGCCAGAACAATCTTGGAATCCAGCTCTTGTTTAGCAAAATGCAAATAGAAGAATTACAAAGGGCTCTTGAATCATGCAGCTAGATAACTGGTGTAGACACCCCAAATTTATACTCCTATTTTTTATTGTCCTATAAAATGTCATTTCAAAATAAAAAATAGATTGAAAGTTACTTTTAAAACCTTTATTGGGATCAAAACGTCAAAAGGAACTCGGAAGGGCTCAAAAAGACGAAGGATAACAAAGGAAGGGGGAAAGTGTAAAACATAGAAGGGAAAAAATAAGATGGGGCGCCGCCCCAGGCCTGTGCAGCGCCCCGTTTTGTTGTTGGCCAACCTGCTCCTCTTCCTTCTTCGGTCATCGTATATGTAGGAAACGTGGGCGGCTACCCGCCCTCTACACAACCCCTACACCACCGAGAGTCATTTGCTTCCTCACTAAGGTTCCGTCTTCGACAGGCAAAGGCCATATTCTTCTCATATAAAAGAAGGGCTTCCCTCCTTCATTTGGGAGAATAGGACACACTCTTTGTCAGGCTGCCAATTCCCTTACCCCCAGACTACTCCCTCCGTTAGACTGTTATTATTCTGCAAGGAGCTCCACCTATAACACACTCACAACAAACATACACAACCCAACAACATCAATACACAAGCGCACACACACACACCCAATAACATCAACACACACACACACCCAACAACATCAACACACACACACACCCAGTAACACCAAGAATATGGGTTCGGGGGCTAAGTTACGAGTTGTGAAGGGGTTAGACACTCAACTCGACATTTCGATCTCAAAACATACATACATTAACACACACATACACACACCGCTTTTACCTATTCTAGGTAGAGTATACACACAAACACAACAACAACAAAAAAGATTTCCTTTCTTGGAGAGAACAGGGGAAGCACACGGAGATCGCCTAAGCAAAGGCGTGTCAGGTTCAGACTATCACTTTCTAAGAGGTAGGTATTGGATCTGACATTCTGTCCCCATAGCTATTTATTTCAGTTTGTAAAAAAAAATGTAAGTATACATACATTATGGATCTGTACATATCATTATTATCGTCTGTATATATTGTTAAAATTTGTTTTCTTTCTCCGTTTATATATATTTTTAGCCAATGTAAATAAGTTATTCTGTTCAATTAATTTTTTATACAGTGTAAATAGTTGTTATTTTCTTTTGTTGGCGTAGCTTTTATTTATCGAATATTTTATAAAATGTTTATTAAATTTTCTTTGCTGTGTTTTGTTATTATGTTAATTTTGCGGGTCTGTAAATATTCCTACTGATTTGTAAATATTATTAAAGTTTGTTTTCTTTTTCTGTTCATATTTTGTTGGCGTAAAATAAGTTTTGTTTATTTAGTTTAGTTTAAACAATGTAAATATTTGTTTTCTTTTAGGTTGCAATTTATGTCCATAAAATAGTCTATATAATGTTTATTATTATTTCTGTTTCGTTTGGATTATTATTTTCTTTTGTTTAGTTGAATATAATAAAAATCTTCTTTTCCCTTGTATATATCAATAAATGTTTTCTATACCTAATGTGAACAAAAATAAACAAGTAAGCATATTATCATACTGTGAGTGCCCGTTTTTCGACCGATCCCCCGCTAATAAAAAAACGGGTGGTTTCAAAACCTTTAAGGCCCGTGGAAATACGTTTGGCCTCAATTGTAGACTCAAAATGTGATTAACAGAGTCACCATCTTTATTTTAAGGAAAAACAAAGAAAAACCAAATGTAATCAGATTTGTAAAGGGTTCGGAGGCTAAGTTACGAGGTGGGAAGGTGTTAGGCACTCACTCGCTCTTTCGATCTCAAAATAGTTTTTTTTGGCTAAAATATGTTTTTTCTATATTTATCTAACAGATGAAATAAAGCATTTTAATATATATATATATATATATATATATATATATATATATATATATATATATATATATATATATATTATTACAAACTTGCAACAGCCTCCTTCCTGGAGTTACAAATACATTTATAAAATTTTGGTCATAATAATGACTCTTTTTAGTATTATTTTCTTATAAAATTTCGAGCAGCATAACTGCTTATTTTTCTCACATCGGGCTAGTCTAAATATAAATTTTATATATATAAACTTTAAATACCCTACCTCTTGAAGCGTGGGGTTTTAGCTTGAACCAACTAGCTTCTGGCAGGTTCTACGATGCGTTCGCTCTGTCCTTCAAGGAGAGAGAGTCTTTTGCTTTGCTGTTGCAGGGATTCGAGTAGAGTAACTGCTTCCGAAAGTTGCTTTTCGGCCTCGGGATCCGAGCGAAACAACTGCTTGTTTTTTTTTTTGCTGTTATTTGCTTGCTGACGGCGGAAATCAAACAGAGCAACTGCTTGTATTTTGCTAATTCGGTGTCTGGATTCGGGTAGGGCAACTTCACTTTTTGGGATTTTTGGACCGGTAGGGCGAAATTCTAGCAGGGCAACTAAGTTTCACTTTGGCCGGCTGGTTTTAGTGTTTGGGGAGATTTGGCAGAGCTTCGGAGATAAAGGAAAATTCTCTAGGGGTTCTCTCGGGAGGGTTTCACAAACTGCACGATGAAAAGATGTGTGAATTCTGAGTGCCGGATGCCTCAATTTATAGACGAGAATCCTGACTTTCTTCATGATTAAGTATCATCCACTGAGCTTTAATGGCTTGTACCACGCGCTAATGGTATTGCACCAAAGGCAAAAAGCTACAGTGCAGGAGGCACTATTGGGCGCCACCCATAGTGGAAGTGGGGGCGGCTCCCAAAAGGGGTATGGGTGGTGCCAGTGGTCTTGGGGCAGCTCCCATGGGCTTTTTTGTATTGATTTTTGGCACTTTAGCCCCCCTGCAATTCACTGTTTACGCATCATGCTTTTGCTTTTTGCATTTTCGACCCTATAACTTGACATTCGTTAGCTTTTTAACTGGTCTTGATACTTCATGTCATGTTACATACTAGGGGTATGAAATTGGGGTGTCTACAGAGCCCCTCAACATTGGAGTTTACGGGTAAACCTAAACTTACCAAGTAAACGGATATCGTTGATAAGAAATAGACTCTCAAATTTCGTGGAAATAATAATGGGGAGGAATGCAATATGTGTCAGTTTATAGATGTGGCAGTTTAGGATGCAGTAGCTCAAATCTCACATACCATAAACATATTTAGTTGGTTATAACATGTTATCGTAGTTTTTAAGCAGATATGCAATAAAATGCTCTGATGGTCGCACCTACTAGGTAGGCTACCTACGTATCACTTTCTCAGGAATTAGATCAAATGTAGTTCGGCCTCGGACTGACAAGCAAACTGCAATGTGGAAAGATAGTTGTAATATTCATTAACCTAGTGAAAATAACGCACATAAAAATGCAATATCAATTGCATTATCACAAAATCAGATGCAATATCCATTGCATTGCCACAACACTAAATGCAATATTCATTGCATTATCACAGAATCAGATGCAATATACATTGCATCACAACACTAGATGTGATATCCATCGCATTATAAAAACACCAAATGCAATATTCATTGCATTATCACAGAAACAAATGCAATATTCCTTGCATCGCAACGCTAGATGCGATATCCATCACATTATCACAACACCAAATGCAATATCCATTGCATTAACACAAAAACATATGCAATATCCATTGCATCGCAATGCTAGATGTGATATACATCACATTATTACAACACCAAATGCAATATCCATTGCATGTCTCAAATTGGCCATTGTAATTTAATTTACTCCTCCCCTCACAATAAATAGAGTATTGATTGTTGATGTTTAATTCACCTTAAAAATAAAAGGCAAAGTCAGAAATTTTCAATCAAAAAACAGAATATAAAATAGTGAAATTATATTTCTTACATTTACAGAAGCAATCCTATTTGTATTGCCCCTTATGTTCACCCCCACAATGCTTGAACCTCTCTTTCCTTTAACCTGAAGATGATTAGAAAGTCAGTATTCAATTTCACAAAAAGTCAGTATAATACATATCAACAAAAAGTTAGTATTCAATTTCACTAACTTACAGGTAATTTTGAAGGATTTGATGACTGAGGTTGGCTGCTAGGTTGACTGCTTTCAGTTGTGACAGGTTCGGCAATGGGTTGTGAAACAAGTTTAGGTCCAGTTAAGGGGATCTCATCAACAAGTTGTGAAATTGAGTCTGTATTGGAATTCCTTTTCTTACAAGTTCTTGAATTATGTCCAACTGCTCCACACTTTCCACACTTCAAAGATTTTTGACATGTCTTCAATTTGTGTTGATTACTGGAAGATGCAGGTGGCTCATCAGGTTGTCTTCTTCTCAGTTTCTTTGGTCTTCTAGGTTTGTTTTCATATTTTGGGGCCAAAGGAGGTGGTAATTGACACATGGGCCACAACTCAGATCCAGTAATACCCATTATGGCATGCTCATATGCCTTCATGTTTGTCCTAACAGTGTAGTAATCATTGACATAAGACTCAGGATTTTCCTTCCTACACCAAATGACCAAGCAAGCATGTTTACAAGGAATGCCTATCAAGTCCCATCTTTTACAAGTGCATAACTACAGAGCAAGATCCACACTGTACTGATCAAATGGGCAACTGATCTCAAAATGCCAATCATCTGCCTTGATAGGTATGCCCTGTGGCGACTCGACCCAGGCCTGAGGCGGAACAGCGGGTCGGACCTGCCCAAATAGGGGGGCAACAAGTAAACATATAAACATGCAAGGACTCAATTTAAGAAAACGGCCTGGAGCAACATTGGAGACGTAACACGCCTCGACACCAAAATGTCAGAATTTTAAAAACATATCCTGATATAACAGTTAAGCAATTAAACCAAGTCACCGGCGACACTACATGCCGAAACCCAAGCTAGCAGTTAATGGACAATAATTAAATAAGAGCTAATAAGATGCTCAGCGGAAGACTTATACGTAGTGAACTAATCAACAAGATAACCATAGCTCGGCTTACACATTGCCGACATCAAAAGGATTACAAGTACTACAAGTGATAACACTACAAGTAGTTAAATAAAGGAAACAAGTACAAGTTCTAAACACATTCCCAAGCATAGTCTAATTGACTTGCTTTTAAACCCATCGTCCTTGTAAATTACAAAAGAAAGGAAGAGGATATCTAAACCACCTCTTCAAGCGCGGACCAAAAAGAGGAATAGAGGAAACACGAACATTGCAAACAAGGCGTGTGTGTACAAACATATAACTCATGCAAATGCCAAGTAATGTGTACTTAACAAATTCTCAAGTAGAGAACGAGGTCGACAAGAGAGATCTCGTTCATGACAAGTAATTATTCTCATTAATAATCAAGTAGGATTGAGTTCGACAAGAACGAACTCAGCATGTCAAATAGGCATTCTATTATATGATATCTAAAATCAAGTATGGTAGTCAATCCAATTCAAGAGTCTAGAATTATTAATCTTAGTGAAACGTATTTAGAACGTCATAGGGATTGATCATTGTGCTGGTATTGTTCACAGGGCCGGCCCTGAGTTTCGAGAGGCCCATGGACAAAAAAAAAGGGGGGGGGCCTTTATAAAAATGAAATCATTTAAAGTATTGGGAAAAAGAAAAGTAAAAAGTGTATAGCAAGAATTGAACCTCATAATCTCTCATAATAATAATAATATCCCAAGTATGTTAACCATTGGGTCATATATTCTACACTAAATTATTCAACACGTTATAACTTATATACAGTTCACAGACTAAAAAAGTAATAGACTAAAATGAATGACAACCTAGGATTCAAACCCACAACCTCTACCTTAAAGCATGTGCATCTTAACCACTGGGTGAAACCAATTAATTGTAAACCTTTTTGACACTATAATATATATACTAAATATAAGGTAGTACCCAAACATTTGGGGCCCTAAAAATTGGGGGGCCATGGCGGTAGCCCCTCTTGCCACCCCAGGGCCGACCCTGATTGTTCAATGGCTCAATATAATGGACTCCATTGAGTCATCTCTATAAATTCATCAAATAGAGTTTAAATGCTAAATGCATTCTAAACCCTTTTCTAAGTTCTCGTATAGGATAGACTAGACCATTAATCCAAATAAAAACCATAGTCAAGAATTATCATCAATTCATAATTTATAAAACCTTAGAATCATAATTTCTAAAATTTATTAAAAGTCAATAGTCCAAGAACAATAGTTATTCCAAATGAAGCATAGAACAAATTTTACTCTAGGCTTAGGACCAAAACAACAAGATGAGCAATTCATAATTTATGGAACCCTAGAATCATAATCTCTAAAGGTTGTCAAAAGTCAATAGTCCAAGAACAATAATTATTCCAAATGAAACATAGAACACATTTTACTCTAGGCTTAGGACCAAAACAACAAAATGAGCAATTCATAATTTATGGAACCCTAGAATCATAATCTCTAAAGGTTGTCAAAAGTCAATAGTCCAAGAACAATAATTATTCCAAATGGGGCATAAAACACATTTAATTCTAGGCTTAGGACCAAAACAACAAGATGAGTATATCACTCAAAAATCCCATAAACTCAAATCATCATCAAACATGGTATAGACATGGTAGGAGCATGAGCAACATGAGAAAAAGGGGATAGCATGGCATTTCTAGCATACATCCTAAGGGGAATCAATAGCTTACCTTACACCAAGGAAAAATATGAAATGAGCAAAATCTAATCGAATAGAATCGTGCTCCTCGTCAATCGATAGCTTCAATTTGGTGGTCTCGGATTGACAATCGGAGTTTGGGAGCTCAAGTTATGGAGGAAACACACACTAATCTCCCCTCACCATTCACACACAAGAGCTTGGGAAGAGAGAGAAGAAATTTACTGCAATGGAGGGTTTAATGACTGATCACTATGGTCGGAGGCTTATATATTACATGCAAATGTGGGTGGAAGTCCACATGTCACATGGAGGATGAGTGGAAATCCACATGTCTAATGGAGGATGGATGAGATTAGGCTTAATCAAACTTAGTTAGGGTCTAATATGAGGGATTAGGGTCACTAAGGATGGGGGTTCAATGGGTTGAATGGGTCACAAATTTAGAAAGTTAGAAAATCCTGAAATCTGGAAAACAGAATTTTCATTTGCGAAGTTACTGGACAATCAATCTTGTAAAATCGATCATAAATAGCTCACACTTCCAAATGAGGTGATTATTGTTTTTTATGAAACTAAACTTATTAAAATATATTTTAGCATTTTAAATTACTCCATTTGGAGTTATATTCATCAAAATAAGGTTACTACAAAATCTAGTACAGAAGCTGATTTCCTGAAAACAGAATTCTTGCACAGCCGTAAGTCAAGACCTAATTGAGGTACTTAGACACCTTAGAAAATTACCAAATTTTACAGGGAGTATTCTAACATATGTAGGTAAAACACACCTAAAGGGAATATCAATCACTTTAGAAGATTGGTACCATAATTTTTCAGATGTTTGCCCAAAAACAGGACTGAATCTGTGAAGTAATAAGTTGGTCATCTTATTTCCAAATGCAACAAGTCTAGGAACAATGATTGTGAAAGAATGAGAAATATTAGTACACTTGGTCTAGAGCTCAAATGAACTTCTCGTAAGTTGAAAACACAAACGATACAAGCAACGAAGGCAATCTTGAGAAACCCTAAGACTCAAACGAAGCAACAATGCTTCTAAACTCTCAACCATGCATATTATGATCAAGATTAATGTTATAAGTCATATATGAAGGGTAATAAGACTCCAATGAGACTTATTTAAGTGCAAACATGCTAAGATGAATACTAGAAGCATTAACGACAAAGCATGCAACGCATAGTAGACATTCAAACGACTATGATCATAACCAACCTAATGCAAGCATGATATGAACAATATGAACTCTCTAACATGTTAAGTATGTTAAGCATGTTATAATGATGTTATACAAGTAATGGGTTTGAGTTCTCACATGCCCTCTGCACCCTCCTTGGAATTCTTTTGAACAAGACTTCTTATCCTAGGACATAGTCTGGAATCCCAATTCTTCGCTTTATCTCTATTAACTTGTAACCTACTCATCACCAAATGTCTTATTGTCTCAAGCATAGTTATAATTGCCTTGTCTCTTGCATCATGAATAAAAGCATTGAAGCTTTCACACATATATTAAGCAGGATATCACACTTAGGTTGAGTGCCAAAATGTGACCTAGACCATCGACTTGCAGGCTTATTGACTAGCCACTCATAAGCATCCCCATCCAACTCTTTCAATTATTCCATTCTTGCCTTAAACACTTCAACTCTGGTTGCCATAGCTGTTGCCCATAAAGAATTTTTGATTGACTGCCCTGTGAACCCATCCCTTTTCATGTTTGTGTGTAAATGTCTAACACAGAACCTATTTTCAGCATTTGGAAACAGATCTTCAAATGCAGGCATGAGCCCCTTCTGTTTATCACTCATGAATGTCCATTCATATTGATCTTCAAAGCCTATGTCACTCTCTAACAATGATCAGAACCAAGTCCAAGAGTCTTTTGTTTCATTTTCAACTACTGCATAAGCTATGGGAAACATTTGATTATTTGGATCAACCCCAACTGATGTCAACAACTGTCCACCTTGAAGGCCTTTAAAAAAACACCCATCCACCCCTATAATCTTCCTACATAACTGAAACCCTTTTTACAAGCATCAAAACAAATGTAAAGCCTTTGAAATGTAGGCTTACCAGCTTCAACATCAGACAATTTCAAAACCACACTTGAACCTGGATTTGACCTAAGCAATTTTAGGCAATAGTCTCTTATTTGGTGAAATTGCTTCTTCAAAGTCCCTTCCAATAGTTGTTTGGCTTTCTTTTTTGCTCTATATGCTTGTTGTTTTGAGACATTAGCCTTAAGCTTGGTACACAACTCATTCCTGAATTCTTTAGTTCCTAAACTTGGATTTTCTTTGAATTTCTTCATGAATGTCCTTCCAATCCAACCAGACCTAATACTTGGGTTGTTGTAAGTCCATCCACACTGTGTATGAACTAGATTGTAACCTTTAAATTGCCATGATTTGTCATTTTGCATTGGTGCAACATATGCATACCAATGACATCCTTCATTTCTACAACTTGCTCTATCAAATCTAATAACCATCCCTCTTCTAAGAAAAAATGTTTCAATAACATCTTTCACTTCCTTCTTGCTACTATATATGGTTCCTAGTTTCAATTCAGGTTTCTTATCAATCTTAGGATTGTGTTTAGGATATTTTGTTTCTGGTTCCTCATCACTGCCCAAGATGCTCTCAAAATCATCATTATTAGAAAGTTCCTTATCATCATCCTCATTCATCCTATTAATCATAGTCTCACTCACATATTCATTCTGCACTGACTTTCCCTTCCCCATAGCACCATCAAACTCAATATCATAATCAACATATTTTTCAAATTCATTATCATCCTCTTCCATATCATATTCAGAGTCATTAAATTCTTCAGAATCAGATGAATTAGAAGACAAAGAAGTATTGACATTTGGGTTTTCTAGAATGGTGGGATTTTCTAGAATTGTTTCAAAGATGCTCTAATTAAGTAGATATTTACCTTTTTCTTAGTAGGTATAGACCTAAGCAGGTTTTGTGATTCTCTTTCAGTGACAATAAGATTACAACCCATGACTATAGTTTTCTCAAATTGATGCCAAATCTTAACCATTTCAAACTTGTAACCTAATTCATCTACAAAATCACTCAAGTCAGTTAGCCCAAAACTCTCTCCATCCGCCCAATCAAAAAAATCTATCTTCCCTCTAACATATATTTTAGGGTCATGCTTCATAATACCACCATGGACAATTTTCATTGTAAACGAAATGATATCCAATTCAGGGTCTACAACAAAGCAAAATAAATAAATATCATCAACTAACACAACAATTTCAGAAAATACAATAAGCTAACAATAATACTACTATTATTTCTACAAATTTTCAGAAAATATAATAAGCAAACAATAAGCTAAGAGAAGTCTAATTTTAAGAAATTAAGCTAAGACAAGTCTAATGTATTTTCTGAAAATAAGCTAAGACAAGTTGATTTTATACTGATTGAAGAAAGCAAGCAATATAATAGCAGGTAATTATGAAAATAAGCTAAGAAAAGTTGACTTGGTACCGATTGAAGAAAGAAAATGGTTAATATCAATTGGTACCAAGTCAGTATAAAATCAGCCCTTTTAACCAAAAGTGTTATCAACCAAAAGTGATATTATAAGCTAGCAAGCAATAATATATGAACGAATGACAAGATAATTTAAATTGAAGACACATACCGTAATCTGGTTGGGACGCATCCTTGCTTCTTCTTGTCATGTGAGTTTAATTAATTGCACGAGTTTAGGGTTTTAATCAGCTCAATTCAGGGTTGATTTGATAGTTATTGAAGAAATATGGACGAAACTTGGGGATTAGGATTAGGGTTCTAAAGGGAAGGGGGTAGAATTGGGGAAACTTGACGAATTAGGGAAGAAAGGTCGGGCTAATAGACTCTTATTTACCTTTCTCTCTTTTCTACCAAAACCAAGTGACGTAGTCGGTTTCCCTACCTTTCCAACCTAGAACAGCAGGTCTTCCGTTTGGGTTTGACAGATTGGTAACAAAAAGTATCACGATTGATGAAACTGGAAATCGTTTCGGATGATATTTGATACTTTGTGTACAATGGGTACCAAAAGTGAAAGAGAGGTAAACTTAGGGTACCAAAAAGTGATATTAACTCTACTTGAGTTTCATTGATAGTGAAGTGATTTCGCTGGACTTATGGATTGCCTTTCACATTGAGGGGTGAATCACGTAGCTTCTTTGTATCAATTTCTCTTTCATTTTTAGCTTTATTATGTTTCCGCAACAATTATTTACATCGTCACCCATTGAGCCTAATTAAATTCATAGAAAAAATTATAAACCATAAAATCTATAAATCGGGTATTAACTTGGTACTCCCTCCATCTTAAAATTATTGTCCGAGTTTCATTTTTCGTTCATCACCAAATAAGGGCAATACTTAATACGATATTTTTTGTTATAAAAATACTATATTACCCTTGAAAAAATTAAAAAAATAAAATAAAATTGAACACCGCACCGAACCAACACCGACCGCTCACCGAACCACCCCCACCGCCCACCACACCTGACCCCAACCCTCCCCAGCCCTCAGTCCCTTGTGCCAGCTTAGTCCCTCCCCTAAGCCTCCAACCCACGATTGCCCCAGCCCCAATCCCTCCCCTAGCCCTCCCACTCCGCTTGGGCCAAGCCTAGTCCCTCCCCCAGCCATCAACCCACGACTGCCTCAACCCAGTCCCTCCCCTAACCCTCCCACTCCGTATGGCCCAAGCCCAATCCCTACCCCAGCCCCAGCACACCCACTTGCTCTTGACCCAGTCCCTCCCCCACCCCCCGCACATGGACTGGGCCTCCCCCAGTCCCTCCCTCACCCAGCCCAAACGCCTGCCCCGGCCCTCCTCTAGCCCGCCCAGCCTTCGCCACCATCTCCGTCCAAAAAGAATAGTTTTTTTTTCATTTAATTAAAAACCACCTCCCGCCCACCTCCTGCCCACCTCCACCATCAATCTTCTTCTTTTTTTTCCATTTAATTATAATTTTGCAATTTAATTTTGAAATTGAACAAAGGAAAAAATGGTAAACTTTTTTTAAAAAGTGATGTATTAAGTATTTTATAGGTGATGTATTAAGTACCTATGCAAAATAATTGTGTTTTTGAACTTTTTTTTAACAACACTTTTACCACTTCATCCTTATTTTTTTTATCATACTTAAATTATGAGTCATATACATAAGAGATTTAAAAGAAAACTACACATCAAACTAATATTAATAATCAAGTCAATTGTTTTTCGTAATTTGTGTGTCAGGTAAAACCAGACAATAATTTTGGGATGGAGGTAGTATATTTCAATAGTTACCTATGTGTTGTATGATTTTAATTGTTTTTTATTTTTGTAAAAGTTGTTTATAATAAGATGATTTTCTAAACTTGTAATAACTATTTAAAATTTTTAATAATAATAATTGGAAGAAAAAAAATAAGTTAAATCTTGAAATTGATCATATGAATAGGTAATTGAAAGATTTGGATAAGAATTTTAGGTGCAAAAAAAGAATTTAAAAAATTCAGTAATTAATTAATTATATATAAAAATTAGGTGGTAGCAGTGACTTCTATTAGTAATTAGCAATTAATAAATATAGATTAATAGATTAATGTAAGTCCAGATGGCAATAGTTAAGGCTAGAGGGGGGGTGAATAGCCTTTAAAAACTTCGAGGGTTGATTTGTAGAAACTTTTGAGTTTGGCAGCGGAAAACTAGTTTATCAGTCAGCTGAAAATTGGTCCTGGCTGACACTTTGAAAATGCTTAAGCTGATAAATGTTGGTCAGCTGGCTGACACAATTGTTTTCAAAAGAAGTTGTCTTTTAAAATTGATCACTGAATATAGAGGGAAACTGAAATACAAATTAACTGAACAATTAAGCAAACAGTTGTTGTTAACTGACTGACACTTAATTAGTTGAAAAACTTCAAGAATATAAGTGTTGAGCGGCCGACAAATCGGTTGAAATATAAGCGGTGACAAATCGGTTGAAGTGGTTCGAGATAAGATAAGCTCGTCCACTACCAAGTTGGTTAGACTTGGATTTTTGAAGTGCACTAATTTTTTTAAAAAAATCTTATTTGATCTCTAACGGATCAGTGTACAACAAAAGACCGGTGTTTGTGGAGAATGATTGAGGAACAATCAGACTTGTGAGACAAACTGACTGATTTCAAAAATTATGAAGTAGAATCACTCAGTGTTTGTCTAAACAATAACTAGAAGAGATTAATCAAAGAAGAGTATCTAGCTAATGTTTTTCAAAGAAGACTAAGTCACAGAGAAATTTCTTGAATGTATAACGGCTTTAGACTTCTGTAAAAATTGTTGTCTTCAAGAATGCTTCCAGCGGGTATTTATAGGTAATCTTCAAAAGTAACCCGTTAGGAACACATTTTGAATTTGAAAATGTGTTTGGCAGACGCAAGATCTCAAAAGATCCTGTAAAATATTATCTAGCAGAATATCTACCAAAAACACAAAGTAGGAAAGTGTCAGTACAAGTATATGATCAATCAAATAAGGAAAGGTAAACTAACACTAAACACGTTAAGGTCAGCTGAAGAGAATAGCTGACAAAATAATTTCGGGCTGACCAAATATAATTTTAATTTCTTGGCTGACAATCAAGTGGAATGATTTTAAGCAAATCTAACTTTATGCAAGATTCAACAATCTCCTTCTATTTGCTTAAAACCATTCACTTGAATGCAGAAAGCGAAAAATTTGAAGTTCCTGCAAAAGTGATGTTAGTACAGCAAGCAGATAATATATGAAGGAAAGTAGCTTTAAAAATTTAAAAGTACCAAAAGTAAACTACAAGTAAAACATGAGTTTAAAAGTTGTTCAGAGTTTAGAGAGATGATTTATGAAGTTGGCTGATGTGGATCCTTCAGTTGATCTTGTCTGCTTCAACTGATGGACCAACTTCAACTTCATTTTCCTTTATTGCTTCTTGTTCAGCTTGATTTCCTTCTTGACACGCTTGCTTGCTTGGGTTTACTTGTGCTTCTTTGTTAGTATCGGCTTCGATCAGGTGTCGATCGGGCATCGATTCGAGGCTTGAGAATCTTGTTTTTGGCCAGATAGGTATCAGCTTGTGCTTTCTGCTTCTTCTCCTCCTGAATGGTTTGAAGCATGGCTACTTCAGCATTGAAGGCTCGGTTGGCCCATTCTTGCTGGTAGAGCAAGATGGTCCTCCAGTCATACATATTGGCTTCACGAGGGGCACCAGCAGCAATGGCAGCTTGCACCTCAGTGGTGATGATCTGGGTAAGGTTCGGAAGCAGAGAAGCTACTTGCTGTTGAAGTGTAGCAAGCTGGTTGGTGTGGTGTGTGAAAGCTGACTTCATTTGCAAATGGTGGACATACAAAAGATCGAGCTTGGCTGGCAGAGAGAGAACCATGGGTGGCAGGTTCGGGAGCAGGTGGCTGAGAGGGTCCAGGCTCATTGGAGAATAGCTGATAAGTATGGATATCAGCATCCTCAGGGTCAGGAGGGAAAAAGACATCCATTGGATAGGCTGGGATTTGGGCTTCTGGCTGAGGCATGGGTTCGGGTAGAGGCATGTCTCGGGAAAGATGATTTTGGTGCATGTAGGATGATGCAAGGCCTTGGAAACAATCTCCCTTTGTTTTCTGACTTTCCTACAGGCCAACTGAGAAGGGCTAAGAAGGGACTCATCCTCAGAGGTGGACTTAGAGGAGTCAGATGATGAGTCTATGGGGGATTGGCCAACAGATTTTTCAAAGAGGAAGAATCAGAAGCATCTTCCAGGGAAAGCTCAGGTTGGGTAGGCTTGATGGTAGACAGAGGACTGACTGACAGAGTGAGTGAGGTGTGAAGGGATAGGTTAGGTAGAACAAACAAATGGGAGGCCTGGTTTGGGTGAGAGGGTATGTCAGCTGTGGGAAGAGGGGGAGAAGCAGCTGCAATGTCAGCTGAAGAGATAAGGATAGCAGCTGAGGCATCAGCTAAAGGAGCAGGTGGAACTGACACGGTGGGGATAAGAGTAGGAATAGTATCAGGTAAGGAAGGAATGGGAATGGTTGGAGTGACTGACATAAGTGTGACTGGTAGGGGTATGACTGACACATCTAGAACAGAAGAGGGAGTGGCTGACACGGGTGTGATTGTAGGTAGAGTGACAGGCAAGGGGATTGATGGTTGAGGAACTGGCTCTAATATTGGTAAAGTAGGGAGAGGAACAGTAGTAGGAGGAATGGAAGAAGAGGCATCAATAGTGGGACTGAAAGAGGGTAGAGAGATAGGTTGCAAAGTAGATGTGGAAATAGTTGTGTGCTCAGCTAAGGTAGAAACTGGTATGGTTGTGGCTGAGACAACAAAGGGAATAGGTGAAGGAGTGATATGAGGAACAGTTGGAATTGATTCTGTAATCAATGGGGCTGGTTGACTTGCCAATGCATCTGGAAAGGCAGTGTTTATAGAAGCTCCTCCTGGCATGGAGGCCATCTGTCTGTGGAGTTCAATATAGGTTTGGTTGGCAGTGTTAACTGCATCTTGGACATATTTGTTCGCAGCTCTTTGGATCCGGGCTAATTTGGTTGGCTCGACTGAATGTTGTTCCCAGTCCTGGTTTATTTCATCATCCTCAGGCAGGGCAAGTCTGCCAACCAGGAAGGGATCATTGGAGGAAAGAGATGGTAGTTCATGAACCTTGTTATAAATTGTCCAGGCTAAATAAACAAGCTCATCTTGAACAAATCTATCATTGGAGAGATAGAATCTGTTCCAGAGCAAAGGGAGAGGGTCAAAGTACTTGCCATAGTTGGCAACTAAGTCTTCTTGACTGAGATTTGGAGTGACGGGATATAACACATAGGGTCTCCTTTTCAGGTTGTGGTCAATGTACTTGGTGGGTTGTGCCAGGGGGTTTTTACTTTCTTCTCCTCATGCAAAGAAAGAAGAAACTGAACAAAGTAAGGAAGATGGTCGATAGGGAAGACCCAGTTTGGAGGAATGAGCACTGGATTAGCTTGGTAGTAGGAATGCCTAGGATGGAAAGTGGGATTCCTAATAGGTGGGAAATTTTTTATAGGAGCAGTGTTTGGAGACCTAGGATTGGAGGGGGGAGAGTTGGGAGCAGGATCAGTTGTAGTAGTAGGGGAGAAAGGAACAAAGGTACCTGGATTAAGTTTAGGATTCCTTCTCTGTCTCTTTGCAGCAGTGTCAGCTGCCAATGTCAGTCTCCTCCTCCTAAGTTGCCTCCTTTCAGGGACTTTAGCCTCTTGCACATCAGCTGGCTGACCAATTGCAGTTGGAGGTGCATCTTCAGCTGGCTGACCTCGTGCTGGTTGACTACTTGACTGACCCCTTGTTGGCTGAACTCTCGTTGGCTGAACACTTGGTTGAGCAATTTCAGCTTGCTGACCATCATCAGTTGGCTGACTAGATGAAACAGCCGTAAGAGCTTGGGTCCTTCTCCTTCTTGGTCTCCTGCTTGACTAAACTGGAAGCACTTCCTGACCAAATCTGCTTGACACACTTGCTCTTTTGATGTCAGCAGCAACATATTTCTTCACCTTGACAGGTTCAAGGTCACCAACCTTAATGAGCAGATGCTGGAGAGTAGGGATTGAGCGAAGAAACTGATTTATAATCAGATGATGAGTGAGCCTTGGGTTTCCAGTTGCCATGTTTTCTTTGTACTTGGCAATGTTGACCTTTATGCATTCCACCAAAACAGCTCCCTAGTTCATCTCGCAGTTTTCCACAATCCCTTCCATGAGAAAGCTTGATTGGGCTTGATAATCTTGTCATGGCCCGGATTTGATTATGAGGCACTTGTCCAACAAGTGGCTAGAGCATAGTGAAGTGGAGCAAAACGATGCTTGTGCCTGTCGAAGGCAAGCTCTACTGGTACTTCACCCCTCATAGTAATCCAGCCTGCTCGTTGAGTTTCTTCAGGGATGGTATAGGTGGTTGAACCATCGTCATAAAGATCAGGGAAGGCTGCAGAGATGGTTTCTGAGTCAAACACAATAGGGATGCCTCTGATATTGCCGATGAGAGAGAAAGGATCGGCTGGGTTTTCCTCCATTCCCATGAATAATTCTTCGGTTAGTTGTTAGTTGTAGGTTCGAATGTCGAATGAGAGTAGAGGCATTAACCCATTTGCAGTAACTAGATGAATCAGCTCAAGCCCTAGAGGTTCTGCATTCAGAGAAACAATGTCTAGAAGACATCCAATTGCTGTGTTCGAAGCCATTTCCTGAAATAACAACAGATATGTTAAGAACGTAGATGAAAAAGAGAAAGAAAGAAGGAGTAGGAATGGAAAATACCAGAAAATCTAGGGTTAGGGTTTTTGAAAGTAGAAAGAACTTTAAAAAGAAGAGGTTATTTGAGAGAGAAACGTTTTTAGAGAGAGAAAGGTAAGTGAAAAGTGAGGGTGAGTGTGTTTTAAATAGAAATCGGATAGGTACGGATACTTATAAGAGATAGTGGGTTTTAAAAGTGAAGATATGGAGTGTAGTGATAAGGTACACAGAATTTTGGTTTTTGTGATAAAAATGGAAGTTTATGACAGAGAGTTATTATCACAATGATGAGCCGTTTTTGTGAAAACACGTCATTTCAACCACCAGAGTTGGTGGGATAGTGGAAAGGTCATTTTGGCTTTTCAAGAAAGCTTCGCGAGTTCCAAGAAAAATAAAAGGGCGGGAAATAAATGAAGAATTTTTCAATAAATTTTAGAGTAAGTCTTGGCTGAGATACGATCAGCTTTGACTTAAGGCTCAGAGACTACAGACGTGTTGTTAATCAACGTGTTGTCGGTGATAAATATTGAATCTGATTTGTCGGCTAAGAAGTGTCGATTGTTAATGTATGTCGACTACTAGGCTGACATAATTTTGATTCTGACATGATTCCAACCGGGGAATGAGAAAATTTTTGTCAGTTGGAGGCTGTCAGCTGTAAAATTTCGTTGCGTAAGGGCTTCATATGTTAGTTAATGGCTGACAAGATTTTTGATATGCCACTGGCTGACCATATATTGTCAGCTGAGATAATTTGACAACTTGATACGTATTGACTGACAAACTGAAGTATACCCTGCAAAGGTTAGACAAACTAGAAATATCTTTCTATGACATAATAAGCATTCCTAATTCTCCTCTTAAGAATCCAAATTTGTCAGATTTTAAGGCTTTTGTAAAAATGTCAGCTAATTGAAATTCGGTAGGAACATATTCTAGTGAACATTGCCTTTTCAACATGATCTTTCAAAAATGATATCGATGTCCATGTGTTTGGTTTTAGAATGCA
The DNA here is from genome assembly GCA_013146195.2 of Codonopsis lanceolata. Lineage (NCBI taxonomy): Eukaryota > Viridiplantae > Streptophyta > Magnoliopsida > Asterales > Campanulaceae > Codonopsis > Codonopsis lanceolata. Next base: position 75,407,118 of record CM028383.1, read on the forward strand.
TGCGAGGATTTTTAAGCGATATAGCGAGAAGTATTATCACAATAAATAGAAACGAGGTTCCATAGGCATTTCATAATCAATAGTTGTTGTTTCATCCAAAGAATGCGAGAACAACGACTTCATAACGGCAATATATTCGGCTTGATAGTTGAAGTGGGCGAAGCTTGCTTTTGCATGCCCATGATATCGATCTGTTTCAAAGGAGCGACATGTTCCGGTACTTTTACGGTACGTTACTGCCGCAGGCTGCAAGGTCGACATCGAATATCGATCAAATTAAAAGAAGAATCTCTAGGATACCAAATGCCAAATTTTTCGGTATCAATCAAATATCTAATAATTCTTTTTCTTTGCAATCATATGAGATTCTTTAGGATTAGCTTGAAAAGCGAGCACATATACACAACAAACATGATATCAGTGCGCTAGCATTCAAATAAAGAAGAGATCAACTATACCTCGTACTCGGTTGTGATAAGCGGCTTACCCTTTTCATCGGTGACTAGATGACATTCAACTCCCATTGGAGTGTTTCTTGAATGAATTGCTTCTTGAAGATTGTATTTCTTGATCGACTCTCTTGTGTATTTAGATTGATGGATAAAAATTCCTTCCTCGGTTGCTTAATTTGCAACCTAAGAAGTAAGTTAGTTCTCCCATCATACTCAATTCAAATTTTCCTTTCATAAGATAGTCAAATCTCTTGCACAAAATTTCATTAGTAGATCCAAAAATAATATCATCAACATAAATTTGAACTAGTAAAATATTACCTTTGTGCTTTAAAGAGAAAAAGAGTAGTATCGATCTTACCTCTTTGAAATCCTTTTCCATAAGGAATTTGGATAGGGTTTCATACCATGCTCTTGGGGCTTGCTTAAGACCATAAAGAGCCTTTCTTAACTTGTAAACATGGTCCTTCTTTTTATGATCAATGAAACCGGGAGGTTGTTCAACAAATACTTGTTCTTGTAGATCTCCATTCAAAAATGCACTTTTTACATCCATTTGGTATACCTTGAAGTCATTGAAGGTTGCATAAGCAAGAAATAATCGATGGCTTCAAGTCTTGCCACGAGCAAAAGTTTGATCATAGTCAATGCCCCCACTGTCTATATCCTTGGGCTACTAATCTTGCTTTATTTCTTGTAACATTTCCATCTTCATCCAACTTGTTTGAAACACCCATTTAGTTCAATGACTTGTTGATCGAGGGTCTAGGCACAAGTTCCCAAACTTTACATCTTTCAAATGATTGATTCTTCTTGCATGGCCTCGATCCGAGGGTCTTCCGGCTTCATCAATCTTTTTGGGTTCATGGAAGAGACAAGGCATGTGAATCAAGAGTTTCATTTAGGAGCTATTGGTTCTTAAGCCGACGAAAGGGATCTCAATGATGTTTGAAATTGGATGATGTCTAGCTTCTTCTAATTTCTTTAGGAAGATCGCAAGAGGTTCGGTTGTAAAGGTGGAGATGATGGATGAATGTCGGTATTTGAATAGATTGAGCAGGGTATGTCGGTTTAGCGATCTATTGTGAGAGTTAGGATTGTCAATTGGTGAAGATTGTCGACTTGTGAAGTTCATTATGAATATCTAGAGTTTCTACGGGAGGGTTGAAGATGAAGGATTATTTTGAATTGAACGATCTTGTTTCTGTCTCAAATATTTCAAAATTGTTAGTAACATCAGAGTCTTAGAAGACTCAAATAAATTTGATTCATCAAAGTAATATGCATAGATTCAACAATTACTTGAGTTTTCTATTATAAACTCTATAAGCTCTACTATGCTTAGCATAACCAACAAAAATACCTTCATCGACTTTTTCATCAAATTTACCTCTGTAATCACCACCATTGTAGTGAATGAAGCATTTACCCAAGATTTTAAAGAAAGCAATGTTAGGGGTTCTACCTCTCCATATTTCATAAGAGTCTTACCATGAAACTTGTTTATGAGAGTCTATTTTGTGTAAAACATCTTGTGTTGGCGACGCCCAAAAATATTTTGGCAATTTTGCCTTATCATTGTTTTACTTCAATGAGTCATGTTCTTCCTTTCGGCTATACCATTTCTTTGAGGTGTTCTAGCTGAGAAGTTATGATCAATTCCATGATCATCACGGATGTGTCCATTCAAGATTCTTGAATTCGTACCATTGTCGGATCTAACACTTATAATTTCACATTCCTTTTTGAGTTTGAAGATTTCTGAATAGGGAAGTGAGAATGCTATAAGTTTCATCCTTGGATTGCATCATTTCAACCCATGTGTACTGGAATAATCATCTACAACAACCAAAGTACATGTTTCCTCCTAGGCTTGCGGTTGTATGAGGACCAAATAAATCCATATGTAGAAGTTCAAGAATTCTTTTGGTTGAAAGACATGGTTTTGGTTTGAAATAGGTTTTTGTTATTCCTAAATACAAGCATCACATTTTTTGTCGATAGGAAAATTTATGGATGGCACACCTTTACCAAATCTCCTTTTGAAAGTTTTGAAAGATACTTAAAGTTCAAGTGTGAAAGTCTTTTGTGCCAAAGCCATGAATTTTTGAAATATTATTTGCTACCAACAAATTTGAGTCTTGTTATTTAAAGAAAGCAAATCAATAGCAAAAACATTCCTTTTTGAACCGGTGAGAAAATTTCATTAGTGATGCTATTTTTGATAAAGCGGTGATGTGGAAGAGAAAGCACTCATACCTTTATCACGAAATTGTGAGATACTTAAAAGATTGTGTTGAACCACCAAAGAGAGACATTTTCAATTATTATAGATCCTCGATAATGGATCCATAGCCAATAGTTTTTCCTTTTGAGTTGTCTCCAAAAATCATAGAAGGTCCTTTTCTTTGCGATAATGTTAGTAGGAGTT
>CM028383.1:75410100-75571994 GCA_013146195.2 Codonopsis lanceolata
AAGTTGAAGATTTTGAAAAGAGAGAGGAAGAATCACCATTCTTTGTCGAAAGATCGAAGCTCCACTCAGAAGCTACATTCAGCTGAATCGGCTGCGAAACTAGTACTCCAAACCCTCTCTTTAATTTCATCGTAAAATATTTGCATGCTAGGGTGCTAGTTAATTTTAACGTAGATATATTTTGCATGCTTTAGATTAAATTTAGTTTTAAAATTTTAAAACCAAATTTTATTTGTTATATTTTAGTTTTAAAATTTTATCAAACAAAATGTTTAAGCGTAGAAATACCGGTTCTTCATCCTCGGCCAGATTCGGGAGGAAGAACAAAATTTTGACATCACCCGCTTAGGTGTCCTCTGAAGCATCGAGAAATACACCAACAAACTCTCGAGTCCTTGGTGCCCAGAAAGGGGATTCAAGAGTGAAGATTTTGGTATTCGATCGGATTCGATGGCTCGTAGTGGGGGAGGTTCTGATTAGATTCTCCGCCGAGGGACATATAGTCCCTATTGTCGAGAATTCTACGCCAATGGCGACATTGGCATGGATGGCGTGTGTGCTAGACACCATTAGTGTTAGGGGCAAAATAGTTGACTTTTCGCCCCAAAGCATTAACACCCATCTCGGCACCTCCAACTTTGCGGTGGGTGGATGATTATAGCACACCTCCTCGGCCGTATCCCTGTCGAGGTGGTGAATCTTGTCATTGCTCTCCCACGGTGTGGAGTGGTCCTATAACCAGTAACCCACCCTATGGACCTCGCACCATGAGAGAGTCCTTCTTCAAGACACTGCCAACCCGTGTATAAATTTGTTTGTGGCCATCTCATGCCCTCGAGTCACCAAAACATGGTGAATTGGGAGAGGCATTTTAACCTACACCATCATGACTAATGGGTCTATTGATGTTGGCCGATTGATCAACGGCCAAATCAAGACCCTAATTAGAGGTAGGACGAATGCGGGGTTCGCGTTCCCGCATTTGATTACTGACTTGTGTAGGGGGCAAAGCGTGAGAATGCCCAAACACGCCGAGAGGCAAGGGCCGGTCCGGCCATTACTAGGGCCATTTTGTTTGAGCATCACCGGCCCAGTGAGGGTTCCTCAAGAGGAGGAACCCAAGAGGAAAACGAGATCCACTCGTTGGGATCTCAACGAGGTTGGAGGAGTTGTCCTCCAAGCGATATGGTGAGTCGGCCGATTGGCCCGGATGCGTGCGAGCCAGTGAAATTTTTAATTTTTGGGCCTAAGTTAACGATGTTGGACGTCCAACTATTATGGGTGCCACCGAGCACGATCCCGCAGTTTCGTCCTCATTCGTTATCTCCACCGACTCACCTTGAGTCGAGGCCCAAGCTTCGTTCTCATTCGTTAGGTGGACCGGCTATATGTCCTTTTGATATTTGTCCCTACCCCATCAATCCTCTCATATGTTCCTCTATTTTGAGGACAAAATAGAACTTAAGTTTGGGGGATTGAAAATTTTAGGTCTTAGCAGGTCCCAGCCTAACGAAGAATGGAGTTGGGCTATGTCGTTAGGGTGAAAGAGAATTTCTTTCTTAGATGACCATTTAACTCTTCACCCTATTTATCCTGTTTTTATTTTTATGATTTTCGGAGGTGTTGCCTTGACCAGAATACACTTAATCTGGATACTCGTGGGTTCCTCTTATGGGGACCCATCATCAATTGTGTCATTGTCATCACCTCCAATTTTCGCAATTTCTTAAAAAAAAATATAAAAATATATATATATATATATATATATATATTTAAATTCAAAATATTCATCCTCGAGTTTAGGTGTGGTAATGCTAGTCGTAGTCCATGAGGAGATTAGTGCAATGAACCGCATAGTTAGTCCGTAGATCCCCCTGGAATTTACTTAATTTTGCGAAACTTTTACTTTTCTCCAAATTCTTCATGCACTCACACCAGTCATAATTTTGGATTGATTAGAATAGTTTTATAAAGTTTATAACACCGATTGATCTTCAACAAGATATGCACAAGAATATGATGCATAGCCATTCGAACATGATTGTTGCATTAAATTGTAACTTAGGGTCAATTGCATGTTAGTTAGATCCCTTGGATTTTTCTCATTTATATATCTCAAGCACACTTTCGAACCGTGTTTGCATGTTAGTCTCAATTGTCCCTACCATCTGTCTTAGCAAATGCTTATGTGAAATCCAGTGATGCTAAACATTCAACCCAATTCCCATAGTTGATATGATATTTTGTGTTATATTACTTGCTTTAAATATTATGTGAGCATTTGGCATTAAGAAATGATTTAGGCCATCTTTGGATCGTTAGAGCCTAAATATTCCCTGACCTATACTAAATATATCCCTAGTGTCCCCTTTGAGCCTAATGAAAAAGAATGGAGTGTGCTAAGCACACTATTTAAACCCCATTCGACATCGTTTCTTTACCCACATTAACTTAACCCTAAAAGCCTATACACTTTTAGCCTACCCTTTTGAGAGAGTAGGATTGGGTGGGAAATTGATTCTAGGAGGACCACTTCTTTTCAGTTAGGCTATTTTTCAGAAGAATTCTTCTTTCCGTCGTCGAAAAAAAATAAAATAAATATAATATATATATATATATATATATATATAATATATATATATATATATATAAAAACATGTGTCGACGAAAAATGAAACGGAAGAAGAAGAGTGTTAACAAAGATTCAAATGGAAGCATAGCTTTCAAGAGAAAATATGTTAGAAAAATTATGCTGATTGGAATGTGATATTTTTAGAAAATCTAGTGCCCAAAACAAGTTTGGGGGGGATAAAGAAGAAAAGTGAAAAGTAACACAAAGTACCCCTCCACTTGTGGTCTTTCAGTCCTAGCCTAAATAGGGAAAACTTCCTTTTGCTTGGAAGTATGAGGGATAAAGGGTAGTCTTACTCTCTCACTTTGAATTCCAATACCTTTCCATCATATCCCCCAACACCTTGGCCTTACATTACAAGCTTAAAAAGTCCTAATGATCTTTTTGCCAATGCTTATGTTGTTTTTATTGTCAAGTATGTAACATGAAATTGATCACACACTCCATATTCATTATTATTCACCCTAAAGCTCACTGTGTTAGCATAATCTTAGCTATTACAAGTCATTGGGATAGGAGAGCATTGTATACATACATAGAAGTGCATGGGATGGATGTGTAAATCTTTTGAATCCTTGGGACCTTTCATGCATGATCGAGGTTTGAATGGTAGATCTCATACTTCTTAATGCATGATTTTCTATTAAAACTGTAATTTTCAGATGAATGTGGTGTTTAGCTCAATAAAAGCTGTTTTAGTCAAGATATTCTTTAAGACTGGTGATCACACACACACGGAGAAATAAAAAGTAGTAGCGTATTAAGAAAAGACTAGTTGGTTTTATATGACTAAGCTGCATATATGTGGTGAGCACCAAGCGAGATTACATGCATGCCATACACTTATAACTTGAGGATGAAACCAAAAAGATTTTATGTTTTAATTATATTTTGTTTGTAGTTGTATTTTAGTTTTGTATTTATTTGTTTTTGTATTTATCTGCATAGTCGAGTCACTCGAAAGAGTCTCCTTGAGTTTGTGGGTTTATAGAGGAGTGTAAATAGTGTCACCCTCACAAAAAGATTTTAATTTTTGTTATTTAGATGTTTTTGTATTTATAAGTTTATTTGTTTACTCGTGGACGAGCAAAGTTCAAGTTTGGGGGTATTTGATCGATGTATTTTATACGTCGATTTTATATGCTTCTGTGACTTGAATTAGGCTATTTCATGAGTCTTTTGAGTACTAATATATGTTTTTGGTGAGTTTTGTAAGTTTCGTGGATTGTTCGTGAAAATACGCGAAACTCCGAGGGTTTTAAGTGCAAATTACAAAGAAAGAAAAATTGAAGAAAATAAAGCTGTCAATCGGACACCTTGCGGACGCAAGGTGCCTCGCTGCGACCGCAAGGTAGGCGATCGGCCCTCAAGCCAGCAATCGAAGAGCCAAGAAGCACACACCTTTGGAGACCTTGCGGACGCAAGGTATCCAAACTGCGACAAGGTAGGCGAATTCGGGTTTTCACACAGTCATTCGATTCAATCACAACTCCCAAGTATATATAGAAGTCAGATGCCGAGCCTAAGAGGAGGAGGACGGCTGGAAGCTCTCTTTACATAGATTTTAGGTAGTTTTAGATTGTATAACATAATTAGGTTTTGTAATTTCAAGTATTGAAGATCAAATCATGTCTTCCATCATCTTCATGTGCTGTTCATCGTCTATGATGAACTAAATCATCCCTAATCTAGGAGGTGGGAGGTAACTTGTATCGAATTTATGTTTTGATTCTTATATTTATGTCTATTCAATGCTTGTTGATTGTGTTGTTTATCAATCCCTTTATTATTTCGCTTTGAACAAATGAATGTAATCGCAAATAATATAGGCTTAGAGGTGCGGATACCTGCATGACCAAGTGCATATGTCGTACATTGGCTCACCAACACAATAAATTGGACCTATCGAAGCACGAGAGTGATAAGTTAGGACCAGGTTCTTACATGATCTAGGTGACAGATAGATCATAAATCTAGGTGACAGCTAGATTACAGTTCCTGTGCTTAGGATATGGAATGGGTGAATTTTGCGGGGAGGGAGACTGAACCAATTGTTCAACAGACCATATCTATTTTTAGTGAACGAACCCAAGACATTGAATGACATTATTATGAATTGAACATAAAGGAGATATAAGTGAAACCCAGAATCCTAGATTTCCACTCACCATAAGATCTTCATATCATTATTACTTGTCTAATTAGTTAACATCTATAACTAGTAAATTAGAGTAGAATTAAACATAAAAACCCCCTTAGGTTAATAATTTGCTATCTATAACCGCACTGTTCGTGATCACTTGTCTCTGTGGGTTCGACCCTTGCTTCCGAGTCTATTCTATAATAGTCTTGTACACTTGCAAGGAAATAGATAAAAATAAAACATCGATCAGCGGGGCAGGGGGGGATTCTAAGCCCAGGGCCTTTGCACGTCCCAGCCTAAGAAAGAGTGGAGTTGGGTCACGTTTTTTAGGGCGAGGGACATTTTTTGCCCCTCTATCGTCCCTTCTCCTCACTCTATTTTCTTACTTTTTATGTTTTCTTATTTTGGGAGATGTTGCCTTGACCAGAATACACTAATATTTGGTTCCTTCAGGACCCATCATCAATTGGGTCATCAATTATCTCCATTTTTATTTTAAAAAAAACAAAAACAAAAACAAATGAATTCAAAATTTTCATTCTTGAGCTTGGTGTGGTCACTTCAGTCGATGATGATTTAGTGCTGTGAGCCGCATAATTTATTTGTAGATCATTATGGAATTTACTTGATTCTGTAAAATTCTTGATTTTCTCCAAATCTTTGTGCATTTTTACCAGTCATGATTATGGATTGATTTGAATATTTTTACTAAGTTTAAAACACAGATTTCGTTCAAAGCAAAAAGTTAAGATATGCACAAGAATATGATGAATAGCCATCCTGACATGATTGTTGCATTTAATTGTAACTTAGGGTTAATTGGATTTGTGTTGCTAATATATCTCAAGCACACTTTTGAACCGTGTCTGCATGTTAGTCTTGGTTTTTTTTTTTTTTTTTTTTAAGGAAGCAGGGCAGCACCTGCAGAATTTATTAAAAACAGAAAAGGGTACAAACTTGAGGGGGACAACCAGCCTTCCCCTTTGAACGGGGGGACAAAGGAGCCTGACCTCGAAGAGAGAGAATACATCAAAACTGCAACATAGAGAAAAAATTATCCTCTACGGTTGCGAAAACTATAAATACCACAATCATCAAACCGAAGGGCACATCTAACTGTCCTAGGTAGATCTGCCCTATTAGTGTACCTTATACTACTTCTATGATCATGAGCAGAAGCCGCCAGACGATCTGCCACCCCATTCTGTTCCCGAAAAACATGATGTAAAGCACTGTGTTGTAGAAGAGTACGACAAAGACGAAGCTCATACACATATTGCCAAGGAGGATGGCAATGATTGTTTAAAACATCCACAGCAATCAAAGAATCCGATTCCACAATAGCAGAAATACCAATATCACGACACATAAGCAACCCATCTCGTAACGCTAGAATTTCAGCCTTGATATTTGTACCGTAACTGTAAAAACTAGAGAAAGCACACAACATAGCTCCATGAGAATCTCTAATAATCCCACCACCTGTACAAACACCATTCACACAAGATCCATCCGTGTTCAATTTGAAACGACCATTCGAAGGAGGTAACCAACGAATCCAAATACCTTTCGCAGGAGGCACATACTGAATAGGAAGCTGAAGACGTTGAATAGCAGCTTGACATCTGTTATTGATCACAGCCCGAGGTTTAAAAACACACAATAACTCTCGAAGATGCACCACCACCCGCCGAAAAATATGATCAACATGCATTGGGACACTTTCAAAAATTGCCGCACAACGAGCCTTCCAAACTTCCCAGCAAGTGAACACAAAAATACCTAGCTGAATTGCCCCGACTTGATGTCTAGTGGAAGAGCTAGACCAAACCCGGAACAAATGCATGATGTTGTAATACACACTGACCTTACCAAGCGGATGAGCAAACCGAGACCAGACTTCCGTAGCAATCTCAGATTGAGTAAACAAATGAACCAATGATTCACCTTGAGGAGTCGCTCGACAACAAACACACTTAGAAGCCAATTGAATCTGCCTGCGCTGGAGACAATCATCCAACGGAAGAGCATTCTGTAACATGCGCCAAATGAAAGCACTCACCTTTATAGGAAGCCAATCTTTCCAGATTTTGTTTGCCCAAGATATAGATGGAAATTTAGTTCGCCAATGATTCCAGAATGAAGAGGAATGAAACTCACCGGAAGTGGTCAAGGTGCAAACAAGACGATCAACCTCATTCTCTGAGCAACAAATTTGTTGAATCTGCGCATGTAAACTAACTGGAAGCATGGGAAGAAATGCAGATATATCGGCAAGAGCATCGCGAACATTAAGAGTCAAATCCATGGGACGCGGACCTTCAAGTCTTTCTCCACACCAATTGTCATTCCAGAAAGAAATGTCTCCTCTGCCGACAACCCAACGACTATATTGTTCCACCCTATTAAGTTGTAACATAATGGCTTTCCAAGAGGGAGTACCCACAAACGAGCGCTGTGAAAGTGAACCCCATTCGTATTTCGAGCGACAAAATCGAGCCCATAACCCTCTCCCTTGAAGGACACGCCATGCTAATTTAGCATGCAAGGATTCCATGACCTGTTGAAGACATCGAATTCCCAGCCCCCCTTCACCAACAGGCCGACACACCTTATGCCAAGACACCCAATGAGCTCTATGTTCCCCATTTGAACTCCATAAAAATTCAGCAAGGGCACGCTCAATTCTCTGCAAAACAGTTTTAGGAACGGAGATGGCAGCCATCGTATACACTGGAATGCTACTCAACACAGACTTGATGAGCGTTATGCGAGCACCAAATGATAGCAGTTTGGCCCGCCACCCACTTATTCTCTGAATAATCTTGGCCTCGACCTCCTCAAAATAGCATCGCTTCAACCTACCACGGAAGAGAGGAATGCCCAAATATTTCAAAGGCCAAAACCGACGAGAACAACCTGACCAAGATTCAATCTGCCCACTACGATGAATCGAACAAGCTTTTGGAGCATAAAAGCCACTTTTTTGGAGATTTATAACTTGTCCAGAGCCTTTTTCATACATTTGAAAAATCGCCCGTAAACCAAGAATAGAGGATTTGCTTCCATTACCAAAAACAAGCATATCATCTGCATATAACAGATATGAAACCGTAACCCCGTCGCGCCCATGATAATAAGGCTGAACAACACCCTCAGCCAAAGCCTTATTGATTGAACGAGAGAGAACCTCCTGAGCCAGTAGAAAAAGGAACGGAGATAACGGATCACCCTGTCGAACACCCCTCGTTGATTTGAAAAAACCGCATGAGCCCCCATTGAGACGAATAGAATACCAAACATTATTAATTATCCGTATAATCAGTCCCTGAACATCGGAATTGAATCCAAAGGCCTGCAAAGTTCTCATGACAAAATCCCATTCTAACCGATCATAGGCCTTGGACATATCAAATTTGAAGATGACATTACCCCCTCTAACTTTAGTGTCAATACGCTGTGTAAGCTCGTGTGCCAAAAGAACGTTTTCCTGGATACTGCGACCTTTCACAAACCCAGCCTGTTCTGAAGAGATAATATTGGGCAACAAGTTGGCAAGCCGAGAAGAAACTATACGAGAAACAATCTTACTAGCAAAATTGCAAAGACTGATCGGGCGAAGGTCACCCAATTCCGTAGGATTATCAATCTTTGGAATTAAAACCACTGTCGTCGCCGATAGACCCCTAGGAAACTCGTCTCGAAAAAGGAAATGATTGCAGAAATCACATCCTCCTTAACAATGGACCAGCAACCTTGAAAAAACCACCCTGTAAACCCATCCGGGCCTGGAGCGCTATTAGGATTGAGATTAATAATAGCAGTCCAAATCTCCTCCTCCGAGGGAAGCCGAAGCATATCACTGTTATCCCTATGGGAAACCAGAATAGGCAAGTCACTAAACATAGAATCCGTGATAGTGTGAACAGAAGACGTAAATAACGTTTTATAATAGTCCTCAGCCATGCCACCAATTAGAGCTGGATCATCACTCAAGGATCCATCAGCCAAACGAAGACGAACCCTATTCACATGAGCCCGATTATTAATACTGGCATGAAAAAATTTCGAATTTCTATCTCCATCCTCTAGCCATTTTTGACGTGATTTCTGACGGATCAATTCCTCATCCCATTTTATGGCTTGAGATAAATTTCGACGGACACTCTCTAAATGTTCTGCCGTTTGCTCGTTCCAACCATGTTGAAGATCGAAATCCAATCTTAAAATTTCATCTTGAAGCCTCTCAATCCTCCGACGAACATGACCAAAAACCTGCCAATTCCAATTTTTCAAACCTATGCGCATGCTCTGAAGTTTTTTAAACAAAACCTCCAACGGAGCGCCAACCACCGGTTTTTGCTAAAGTTCAGCGACAAATGTCAAAAAATCAGGATGGTCCAACCACATCCGTTGAAAACGAAACATACCTTTAGCTTTACGCTCTTTTTGAACCTCTACCAAAAGAGGCGAATGATCCGATTCATTAGAGGGAAGATGATGCACAGTTAGACCTGGGTATGATGCAGCATAGAAACCGTTACACATGACCCTGTCAAGCCTCTTCCATATTCTTCTTCTACCCTCTTGATTATTGCACCAAGTATAACGACTGCCTTCAAACCCAACGTCAATGAGACCAGCCTGAGATATAAAGGAATTGAAATCATCCATGTCATTGAAGTCACACTGGCCACCTCCTAACTTCTCACTGGAATGAGATATCACATTAAAGTCTCCACCAATAAGCCACGGAGTTGACAGAGAACCCGATAAAGTGAGCAAATCCGACCAAAGGACCCTCCTAAGGTCCCTGCTACATTTAGCATATACAATAGTTAACGTTACCGAAAAACTAGAACCAATAGTGACTTTAAGGTTCAAAAACTGATCCGACGAGCCCAAAAGAACCACATCCACAGTACTTCCCCATAAGATCCAAATATGAGAATTTATTGGATTCGCATGAAGCGAATTAGAATAATGCAACCGACGACATAACTTATTAATTTTACTGCCTGAAGCCTTTGGTTCCAAAATTGCGCAAACGAACGGTTTTTGTTGAGTCTTGATCGTACTAAGATAATCCATAGTTTCTTTATTGCAAACCCCCCTAGCATTCCAAATTAGGATCGACATTAAAAACAATTATTGCGACACAGTTGACTGGGCCTTAGATGCCGCCCTAGTAACTCTAACATTCTGTTGCAAAATTTTTCGTTGTTGGATTTTCTTAATCCTCCTAGCACAATAATGTTCAAACTCCGGCCTAATATCCCCATAATTCCTTTCTGAATCCGATAAATATTTGTCATTGTCAAGCATATGCTCCTTATATTCGCCTCCAGTCGAATGAGCCTTACCAAGCTGTCTCGGTTGAAACTTGAAATCCGACTCCCATTCATCAAAATTACCCTTGGACACTGTATTATCAACAGGTGTGGCATTAGGTTCTCCATGTAAAACTTCCTCAATCCCCTCCTCAGTCATATCCCCAAGGGCGGCAAATGCATTTGTTCCTAAAACTGACGCACTTGATTTCTCCACAGTCCCTGACGGATCTTCCTTTTCATGCACACTAGTCACTGGAGCGGTGTTATTACCCTGACTAGGGACATCAATATGTTCAACCTCCGTCTTACAGCCTTGAGAGTTTTTTGCCCCAGAACACGATTCACCAGCCATTTTGCCTTGTTTAACTACAGGCTCCCATCGGGTAGCTAATGTTGGTTTGGCCGATGCACGATCAGCCTTAATTGCATCCCCTTCCCGTGTTGAAGTAACCTTATTCTTGTTCACATCCTTGCATTGCACCTTATCATCCAATATGCCGGTCTCATTCGAGTACGGCGAAGGCTTCTCCGATACAACACGATCAGATCTTTTAATGACTTTGTGACAGTGTTCTTTGACATGGCCTAAAAGACCACATCCAACACAAAACCGAATGTTGCCCTCAAATTCAAGGGATTGCCAAAAACCGCTATCCTTACTTGTGCCGATCCAAAATCGGTAAGGGAGAGACTCCGAAACATCGACTTCCACACATATCCGAGCGAACATAGGTCTCTCTAAAGATAGGGTTTTTTCATCGGCACGTAAAAAATGTCCCAGTGAATTACCAATGCACTGAAGAAAAGATGGATTAAAAAACATTAATGGCAGTTGATGTAGTCGAACCCAAACCGCTACACGCGTACTATCCTTCCGGAACGCAAAGTCTGGAGACCAACGAAACGATCTGTACATGCATGACTGAATCATATGTGATTCTTTAGAAAGAGCAAGGACAAGATCTTCAGGGGAAGAAAGTCGAACCATAACATGCCTAGGATCCAACAAGCCAACTACAAACAGACCTTTGAGTTTCCATGTTCGACCAATATTCTCCTGAATGGCGTGCACTGATGGCCTTCCAGCCGAAAATTTGAGTATGATAGTATTGATAAATTGCTTGTCCGCCACTTCAATCTCCATTGGTGTAAATAAACAGCCTGGTTCACCATTAAAGGAAGTGACTTGCCTTGGGGCTAACGGTATTGCTTGAAGAATAGGCGAGGAGGCGCCGACAAAGGTTTTTGGCTGACCAACGACATTGGCGTAGGATTTAGCATTGACATCCTTGTCCATTGCAGTGTTCATCTTTGCCGGTATATCCCCAGTTTCCCCCGGAGGATCAGCCCCCGGGTTGTTAGTCTTGATTGCCCATACCGCTTTTCTAACGAATGCTTATGTGAAATCCAGTGAAGCTAAATCTTTAATTCCATAACCTTCATGTTGGATATGATATTTATGTGTTTTACTTTCTTAAAAACTGGCATGAGTATTTTGGCATTAAGATATGATATAGGCCATCTTTGGATCGTTTGAGCCTAAATATTTCCCGACCTTACTAAAAATATCCATAGTGTCGCCTTTGAGCTTAATTAAAAACAATGGAGTGTGCTAAGCACACATTGAACCCCCATTCGACTTCGTTTGTTTAACACACATTAACTTAACCCCTAAAGCTTATACACTTTTGTCTACCCTTTGAGAGAGTAGGATTGGGTGGGAAATTGATTTTAAGGGACCATATTCAGTTAGAAAAGTTCCCGAAGACTTCTTCTTCCTCGTCGTTCAAAAAAAAAGTTAAAAAAAAGAGAGAAAAAAATATTGACTCAACGAAAAATAAATAGGAAGAAGAAGAGTGAAAGAAGATTCAAATGAAAGCATAGCTTTCAATAGAGAAATATGATAGAAAAATTCTTCTGAAAATGGAACACTAGTATTTTTAGCTTGATATATTGAAAAAAACAAGTTTGGGGGAAAAGTCCCCACTTGTGGTCTTTGTAGGTCTTAGCCTAATTGGGAAACACTTCCTTTTGTTTGGAAGTATTTGGGGAAAATGTTAGTCTTGCTCTCTCACTTTGTATTCTATTCACTTTCCATCGTATCCCCCAACACCTTGGCCTTACATTACAAGCTTAATAAAGTCATATTGATCTTCTTGCCAATACTTGTGTTAGTTGATTCGATAAGTAATGCATGTGAATTGATCCCCACTTCATTTATTCGTATTATTTACAAGCTCACTATGTTAGCATAATCTTAGCTATTACAAGTAATTGGGGTATGAAAGCATTGTATGTCATACTTAGGAAGTGCATGAGATGGATGTATAAGTATTTGAAATCCTTGGTGTTCTCTCTTTCTGTGATAGACCGGGTTTGGATGGTAGATTGCTTACTCTGTGTTGTATTTATTTTGAAAATCCTGATTTTTAGAATGGGTGTTGTGCTTAGCTAAATAAAAATATTTAAGTTAAGATATTTTCTATGACTGGTTAGCACACACACACGGAGAAATTAAGACCGGTCGCAATCTGAGTATAAGTCAGTTTGTTCTGTGAATAAGTCTGCACATATGTGGTGAGCATTTTCTGAGACAAATATGATATGCCGTTGTGACTTGAAAATGAAACCAATAGTATTTTTGTTATTTATTTTTTATTTATTGTTTTTAGAGTAATTTTTACCTGCTTTTGTTATTTATTTTGTATTTATAAGTTTTTGTATTTATCTGCATAGTCGAGTCGTTCGTCAGAGCCTGCTTGAGTTTGTGGGTTTCTAGAGGAGTGTAAAATAGTGTCACCCCCCAAAAAGAATTTCTTTATTTTTGTAATTTAATTGCTTTTGTATTTATTTGTATTGTTTACTCATGGACGAGAAAAGTCTAAGTTTGAGGGTATTTGATAGATGTGTTTTATACGCATCTATTGGGTACTTTTATAGCTTAGAAATAACAATTCCACGAGGGTTTTGGCTAGTAATACGTGTTTTTGAGTTATATTGTGAGTTTCAGGGTTTTAGGTGAAATTATTGGATTTACAAGACTTTTATTGAAGATTTCAATAAAGGGTGCAAAGTGCAAACATTGAAAAGATGATTGAATTGAAGAAGGAGACCCCTTGCGGACGCAAGGGTAGGGGACCTTCCCCCGCAAGGTCTCCAACGTGCACACTCAGCCGGGTAAAGGGCCTTGCGGCCTCATTACATCAACACTTTGCCCCCGCAAGGTGTCCAGTAGCCACCATACGGGAGTCTTGGCCTGACTGAATCTCCTTATTCCCTTCAAACACCCTGGTATATATAGAAGACGTGTAGCCACAAGCCGAGGACGTTAGGAGTTAACTTTTATATGATTTTTAACACGGATTTCGTTTGTAATACATAGTATTAGTAATTGTAATTATAGTTTTGAAGATCTATTCATGTATTCTTTCATTCCGCTGATATGTTCATATTCAAGGATGAACTAACCGTTCATTAATCTAGGAATTGAGAGGTAACTTGTATCGAATCTATTGCTCAATATATTTTTATTCAGTTAATTCTTGTTGATCATGATGTTTATCAATTCCTTTACTGTCTAGCTTTGAACAAATGAATGAAATCACAAGTAGTAAAGACCTAGAGGTGCGGATAGTTACACGGCAAAATGCATATGTCGTACACTGGCTCACCATTGTGATAAATTGACTTTATCGATGCACGAGAGTGATAAGTTAGGGTCAGGTTCATATATATGACCTAAGTGATAGATAGGATTCATATGTTCTTGTTCTTAGGATATAGATTAGATGAATTATTTAAGATGTAGACTGAATTATAATTTGACAATCTATATCTATCTTTTGTGAACGAACCCAAGCAGTTGATTGATACTTTATTTAAAAGAGCAATAAAATAGATCAAGTGAATTACATTTTTTTTGGGAAGCAGGGTGGCACTTGCAGAATTTTGTTAAAAGTAGAAAAGAAATACAAACATGAGGGGGACAACCAGCCTTACCCTTTGAACGGGGGGACAGAGGAGCCTTACCTCGAAAAGGAAATAACAAAACAAAAAATTAATTACACTTTCTGAAATTATGAAACCCTAAACGATCATGAATGAAAGCTTGACAGGCTTCACGAGGAAGATCAACCGTGTGACAAAAACTCTGAAAACCTTGATGGACATGGGCAGCAGCAGCAAGCCTATCAGTAACACAATTCTGCTCCCGGAACACATGATGGATAGAATATGAACCAGGAAGAAGGCCAGAATCACGAAGCCCATACTCAAACTTCCAAGGACTTTTATGCAGATGAGTTAACACTTTAACTGCAACCATCAAATCAGATTCAACAATAACATTTGTAATATTAAGATTACGGCAGATACGAAGCCCATCTCGCAAAGCGTTGATCTCTGCCCCCGTGTTTGTACGATTACCATAAAAGGCCGAAAAGGCCACAACCAAAGCCCCTTGAGAATCACGTAAATACCCCCACCAGTATGCTGACCATGAACTGCAGAGCCATCAGTGTTAAGTTTGAAGCAACCTTCTTGGGGGGGAAGCCAACAAACCCAACAACCTTTCCGTTGAACCGGGACAATAATCGGGAGACTGAGACAATCCAAACTCACTTTGGCTAAGTTAGATGACTGCGATTTAGGCCAAAAGAGCATAAACATATCCCGAAGATTTCCCTTGATACGAGAGATGATTTCATCGGTCTGCATAGGATAATCATCGAAAACTGCTTTACACCTTGCTTTCCAAATTTCCCAACAAGCAAAGAGAAGAATACCCAAGCAGCAAGCTCCAGTCTGATTATGGCATGAAATGTCCGAAGTCCAGGTCTTGATTAAATGAAGAAGAAAGCCATAAAAGCTACCCTTATGAAAGTGGTTCGCAAAAAGACCCCAGACCGTCTTGGCAATGTCCGAATGGAGAAACAAGTGGACCAAAGATTCCCGACTCGGTTGGGAGCAGCAACGACATTTTGACACAATGGGGATACGTTTGATGTGGAGTTGCAAATCAACTGGAACCACACCATTACACAGCCGCCACATAAAACAGCTTACCTTGGTAGGAATCCAAGGTTGCCAGAATTTGGACGCCCAAGTGATAATAGGAGAAGAAGCCCGGCAGTGCTCCAGAAAATCCGAAGAAGTGAAGGCTCCCGACTTAGACAGAGAAAAAATAAATTTATCTGGATAAATTTGATCACAAACAATATTCCTAACTGCTGAATGGAGCTGAGACGGGATCAGATCAATTAATTGATCAATGTCTTGTATACCTTTCTGAACTGAGAGGGAAACATCAATAGGACGCGGACCTTCCAATATCTCCCCACACCAATTGTCTAACCAAAATGAAACCCGACCTTCACCAATTATCCAATGACCGAGATCAAACACAGTCGGAAGTTGAGACATGATAACCTTCCATTGAGGGGCTGCCAAGATAGGACTGGAGAAGCCTTTCTCCCCATCATACTTTAAGTAAACAAACTGAGACCAAAGAGAAGTTCCTTGTATGACACTCCATGCCATCTTAGCGTGAAAGGACTGCATAACTTGACTGAGAGATCGAAGGCCAAGACCACCTTCACAAATAGGCCAACAAATGGAAGACCAAGTAACCCAATGTGACCGAGGATTCCCATCGGAGCTCCAAAGGAAGTTAGCCATATGAGATTCAATGCGACGAATCACCGAAGGAGGAATACGTACCGCAACCAAATTGTGAATGGGAATACTACTCAACACCGATTTCAACAGAATAAGACGACCCCCATCGATAAATGACAAGCCTTCCAACCAGCTATCCTCCGTACAATTTTATGCTCAATGTCTTCAAAGTAGGAACTCTTAATCCGGCCATAAAATATGGGAACTCCCAAGTATCGTAATGGAAAGTTGCGTCGACTACAACCCGACCAAGCAGCAATTCTTCGGATTTTGGCAGTGGAGCACGAAGAATGAATATAGAATCCACTCTTACTCAAGTTAATAAGTTGCCCAGAACTGATTTCATATCGGGTAAGCAGTTGACAAAGAGCCAATATTGACTGTTTGGAAGCATTACAGAATAACAACATATCATCTGCAAATAATAGATGAGAAATCAACACACCACCTCGGCCATGGGAATAGGGCAGAACAGTCTGATCCATAATTGCATTATTCAGAGCTACAGATAATACGTCTTGAGCAAGAATGAAGAGTAATGGAGATAAAGGATCCCCTTGCCGAAGACCTCGAGACGACGAGAAAAAACCAAAATAACCACCATTAACCCGGATAGAGTACCAAGAATTACCAATTAATCTGTCAATCATATCACAGAAGGACGAACCAAATCCCAACGACACTAGCGAATTCCGAAGAAAATCCCATTCCAGCTGATCGTAAGCCTTGCTCATATCAAGTTTGAAAGCCACATTACCACCCCTACACTTCTAGCCAATCCTGTGGATTAACTCCTGAGCCAGGGCAATGTTCTCATGTATACTGCGCCCCTTGACAAAACCCGATTGCTCACTGGAAATAATGTTAGGTAAAATAGAAGCTAAATGAGAAGTGATCGATTGTTTTATTTATCTATTTCCTTGCAAGTGTACAAGCCTATTATAGAATAGACTCGGAAGCAAGGGTCGAACCCACAGAGACAAGTGATCACGAACAGTGCGAATATAGATAGCAAATTATTAACCTAAGGGGGGGTTTTTATGTTTAATTCTACTCTAAACTACTAGTTATAGATGTTTAACTAATTAGACAAGAATAATGATATGAAGATCTTATGGTGAGTGGAAATCTAGGATTACGGGTTTCACTTATATCTCCTTTATGTTCAATTCATAATAATGTCATTCAATGTCTTGGGTTCGTTCACTAAAAATAGATATAGTCGTTGAACAATTGGTTCAGCCTCCATCCCATAAAATTCACCCATTCCATATCCTAAGCACGGGAACTATCAATCTAGTGTCACCTAGATTTATGATCTATCTGTCACCTAGATCATGTAAGAACTGGTCCTAACTTATCACTCTCGTGCTTCGATAGGTCCAATTTATTGTGTTGGTATTGTGTTGGTGTACGACATATGCACTCGGTCATGCAGTTATCCGCACCTCTAAGCCTTTATTATTTGCGATTACATTCATTTGTTCAAAGCAAAATAATATAGGGATTGATAAACAACACAATCAACAAGCATTGAATAGACATATATATATGAATCAAAACATAAATTCGATACAAGTTACCTCCCACCTCCTAGATTAGGGATGATTTAGTTCATCATAGGCGATGAACGACACATGAAGATGATGGGAGACATGATTTGATCTTCAATACTTGAAATTACAAAACCTAACTATGTTATACAATCTAAAACTACCTAAAATCTATGTAAAGAGAGCTTCCAGCCGTCCTCCTTATGCTTAGGCTCGGCATCTGACTTCTATATATACTCGGGAGTTGTGATTGAATCGAATGATTGTGTGAAAATCCGAAAAGGTCGCATTCTGCCTACCTTGCGGTCGCAAGGTGCTGGATACCTTGCGTCCGCAAGGTCTCCAGTGTGGGTGGCTTTTGATTCTTTGATTGCTGACTTCGGGGGCCTATACTGCCTACCTTGCGGTCGCAGTGCGAGGCACCTTGCGTCGCAAGGTGTCCAGATGCATCTTTATTTTTCTTCAATTTTTCTCTTCCTTGTAATTTGCACTTAAAACCACGGAGTTTCGCGTATTTTCACAATAATCCACGAAACTTACAAAACTCACCGAAAACATATATTAGTACTCAAAAGACTCGTGAAATAGCATAATTTAAGTCATAGAAGTATATAAAATCGACGTATAAAATACATCGATCAAATACCCCCAAACTTGAACTTTGCTCGTCCACGAGTAAACAAATAAACTTATAAATACAAAAGCATATAAATAACAAAAATTAAAATCTTTTTGTGAGGGTGACACTATTTACACTCCTCTATAAACCCACAAACTCAAGGAGACTCTTTCGAGTGACTCGACTATGCAGATAAATACAAAAACAAATAAATACAAAAGCGAATAAAATTACACATAAAAATAAAACATAAAATCTTTTTGGCTTCATCTCAAGTTATAAGTGTATGGCATGCATGTAATCTCAGTTTGGTGCTCACCACATATATGCAGGCTTAGTCATATAAAACCAACTAGTCTTTTCTTAAGACTGCTACTACTTTTAATTTCTCCGTGTGTGTGTGATCACCAGTCTTAAAGAATATCTTAACTAAAACAGTTTTATTGAGCTAAACACCACATTCATATGAAAATCACAGTTTAATAGAAAATCATGCATTAAGAAGTATGAGATCTACCATCCAAACCCGGTCAGTTACAGACAGAAAAGGTCCCAAGGATTCAAAAGATTTATACATCCATCCCATGCACTTCTATGTATGACATACAATGCTCTCCTATCCCAATGACTTGTAATAGCTAAGATTATGCTAACACAGTGAGCTTTAGGGTGAATAATAGTGATTATGAAGTGTGTGATCAATTTCATGTTACTCACTTGACAGTAAAAACAACATAAGCATTGGCAAGAAGATCATTAGGACTTTATAAGCTTGTAATGTAAGGCCAAGGTGTTGGGGGATTTGATGGAAAGGGATTGGAATTCAAAGTGAGAGAGTAAGACTACCCTTTATCCCTCATACTTCCAAGCAAAAGGAAGTTTTCCCTATTTAGGCTAGGACCTGCAAAGACCACAAGTGGAGGGGTGCTTTGTGTTACTTTTCACTTTTCTTCTTCCCCCAAACTTGTTTTGGGCAATATATTCTTCTAAAAATATCATCATTCTAATCAGCAGAATTTTTCTAACATATTTTCTCTTGAAAGCTATGCTTTCATTTGAATCTTTGTTTACACTCTTCTTCTTCCGTTTCATTTTTCGTCGACACATGATTTTATTATTATTTTTTTCGACGACGGAAAGAAGAAGCCTTCTGAAAAATAGCCTAACTGAAAAGAAGTGGTCCTCCTAGAATCAATTTCCCACCCAATCCTACTCTCTCTAAGGGTAGGCTAAAAGTGTATAGGCTTTTAGGGTTAAGTTAATGTGGGTAATATAAACGATGGCGAATGGGGGTTTAAATAATGTGCTTAGCACACTCCATTCTTTTTCATTAGGCTCAAAGGGGACACTAGGGATATATTTAGTATAGGTCAGGGAATATTTAGGCTCTAACGATCCAAAGATGGCCTAAATCATTTCTTAATGCCAAATGCTCACATAGTATTTAAAGCAAGTAAGACAACACAAAATATCATATCAACTATGGGAATTGGGTTGAGTGTTTAGCATCACTGGATTTTACATAAGCATTTGCTAAAACAGATGGTAGGGACAATTGAGACTAACATGCAGACACGGTTCGAAAGTGTGCTTGAGATATATAAATGAGAAAAATCCAAGGGATCTAACTAACATGCAATTGACCCTAAGTTACAATTTAATGCAACAATCATGTTCGAATGGCTATGCATCATATTCTTGTGCATATCTTGTTGAAGTGAAATCGGTGTTATAAACTTTATAAAACTATTCTAATCCATAGTTATGACTGGTGTGAGTGCAGGAAGAATTTGGAGAAAAGTAAAAGTTTCGCAAAATTAAGTAAATTCCAGAGGGATCTACGGACTAACTATGCGGTTCATTGCACTAATCTCCTCATGGACTACGACTAGCATTACCACACCTAACTCGAGGATGAATATTTTGAATTAAATTTTTTTTTTTAAGAAATTGGAAAATTGGAGGTGATGACGATGACACAATTGATGATGGGTCCCCATAAGAGGAACCCACGAGTATCCAGAATAAGTGTATTCTGGTCAAGGCAACACCTCCGAAAATCAGAAAAAATAAAAACAGGAAAAATAGGGTGAAGAGTTAAATGGTCATCAAAGAAAGAAATTCTCTTTCACCCTAACGACATAGCCCAATTCCATTCTTCCTTAGGCTAGGACCTGCTAAGACTTAAAGTTTTAAATCCCCCCCCCCCAAACTTAAGTTCTATTTTGTCCTCAAAATAGAGGAACATATGAGAGGATTGATGGGGTAGGACAAATATCAAAAGGAGATAGCGGGTCCACCTAACGAACGAGGACGGAACTTGGGCCTCGACTCAAGGTGAGTCGGGCGGGATAACGAATGAGGGCGAAACTTCGGGGATCGTGCCTGGTGGCAACCATAAGTAATTTGAGACATTATGTCCCACGGTGTTAACCCAAGAAAAATTTCATTTGGTCGGACGCATTTGTGCCAGCTGTTGACTCACCATATCGGTTTGGAGGACTTCCTCCAACTTTGGAGATCCCAACGGCGGGTCCTCTTCCTCTTCGGGTTCCTCCTCTTGAGGAACCCTCACCTCTTGAGGAACCCTCACTTGGTGATGCTCAAACAAAATGGCCCTAGTAATGGCCGGACGGCCTTGACCTCTCGGCGTGTTTGGGCATTCTCATTTGCCCCCTACAAGTCGGTAATCAAATGCGGGAGCGCGAACCCCGCATTCGTCCTACCTCTAATAAGGGTCTTGATTTGGCCGTTGATCAAGCGGCCAACATCAAGACCCACCGGTCATGATGGTGTAGGTCAAGACAGCCCTCTCCCAATTCACCGTGTTTTGGTGACTCGAGGACATGAGACGTCCGCAAACAAATTTATACACGGGCTTGGCCGTGTCTTGAAGGAAGGATTCTCTCATGGTGCGTGGTCCATAAGGTGGTTGACGGCTATAAGACCACTCCACACCAGGGAGAGCAATGACAGCATTCACTACCTCGACAGGGATACGGGGGCTGAGGTGTGTGCTAAAGTCATCGGCACCAACCGCAAAGTTGGAGGTGCCGAAATACATGTTAATGTTTTCAGACAAAAAATTGATAGTAATGTTCCTAACATTAACAGTGTCTAGCACACCGCCATCCATGCCAATGTTGCCATTGGCGTAGAATTCTCGGACAATGGGGACTACGGCGTCCCTAGGCGGAGAATCTAACAAACGTCCCCACCTACGAGCCATCAGAACAGGACGGATACCAAAGTCTTCAGCCTTGAATCCCCTTTCGGGCACCAAGGACTTGGAGAGTTTGTTGGTGTACCTTTCTGATGCTTCGTAGGACACGAAGCGGGTGATGTCAAAATTATGCTCTTCCTCCTGAGCAGGGCTGGAGAATGAAGAGCCGGTATTTCTACGCTTTCTAAATATTTTGTTTGATAAAAATTTTAAAAACTAAAAGTTTAACAATTAAAAGTGTGTTTTAAAATTTTAAAATTAAAAATTTATTCTAAAGCATGCAAAAATATATCTACGTTAAAACTATCTAGCACCCTAGCATGCAAATATTTTACGTATGAAATTAAATAGGGTGTTAGGGTTACTTGTTTGCAGCCTTAATCGAGTGAATGCAGCCGGAGTGGAGCTTGATCTTCGACGGCAACAATGGTGGTTCTTCCTTCTTCTTCTTCAAAATCTTCAAATTGTGGGGTGTAATGGTGGATGAGTGGATGAGGGAGATGAAGAGTTTGAGGGAGAGAGAGGGATTATCTTGGAGATAGTGCCGGATTTTTTTGAAGATCTGCCGGAATTTGGAATAAATTTGGACTGCTGCTGCTGCTGCTTGAGAGAGAGGGGAGAGTTTCTGTGATTTCTGAAGAAGAAAACCCGGCAATGATTATATAAAGGGACCTTGCGGTCGCAAGGTCTGCCACACCTTGCGTCCGCAAGGTGGTCAGTCAAAGCGGTTGGGATTCTTCATTCATTCCCCATGTCTGACACTACACTGCACGATATTCGCATTTACTGGGGACCTTGCGGTCGCAAGGTCCTTCACACCTTGCGTCCGCAAGGTGGACAGATTCTTCCACTTGATTTTCTTTTCTAACTTTTCAGCAGTTTGCAGTTTAGTCCTTCCGTTAACTTCCGTTATGTCTTGGATATTTCCTGTATGAAAAATCTAAACAAAATTCTAAACTAAAAATTATTAGTAACATATAAATACAACACTAAGATGTTTTTCTCCCCCAAACTTGAATTTTGGCATATTTAATTAAAAATTAAATGTCCAAAAATAAAATTTAACGGAGAAAAGCATATTTAAACTAACTAAATAACAAATAACTTTCAAAATAGTGGGTTGCCTCCCACTTAGCGCCTTTGTTTAACGTCTTTGGCTCGACCAAACTGCAAGCCTAATCTCTTGGTGGTTCATTGTCAGCCAAACGGATTAATTCAATTGTTCGTTCAACTGACATTGGCTCAAAATATGGCTTGAGTCGGTGTCCATTCACTTTAAACACTTCATTATTTTGGGGTTTTGGGGTTTTGTATATCAACGACCCCATGAGGATAAATTCGTACTATTCTAAAAGGACGAGACCATTTAGATTTTAACTTTTCACAGGAATAACCTTAACCTAGAGTTAAACAATAAGACTTTCATACCTGGATGAAGCATTTTGTTGGCTAATCCCATGTCATGATACTTTTTGGTCTTTTCTTTATACGTCTTCGCATTCTCATACGAATTAAGTCTATGTTCTTCTAACTCATTTAACTAAAACAGTCTTTCTTCTCCGGCCAATGTTAAATCTAAATTTAATTCTTTAATTGCCCAATAGGCTTTATGCTCAATTTCAACTGGTAAATGGCAAGCTTTGCCATATACCATTCTATATGGACTCATTCCTATGGGTGTCTTAAAAGCAGTTCGGTATGCCCATAAAGCATCCTTGAGCTTAGATTCCCAATCTTTACGATTAGGCCTAACAGTCTTTTCTAACACTGCTTTTATCTGCCTATTGCTTACTTCTACTTGTCCGGATGTTTGTGGATGATAAGGTGTAGCTAACTTGTGAGTTACACCATGCTTTCTAAGAACATTATTTAACAACTTATTGGTAAAATGAGTTCCCTGGTCACTTATTATGGCCTTAGGGACTCCATATCTAAGCAAATAAATCTTCTACAAATTTGACTCTTGTTTTACCATCATTATTCTTGGTTGCTCTGCTTCTATCCATTTAGAAACATAGTCAACTGCTACCAAAATATACTCGCAATTATTGGACACAGGGAAGGGACCCATAAAATCAATACCCCAAACGTCAAAAATTTCAACTACTAAATTAACATGTAAGGGCATCTCGTTTCTCTTTCCTATACCACCTGTTCTTTGACATTTATCACATGTTGCGTAAAACAGCAGTTCACAATCTCTAAAAACAAGAGGCCAATGACACTGATTGCAAAATTTTACGGCGGTTTATTACCACTAAAATGACCACCACAAGAATATCCATGGCAAAATTCCATGATACCTTGTTGGTCTTTTTCTGAAATACATCTTCTTATTAAAGAATCAGAACAAATTTTGTATAAGTGAGGAGCTTCCCAAAATAATTTTTAGTTTCCGCCTAAAAATTTCTTCTTTTCGTAATGATCAAAATCCGGATTAATGATATCGACACATAATAGTTGACAAAATCGGCATACCAAGGGTCGAGAATCTTTAATGGCTAGGAGTTGTTCATCGGAAAATTGTCATTTATGGGGACACAGGATCATCAAGAAATTGACGTTCAAGCAAGGGTGAAAATTCTAACCTAGACAAGTGGTCAGCCACAACATTCTCGGTTCCCTTTTTATCCTTGATAGTTATGTCAAATTCTTGTAACAATAACATCCATCTAATTAATCTTGGTTTAGCATCCTTTTTACTTAACAAATATTTCAATGCAGAATGATCAGAAAAGATTATCACCTTTGATCCTAGCAAATATGATCTAAATTTTTCTAAAGCATATACTACTGCTAAAAATTCCTTTTCAGTAGTGGTATAATTCAATTGAGCATCATTTAGAGTTCTACTAGCATAATGGATCACATGAGGCTTTCTATCTACCCTTTGTCCTAACACGGCTCCAATTGCAAAATCTGATGCATCACACATGATTTCAAAAGGAAGTGACCAATCGTGGGGCCGGATAAAATTGGGCAAGAGTTAACTTTTCTTTTAATAAATTAAAAGCTTCTAAACATTCTTTATCAAAAATAAATTATGTATCTTTTGCTAACAAATTACATAGAGGTTTACAGATTTTGGAAAAGTCTTTTATAAATCTTCGATAGAAACCAGCATGACCAAGAAAACTTCGAACTCCTTTAACTGAAGTGGGCGGGGGTAGTTGTGAAATAACTTCAATTTTAGCTTTGTCAACTTCAATGCCTTTATTTGAAACAACATGCCCTAAGACAATTCCATGTTTTACCATGAAGTGACTTTTCTCCCAACTTAAAGTTAAATTAGTTTCGCAGCATCTTTTCAGGACAGATGTAAGGTTTTCTAAACAATGATCAAAAGAATTTCGAAAAGCGAAAAATCATCCATGAAAACTTCTACGCATCTTTCAACTAAATCCGAAAATATAGAAATCATGCATCTTTGAAAAGTAGCTGGTGCATTACACAACCCAAAAGGCATTCTCCTAAAAGCAAAAGTACCAAAGGGACATGTAAAGGTTGTTTTCTCTTGGTCTTCAGGTGCAACAGGGATCTGATTATATCCAGAAAAACCATCAAGAAAACAATAATATTCATGACCTGCTAATCTTTCAAGAATTTGGTCAATAAATGGTAAAGGAAAGTGGTCTTTCCTAGTTGCCGCATTTAATTTACGCAAATCGATACACATTCTATAACCAGTTATGGTCCTCGTAGGAACTAATTCATCTTTATCATTTTTAACAACTGTAATTCCTGACTTTTTAGGAACTACTTGAACAGGACTAACCCATTTACTATCTGATATAGGGTAAATTATACCCGCATCTAAGAGCTTAAGAACTTCTTTCCTAACAGCTTCTTCCATGTGAGGGTTAAGTCTTCTCTGTCTTTCTCTAGAAGGTTTACTACCTTCTTCTAAATGTATTTTATGCATGCACATAGAGGGACTAATTCCTTTTAGGTCAGCTAAGGACCATCCTAAAGCTTCTCTATGTGTCCATAAAACTTTCAGCAAACTTGCTTCTTGTGTTTCTGTTAAGTCGGCTGCTATAATAACAGGCAAAGTGTTACCTTCCCCTAAAAATGCATATTTTAGATGGGATGGTAATGGTTTTAATTCTTCGACTTTGGGAGAATTAATGGAAGGCATAAATTCAGAATTTTTTGCTTTAATTGTTTCTTTTATTTTAGCCTCATTATTCTCTTCTTGCTTTTCTTCCTTAATATCTTCTATCTCAATTTCTTCAATCTTAATTTCTTCAAAGAGAGATTTTAGAATCTCTACTTCATCATCTTTGATTTCATAACTTTCTTCTACTACTTTCTCTGACTCATCAGAATTATTTTCTGAATCTATCTTTATTTCTTTTTCATCTTTCTTTTTACTAGCTTCTAGCTTTTCTCTTTCTAATCTTTCTTCTTCTTCTATTTCTCTTTCAATTTCCTCAATGTCAATTTTTATGGGAGGAATAGGGCTATCATCATAGACAATAAATCTATCTCTCTCATAATCTTCCTCTTCTTCAAAAGTCTCGGTTGTTAATTTCTCTATCTCATCTATTGAAAAGCAGGCACTCATGTCACTAGGTCTATTCATAGCATCAAACATAGAAATTTCAACTGTTTTACCTAGGACTGACATTGTGAGTTTACCATTTTTCACATTAATCATTGTATTGGCAGTTGCCATAAATGGTCTGCCTAACAATATTGGGACCTCATTATTGGTACACATCTTCCTTTCCATCTCTAGAACCACAAAGTCTACTGGTATGATTAATTTATCAACCTGAACTAGGATATCTTCCACTATACCCAAATGATATTTAACTGAGCGATCAGCTAATTGCAATTGCATATTAGTGGGTTTTAGTTCTCCTAAACCTAATTGTTTATAGACTGCGAAAGACATCAAGTTAATACTTGCTCCTAAATCTAGCATTGCTTTCATCTTTTTAGAACTTCCCAAGGAGACTTGGATATTAAAGCTACCTGGGTCTTTCAACTTAAATGGTAATTCGGGTTGTAAAACAGAACTTACGTTTTCAGAAACAACAATCTTTTCGTTGTTTTCAAACTTGTGCTTTTTAGAGTGAAGATCTTTGAAAAACTTTGCATAAGCTGGAATATTTTTAATAACATTAAGCAAAGGTAAATTTACATTTACTTTGGATAATGATCGATGTATTTTATACGTCGATTTTATATGCTTCTGTGACTTGAATTAGGCTATTTCATGAGTCTTTTGAGTACTAATATATGTTTTTGGTGAGTTTTGTAAGTTTCAGGATTGTTCGTGAAAATACGCGAAACTCCAGGGTTGTAAGTGCAAATTACAAAGAAAGAAAAATTGAAGAAAATAAAGTCTGTCAATCGGACACCTTGCGGACGCAGGTGCCTCAGTTGCGACCGCAAGGTAGGGCGCTGTCCCTCAAGCCAGCAATCGAAGAGCCAAGAAGCACACACACTGGAGACCTTGCGGACGCAAGGTAAGGCGAAATCTTGAGAATGCGCAGAATTCGGGTTTTCACACAGTCATTCGATTCAATCACAACTCCCAAGTATATATAGAAGTCAGATGCCGAGCCTAAGATAAGGAGGACGGCTGGAAGCTCTCTCTACATAGATTTTAGGTAGTTTTAGATTGTATAACATAATTAGGTTTTGTAATTTCAAGTATTGAAGATCAAATCATGTCTTCCATCATCTTCATGTCTTTGTTCGTCTATGATGAACTAAATCATCCCTAATCTAGGAGGTGGGAGGTAACTTGTATCGAATTTATGTTTTGATTCTCATATTTATGTCTATTCAATGCTTGTTGATTGTGTTGTTTATCAATCCCTTTATTATTTCGCTTTGAACAAATGAATGTAATCGCAAATAATATAGGCTTAGAGGTGCGGATACGCATGGCCAAATGCATATGTGTCGTCGGCTCACCAACACAATAAATTGGACCTATCGAAGCACGAGAGTGATAAGTTAGGACCAGGTTCTTACATGATCTAGGTGACAGATAGATCATAAATCTAGGTGACAGCTAGATTACAGTTCATGTGCTTAGGATATGGAATGGATGAATTTTGCAGGGAGGGAGACTGAACCAATTGTTCAACAGACCATATCTATTTTTAGTGAACGAACCCAAGACATTGAATGACATTATTATGAATTGAACATAAAGGAGATATAAGTGAAACCCTGAATCCTAGATTTCCACTCACCATAAGATCTTTATATCTGTTATTACTGTCTAATTAGTTAGCTTCTATAACTAGTAAATTAGAATAGAATTAAACATAAAAAAACCCCCCCTTAGGTTAATAATTTGCTATCTATAATCGCACTGTTCGTGATCACTTGTCTCTGTGGGTTCGACCCTTGCTTCCGAGTCTATTCTATAATAGTCTTGTACACTTGCAAGGAAATAGATAAAATAAAACATCGATCAGATAACATATTAAAAATTTCCGTGAATTGTTTGTCCATTCGGTTTTTCATAAGTTTTCTTGGAAACGGGATTGGAGGAACATATGGTGGTGGAGCCACATAAGGTTCCTCTTCTTCTTGATCTAAATCTTTATCTTCTTCAACTGTATTATCTTTATTAATTTCTTTTTCCTTTTCTTGTTCCTTATTTGGAACCTCTAACTCTACTTCTACTTCTTTTTCTTTTTCTACCTCTTGATTACTTAAATCATCAATCACTTTCTCACTATCACTATCTTTTTCAATTTCTTTCTCTATTACCTTCTCAGAATTTTCTACTGTAGCATGCATATTGGAAGAAGGATCAGAATCACTTACCTCTTCACCGATCACCTTACCACTTCGCAGGACGGTGATTGACTTAGCTTGCTCAGTTTGACTAGGGAACTTCCCTTCTTCTCTTTTATTTGCTTCAGAACTTTCAAGATGTTTCTTTAGATTTTCAATTTCTTCAAGCATGTACTTCATCAAAGCTGCTTGACCTTTACTAGCTACTTCTTGCTTGGGAACTTCTTCAATTCTTAACTGATTTTGATTTGGCAACTGTGGAGGTTGTGGTGGTTGAGGTTGGAATTGTTGAGGTTGCAAAGGCTTATTTCCTCCCCAAGAAAACTTAGGATGATTCCTCCAACCAGGATTGTATGTATTTGAATAAGGATCATTCCTTGGCCTTTGAGGATACATATTCATAGCATTAGCCTGTTCAGAATACATAGCACTTGACGGACAAAAATTAGTAGCATGAGAATATAATCCACATAGAGCACATGCTTCTTGAATTTGCCAATTTTCAAATTGAGCTTGTGTATTTGAATTATCTTGCAATTGATATAGGCTCCTATTTTTACCTCTAGCACTTTTTTCTCGTTGGAGAATTAATACTTAGCATCTCAAATAATTCTTCTAGTGCTTCGGTGTCATTCTATTAATAGAACCACCACTGCACTATCAACCATAGTTTGTAAACCTGGCGAAAGACCATGATAAAATTGAAGCACTAACACATGTTGAGCCAAATTATGATGAGGACACATAATAAGCAGATTTTTAAATCTATCCCATGACTCATGGAATGTTTCACCTGGTTCATTTTGGAATGACATGATTTGTTTTCTATACTCTGTAAGAGATGCATGTTTGTAAAATTTGCTCATAAACAAATCATATAATTGTGCCCAAGTAAAAACACTATTTGGTGTTAGGTTCATAAACCATCTCTTTGTCAATTCTTTTAATGCACTGGGAAAGTATTTCATTTTAATTTGATCTTCAGTCAACCCTCCTAAAGGAAAAGTACTCATCATGTATTCATATTCTCTTAAGAAACTGACAGGATCTTCATGGGGCATCCCATGAAAAGATGGTATGGCATTAAAATAATGTCCTTTTAGCTCAAAATTCCTAATAGCATCTGGCAAGACTAGACATGATGTCACCACATTTAATGAAGGTCTACTGAAATCATTAATAGTTCTTTGATTTACTACTACTTCCATATTTCTTCTTGCAGGCTCTTCTTGTCTTTGATTCCTATTGACTGGATCAACTAGGTTTTCAGGATCACGAATATTGTTATTTTCTTCCATTGTAGGATCAGCCAGAGGATCCTCTTGATTCAGTTGGTCTTGATTATCTGGCTCAAAAGCTAGATTTTCAAAATATCTTTGGTATCTTTTAACAATATTTATATCTTGATCTAAGTCTACCAATTCAGGATTTAAAGATCTACGACCTTGCATGCAAATAAATTAAAGAAATTTTAAAAACAATTAACTATTTAAATAAAATAAAATAAAATAAAATCATTTTGTATTTTTTATTTTTTATAAAAACAGAAAATTAAACTAAAAACTAAATTAAATTAAAAACTACGCTACCTACAAACTAACTACGTGAACTAGCTTGTCCCCGGCAACGGCGCCAAAAACTTGATCGATTGTTTTATTTATCTATTTCCTTGCAAGTGTACAAGACTATTATAGAATAGACTCGGAAGCAAGGGTCGAACCCACAGAGACAAGTGATCACGAACAGTGCGAATATAGATAGCAAATTATTAACCTAAGGGGGGTTTTTATGTTTAATTCTACTCTAAACTACTAGTTATAGATGTTTAACTAATTAGACAATAATAACAGATATGAAGATCTTATGGTGAGTGGAAATCTAGGATTATGGGTTTCACTTATATCTCCTTTATGTTCAATTCATAATAATGTCATTCAATGACTTGGGTTCGTTCACTAAAAATAGATATGGTCTGTTGAACAATTGGTTCAGCCTCCATCCCCAAAATTCACCCATTCCATATCCTAAGCACAGAACTATCAATCTAGTCTGTCACCTAGATTTATGATCTATCTGTCACCTAGATCATGTAAGAACCTGGTCCTAACTTATCACTCTCGTGCTTCGATAGGTCCAATTTATTGTGTTGGTGAGCCAGTGTACGACATATGCACTTGGTCATGCAGTTATCCGCACCTCTAAGCCTTTATTATTTGCGATTACATTCATTTGTTCAAAGCAAAATAATATAGGGATTGATAAACAACACAATCAACAAGCATTGAATAGACATATATATATGAATCAAAACATAAATTCGATACAAGTTACCTCCCACCTCCTAGATTAGGGATGATTTAGTTCATCATAGACGATGAACAGCACATGAAGATGATGGGAGACATGATTTGATCTTCAATACTTGAAATTACAAAACCTAACTATGTTATACAATCTAAAACTACCTAAAATCTATGTAAAGAGAGCTTCCAGCCGTCCTCCTTATGCTTAGGCTCGGCACCTGACTTCTATATATACTCGGGAGTTGTGATTGAATCGAATGATTGTGTGAAAATCCGAAAAGGTCGCATTCTGCCTACCTTGCGGTCGCAAGGTGCTGGATACCTTGCATCCGCAAGGTCTCCAGTGTGGGTGGCTTGTGATTCTTTGATTGCTGACTTCGGGGGCCTATACTGCCTACCTTGCGGTCGCAAGGTCTGAGGCACCTTGCGTCCGCAAGGTGTCCAGATTGTGCAGTCTTTATTTTTCTTCCATTTTTCTCTTCCTCATAATTTGCACTTAAAACCCTGGAGTTTCGCGTATTTTCACAATAATCCTGAAACTTACAAAACTCATCGAAAACATATATTAGTACTCAAAAGACTCGTGAAATAGCATAATTTAAGTCATAGAAGTATATAAAATCGACGTATAAAATACATCGATCAAGAAGCTACTATTTTAGAGATGATCTTACTAGAAAAGTTACATAAACTGATTGGCCGTAAATCCGATAAGCTGGTAGGAGCATCCACTTTAGGAATAAGAATTAATGTAGTGGCCGATAAACCCCTATGCATCCCAGTCTCATCAAAAAACTCCTGCACTGCCGCTAAAACATCACTCTTGATGATATCCCAACAGCCCACAAAGAAATGCCCCGTGAACCATCCGGACCCGGGGCACTATCGGGATTGAGATCTTTAATTGCTTGCCAGACCTCAGCCTCCAAGGGTGGATGAATAAGAAAATCATTAATATGAGAAGTCACCTTTGGATGAACATGCTGAAATAAAGAGACATCAATAGTGTGTGCCGAAGAAGTGAAAAGGCTGGAAAAATGAGAAACCGCAGCTTCCCCTATCGTGTGCGCATCAGAATACCAACTGCCATCTTCCAATCGAAGCGAAATTTTATTTGCCCGAATGCGATCCCGGAGACTTGCATGAAAGAAAGAAGAGTTCCGATCCCCGTCCTGAAGCCACTGAAGTCGAGCCTTTTGTTGCATCATCTCAGAATCCCAAGCCAATAATTAAGAAACTTCCTTCTTGATAACCTCCAAGTTACGAGCAATCTCAGTGTCCCACCTTTGTTGAAGAGTCATTTCAAGTTTAATAACATCATCCTGCTTAGAAGAAAGTCTCCGCTGAACATGGCCAAAGACATTCCAGTTCCAAGATTTAAGACTAAGACAAAGAAGATGTAATTTTCTATACAAAACAGCCAGGGACGAACCCTCCACTTGAATGTCCCACTGACACTTAACAAAGGTCTGAAAATCAACATGATCGAGCCACATCCGCTGGAATCGAAACATACCTCTCGGCTTTATGAAACACGGCAGATCTACCAAGATAGGAGAATGATCTGAATGGATTCTACTAAGGTGAAGGACCCGCAAAGCAGAATAAGAAGCATTATATAAACTGTTAACCAAAATGCGATCCAACCGTTGCCAAATGCGACGAGAATCATCCTGATTATTACACCAAGTGTATTGACTACCCTCATAACCAGCATCACACAAACCTGCCATCAACTGAAAATCATTGAAATCCCGAATGCCCGGCCAATCAAAGCCAACACCTCCCAATTTTTCATTCGAATGAGCTATAATATTAAAGTCTCCACCAACTATCCATGGTTCAAAAAACTGCTTAGATATGTCTAACAAGCTACCCCAAAGCTCTTTACGATCCTCCCCATCACACTTAGCATAAACACATGAGACAAGCACCTTGAAGTTATCCCCTATCGAGCAACGCACAGTGATATGTTGAGTATGAGCAGCAATGAAATCAACCTCCATACAGTTATCCCATAAGAGCCAATTATGCATATTACAAGGGTTACACTGAAGAGAATGCTGAAATTTTAATTTCTAAGCCAATTTATCAATACGTTCCCCCCTCAATTTAGGTTCTAAAATCACAAACAACTTGGTATTGTGCTGGGACTTAAGCAAAGAAAGATACTCCCTAGTATCTTTGTTGCCAACCCCTCTGGCATTCCAGAAAATGACCGCCATATGGAAACGATTAACTAGTCGAGGCAGACGGGGCCTTAGAAGCAACCCTAGTACGACGTTTATTAGTTTTCAGATAAACCTGTTTCTTAACTTTTTGAGACTTAGTCTTACAGAATTTACGGAACTGCTGCAGATCAAAATCCGATGGAGGAAAATCACGTAAATCATCAACAGAATTAGACCTTGTTAGTTTGTGAGTGTATCGAGGCTTACAAGCTCCATCAAACGAAAAGGTGCGGCTTAACACCCGATGACAATCGTCTACCTCAACAAAAGGAACTGAGTCCTGAACAGATATGTTGGGAGTATTCTTAACCAGATGTTCGCCAACTTCCTTCTCCCCTTGGAACAAAGGTGATATAGTCTCCGCCACCTTAGTCACGGTCATTGGGAAACCCGACAAATCCTCCGTTGGAGCCTGGAAAGAATCCTGATTATTAATCGTCTCTACCATATCCGGGCAATTATGCCTATCCCCTAGACCAGCCAACAAATCAAAGGAATTAGATAAAGTCATCGGTTTATTCTGCCCTGGTATAACATTCTTCACAGGTTTCATACGCCCCTCCTCAGATTTTCAGGAACTAACAACATCAATTAATTCTGCCTCAACCGGTGCCCCTTGCAAGTTTTTAGCCATCGAAACAGAAGCCACATCCCCTTTGAATGATGCTTGACTGGAGTCCAACGTTGATGTTGAGCATGAGATCGCGGGGGATGCATAGGAGCAGCCGTCTCAGTAATACCCCTTTGATGAGAACCTTCCAGAACTGGAGCCGTATTCGGCAGGTTAACAACTTTGTCACAATCTTTTGCCGCCAAAGAATCGTCCAAAGGTCGTGTCTTAACTGTGCATGGATCAGACGCGGCAGGAGCCTTCCTTTGTCAATCGGCGATTCACGACGTTGGCCCTTTCAGCACTGAATCTTTGTATGGTCGAGTAGACCACAGCCAGTGTAGAAATGAATATTGCCCTCGAATTCCAATGACTGCCAAAACCCATTTTCCTTGCTAGATCCAATCCAAACCCTAGTCGGCAACGGGAGAGATACGTCGACCTTGATACACATCCTAGCAAACATTGGTCGAACCAACGAAAGAGTCTTTTCATCCACCCGTAAAAAATGTCCCAATGTGTTCCCAATACATTCCAGAAAAGACGGATTAAAGAAGGTAAGGGGCAGATGATGAAGACGAACCCATACCGCGACCTTAGTAACATTCTTGCGAAACTCAAAATCTACCGACCATCGGAATGACCGATACATACATGATTGAATCATGTGGGATTCCTTGGACAAGGCAAGAATCATATCTTCCGAAGAGGACAACCGGACCATAACATGACGGGGATCTAATAGACCGACCACAAAAGGACCTTTCAGCCGCCAATGCTTCACAATATCGTCCTGAATAACCTGAACCGTAGGCCTACCTGCAGAGAATTTAAGAATCAATGTGTTCTCAAACTGTTTAGAAGCTGCCTCTAATTCTACCGGAGAGAACAAACAACCAAGATCACCATCAACCATCACTGCTTGCCAAGGGACCAATGGCACTGCCTGAAGAACGGGGGAGCTTAGACCGACAAACTGTTTGGGTTGAGCGACCATAGAAGCATAGGAACCTGTTGTAGTAGGGAGCGCTGATCCAGGAGGAACAACAGGTGGAGCCGGAAGGGTGGGAGGCGGAGCCTCCATGGCTGCCGCCATGCAAACCCTAACCCTAAACAAACCGCCAAACCTAATAAGAGAAACAAACCCTAGAGAGAGAAAGTTCTACTTAATGTTCTGAATCCATTATCAAGTGAATTACCAATCCTAGATTTCCCTCCTCCATAAGATCTTCATAACTGTGATTGTTGCTTTAGATTGTTAATTAACAATTCCAGGTTTTAGTAGAATAAATTAGATTAAAATAAAATAAAATCCCCCTTTAGTTTAATTGCTACCGGTTACTTGCTACTTGATTACTTCTTGTCTCTGTGGTTCGACTCTTGCTACCGTATTATTCTATAATAGTCTCGTACACTTGCGAGGTATAAATATAAAACATGATCACTCATGCACGAACGGAAAGCATAAGTTGATAAATGTCAATTCAAGTCTTAGATCAATTCAAGTTTGTAGTTCCACCTGTTAATGGAATCCATAAATCAATGCACGTTGATAATTTAATAGGAGTATATTCATGAAAGTAAGAAACACAATATGCTTCGTAAGTCATATCATCAAATCACATAGCAGAACCAATTCTTGACAATGTAAAAATCATGCTTTTAGTCACAATATCAAATATACACAGTATTCCATATTCAATTATAAAACCAAGCTAAGTCATAACTTAACCATTAGTCCATCATGTACTATCCAAGACAACTCCGTTAGTCTAGGATCATGAAGCCATTTACTATACTCTTCCTAGAATCATAGTTTATTCTATAACCCAAAAGTCCGTAGTAATCAAAGACTTAAGCAACACAAGAGAGAAGACAATTTGTAAGGTCAACCATACTGGAAAGTCCTAGATAACAACTTAGTTATCCTTATGACATAAACAAGTAGACTTTATATATAGAGTACTAAAGTAAACTCCGATCCAATACATCTCATTGAATAGTCCTCAAATTCATTATCTTTGGTTCCCCAAAACATTTACAAGGCGAATCTAGTGAGTCGGTATTCCAACAACAACAATCCCATTTCCCTAGGTTTCATACAGGCGTAGATTACATTCTTACAAGTCTTGGGACTTCATTTGAAGTTCGACAAACATTAATAGTTCTAATTCATAATTGAACCAATCCTAATGTCTTTCATTCGAGTCACGCATTTTCGACCCATACATATCAAATCCAAAGACTAGAGATAATCTCATACTTAAAATCACTCAAAGAACTCCATTAAAGTCCTAAACCACAATTCAACCTTAACACCAATTCGGTCTCACCCGATCAAATCTCAAGATTTCGTGATTGAGATTCAATGAACACAAGTAGTCATAGGAATTTACCATAAGAATCAAATAACAACTTCTATAATTAATTGAATCCATTTGGGACAAATTAGAAAGTCTCAAATTCTATGTCAAGGCATAAGTTCGGGATTCACAATTTATCCGGGTTTCTAAAACCCGACCACAATCAATCTTAAACCATAACAATTCCAATATACCCAATAAAATCATTTGGGTTCAAACCCTAACTATCACATATTAATATCCTCCAATAACATATCATTTCAACATGTATAACAATGACAAATCACGAGGAACAAGTCTATAGCAACCTAACATCAATATTGAGTTAAAGAGAGAAACTAGGGTTTAGGTAACGTACTTTTTTCGTCCAATAAACTCGAAGGGAAACGAAAGCAAACCAATGGGGAAGACTCTACTCGGCGAAGGCTTCACGATGTTGGTCTCAGATCATCAAACGGATGGCTGGAACTCCGAAAATTGTCGGAACACACACTAATCTCAACGCACAATCTCACGCTCTCTTTCTCTCCCGTTCTTGGTTGAAGACGGTGATAATGAGGAGAGAAGGGAGGGAGTGTTGTATCCATATAGGGTCTAAAAGACCAAAGGGCCCTCAAATGAGTGAACGACAAGGGTAAAATAAGAGTAGAATAGAAATTTCACGCCAAAAATCGAGTTTGGAAGTCATCTGCTCATAACAGGAAAATACCAACTGTTCAGGTGGCTGGGCCGAACACTTGTGAAGGTGTTCGGTTGAGGTGGCCAAACATCTCTAAAGGTGTTTGGTTGGGCTGGTCGAACGTTTCCCAGAATGTTCGGCGGTAAAGTCTGAACGATGATTCAAGTCTAAAACAAAGCTAGAAAGGTCCAACATTTAAAATGAAGTACACCTTGGGTAAATGCAACTCAATGAAGCATAATAATGTGTACTAAGGCCTTAGGAGGCTCAATTAAACCTCAAGACAAATTGAGGAATGATCGAGGGTACAACTGAGGTCACAAGAAAGAACCACACGAGAAAACTCTCAACCGAGTCAAGTAACGAACAACGTCAGTTTACGACTTGTAACTTTAACAAGTTAAAGTCTATGGAACATATAGAACTAAGGTATTGACTTCTATATAGCCTACCTAAACATATCAAGGTTCTTTCCTCAAGTCAAGTAAACAAGGTTACGGTGAAACATCACGTAAAACGAGAAGGTCAAATACACGAAGGTTTGAGGTCTTACACAACTTCAATTCAAACAAAGTCATCTTGCCTTTGACATATGAGTTGTGTCATGAACAATAGAGTTTTGTTTCTTGCACTTTTATGCATATTTCACACACCGCGTTCCAGTGCTAGTGCTCTTGCCCTTGCTCATGCTCCTGGAAATGGTGATGTCAATATCAAAAATAGGCAATTCACCGTTCATATTCTTAATTGGTACCTTCATGGTGTCTCGCTTCGTTGCCAATCAAAAAAAGACGATCTAGGATATCACTGCATTTCAACTCCGTATGACTACAATTTTAGTTTTCATCTAACGTTCTTCGGGAGCACACTTTTCTTCTGTCACTTCGATTGGGAAAAAAACGATTTACGTTTTGATGTTTTCACTGCTGACATCGGAGATAAATGTGGTCTCTAGAATTCTAATGATTGTTATTAGTTGATTCGAAAAGAAGGTTTTTATTTTTCCAATCATGTCACACAATTCCCAGGTGATTGGAAACTAGCCCATACTTTGTAACATGTTTTGATCAATAATAGAATAATGTGAGAAGGTTACTCACTTTATAATGCCACTTTTCAATAAATTCGACCCATATCCATTATTTCATTGGCTTGTAGTAAATATCTATGTGTTGGTGATATTGAATGTCTCTAATTCGTATAACCAATTTTTTATATTTTTTTCGAAAGCAGTAGTCGCAAACATGTGTAGAAACTAATAAACTTTAGGAATAATGGCATAACATTTCCATTGATATTTTGAACATATATATATATATATAGGAGTACAATACTTGCTACACAAATTTAACCTAGAGAGTCTAAATACAAAGGGGATTATGAAACCTAAATACAAAGAGATTAGGAAACTGTAGACACCCAAATTTCGTACCCCTAGTATGTAACATTGACATGCGATATCAAGACCAGTTAAAACTTAACAAATTTCAAGTTACAGGGTTAAAAACGCAAAAGTCAAAGCAGGATGCGTAAAACAGTGAAATGCAGGGGCCAGAGTATCCGAAAAGGAGGTAAATATGCAAGTAGTTGCTCCAACCGTTTGACGGTGCCCAGAGGCAACCTTCGGAAGCAGTCACCCTGCCCGAACCGCAACAGCAGCAAAAAAGACCCTCTCCCGGAAGGACAGAACAATCACACCAACACTCTTAAAGGTGAGCCCTTTAAGAGTTTATTTTATAAAAAAAGCTATTTTTCATCCGGCCCAATGTAAAAATATAAGTTGTTATGCTGCTCGGATTTATTTAGAAAATAGCATTAAAAAGAGTCATTATTATGGCCAAATATTTTTAATTGTATTTGTAATTATTGGAAGGAGGCGGCTGCAAGTCCGTAAATAATGTAGACATGGATATATTTGTTTTTAATGCTTTATTTATTTGCTACAAAAATATAACAAAAAGCATACTTTAGCCAAAAACTGTTTTTGAGACTGAAAAGGCGAGTTGGGTGCCTAGCACATTTCCAACTCGTAACTTAGCCTTCGAACCCGCTTTTTTTTACAATCTCTGGCTTTATTTTTGGTTTTTTCTTTGTTTTCTCCTTAAAATAGAGATGGTGACTCTGTCATAACATTTTGGATCACAGTGAGGCATCGCAACATCCTTTCTTGCACTTTTCTGTTTTTCCCTAAACAAGGGAGATTGGGAATGAAAGGATGATGCATTCCAGCATCCTGGTATCCTCTAAACAAGGGATAACTTGATACAGAAAGCCCAAAGCACTCATAGAGATCCAAAATAGGCCTTAAGGCAATTTTCATAAAGTCCACAGTGGGGCTTGCAACATCCTTTTTTTGCACTTTTCTGTTTCCCATAAACAAGGGACGATGGGAATGAAAAGGGTGATGCATTTTTTGTATCTTATTTTCCCCTAAACAAAGGAGGGTGAGATACGGAAAAACCAACGCTCTCATACTGGACCGAAAATCACTGAAGTGACCGAGGCGTATTCCACGCGCTTTTTGACAGCATCATTTCTGCATTTTTAATTTCGTCTTCCCCTAGACAAGGGAGGGTGGAATGGAAAGCGTGATGTCCGGTTTCGCACGCTGCGCACCCCTAGAAAAGGGCGCACGGGGCGCGGGCGCACTCCGGGGCACCCACAGAAACCTAAATACAAGTATATTAGGAAAGTATAAACTAACTATAAATATAATATATTACAAATATATTATATTCTCTTATATGCTCCCGTAAGATGGATCACCGTTAGGAGAGACCAATCTTGAGAAGAAGATGCTAAGAGCACACGAGTTGACAATGTGAGGGAGTGGTCGGCGAGCTGTGAACGAGAGGTCTTTTGCGAGCTAGTGAGAGCCTGGTTCGCCAAGGACAAGGTTTGCTCGAGGAGTGAGCTGGTGAACAAGGGGTCTTCGGCGAGCTGGGGAGAGCGTGGTGTGCCGAGGAGTCTAAGTCCTTGTGGTGCTCGAGTAACGAGCAGTTGAGGTTGGAGTCTTCGGTGAGCTGGCAAGAGCTTGGTTTTGGCCGAGGAGTCCTAGTCCTTGTAGTGCTCGAGGAGCAAGCAGTTGATGTAGGAGTCTTCAACGAGCTGGTGAGAGCTGGATTTGGCCGAGGAGTCTTAGTCGTTATGGTGCTCGAGTAGCGAGCAGTTGAGTGAGGTGAGGACTTCAGCGAGCTGGTGAAAGATAGGTTTACCGAGGAGTCCGTGAGGTGCTCGAGGAGCGAGTTGTTGAGGAAGGGCCTCAACGAGCTGATTACGACTGGGTTTGCCAAGGAATCCTTGGGATGCATGGGAGGCAAGCAGTGGAGGGGGTGTGAGCGAGCTGGTGAGAGCCAGGTTTGCCGAGGAAACCATGAGTGGCTCAATGAGCGAGCGGGTTGAGGGAGGACATCGGTGACCTAGTAAGAGCTGGGTTTGCCAAGCTGGGATTGCTAAGGATTCCAGAGTTGCTCAAGGAGCGAGCGGGATGAGGAAGGGCGTATGGTGAGAGAAGGGCCTCGGCTAGCTATGGAGGGAGGGTGGTGACGAGCTTGCCTTCCGAAGAGGATGAGCTGGGTTTGCTAAGGAGGTTTGATTTGCTAAAGGAGCAAGCTAAGATAGGGATGACATCGACGAGATGATCATAGTTGGGTTTATCGAGGCGTCCTTGGGTTGATGTAGTGGAAGGAGGTTCAGGGAATGAGAAGTTTGGTTGTCGATGGCTGGGAAAGGATATCGGCAAGCTGGTGAGAGCTTGGTTGGCCGATGTGTCCTTTAGATAGGTAGTGTGGGTAGCCATGAGTTGTCGAAGTAAGGGAGGGGTGCCAGCTGAGGTGAGGTTGATGGCGGCTGTGGAAGGAGGTTTTGTTTGGAGGAAATTTGGTTGATGGCGGTTGAGAAGGGACATTGGAGAGCTAGTCAGAGCTTGGTTTACCGATGTAACCTTTCGTTTCACGTGGGGGGTGGAGAGGTCTCGATAGAGGGTGGATATAGCCATGAGTTGTCGAGATAAGGGAGGGATGACATGTGGGGTGAGGTTGGTGTTGGAATATGCTTCTTGATAATTTACTTATCACCTTGCATATTCTATATTTGTTGATTTGCTTGTTCCCATTACAGTGAGTCATCACTAGTGGCTAAAAGTTATGCGTACCGGTTAGCGTGGCAAATCGTGTGACATCACATAGGTCTTAGATTAGGTGCGACCTGATCGAGTCCTACCTTCCAACATGATGATCAAACAAACCAGCACTTCATATGCACTAAGCACCGACAGACCTGTGGCAGTGTCAAAAGTCTTCAGTAGACTCGTCACTAGCAGACTTATCATAAGAAGATCAGAACATCTTGAAGACTCACCACCGGCAGACATGCTATAAGTTGATTGTTCGCACTAGTAGACATCAATTCTCCTGAAACAGAAGACTTGCTCCACTGGCCCGAACATCCTACCGACAGACCTGATTTTGCACGTGCTACAAAGATAAGACTAAAAGTAGTTCAAAACAAGACAAATATGTTCAAGCTTCATAAAGCCTGACATAGTTAAAGGTACAAGACTTTCTATCACTCACGTGGTCTGATAAAGTCAAAAGAATCTACTTTATTGAACAGACTACCTAACAGTGCATCAGACATCAGACCTACTCTTCAGAGACTTATCAATACAGTCTGACAGGCAACAATTTCCAAGATCTACAGGACTAAATCTTTACGCAATAGTCAAAGATCTTGAGGACAAAAATCTCTATCTGATAGACTTCAACAACTATATCTCTAAACTGATAGAAACATCAATCTTCATCTCTCAACGATCACATTGACTCCAATCTATATAAGAAATCATTTCTCTTCCCCAAACAGACACACAGAGCGAAGTCGAAAACAAAGACTCCGACAAGAGCTTCAAAGAAATAAAGAGATCTACAACGAGATCGTCCTCACCAACGTATCTCAGAACTCGATAAAAGATCGCATTGAATCTATCCAAACCTTAGCAAAACACTCTCGGTGGATTGCTAGGAAGAAAAGCTTGGAGAAGAAGAGAGAGATATATCAGAAACATCAAAAGACAGAGATCAACGTCTTGATCAAGAACCTAGTTCTTGATTTTGAGTTCTTCACCCTTCTTCGAAGATCTCAGCCTTTAGCTAAGCTTCAGGGCTTCATTCCTAAAGCTAGAGTTCAAGCTCTTGGATAGATCTGAAGATTGATTTTAAACAAGGCCCAAAGAAGATGAAGAGTTGTC
Organism: Codonopsis lanceolata; assembly: GCA_013146195.2. NCBI lineage: Eukaryota > Viridiplantae > Streptophyta > Magnoliopsida > Asterales > Campanulaceae > Codonopsis > Codonopsis lanceolata. Next base: position 75,451,482 of record CM028383.1, read on the forward strand.
TGTAGATATTGCATTCATATCTTCAGATTTGTATTCCTATATAAGTGTTGTCGATTGTGCAATAATCACTCATCATGGAAGGCCGAGTGTTCTGCACTCAATCATTCAGATATTTCTTATCTGAACGACCTTGAAAATTCTCTTCTCATATTAGTTTCTCGTTTTGGTCTCCTATTGCTCTCTTTGCTTAAGGATTTATCTATGAATAATTAAGTAAAGATTAAGTCTTGGAAGGACGAGGACAGAAACTTTACATAGAATATTTAGGTTGATGTAATCTATAATTTATCTTTCAATAAATTCAGATGTTCTTCCAAATAATATATCCCTCAGTCTTTATATCTCTATGAGCTTTTATAAATTGATTTATCTTTGGAAAAGTTATTCTTTAATTGATCTCCTTGAATCTGCATTTGAAAAAAGTATTAAGTGTGCTGTTGTTCTGATCATATATTCGTGTATAGCCACTTAAGACATCTCTAAATATAAGCCTCTCTATTTCCGCTGCTTAAACTCTTTCTCATAGACTTTAGATTTAACTGGCAGTTTACGAGCAGAGTTGAAACTTCTGCTTAAAACAAGTCTGCCGTTAGCCTCTACCAGCAGACATGCTCATTGCACCAAACTGCAGATGCCATTAAATCTACGCTTTAAATGTATCTAACAGAAAAGTTTTTAAATGGTAAAATAGGATATTCACCCCCCCCCCTCTAGCCTATTTGAGCATAATTGTGGACCAACAGTTGGCAGCGACTGTGGAAGGAGGTTTGGTTTCGGTAGAAGTTTGGTTGGCGGTGGAGAGTTGTCGGATCTGAGATTGAGGTTGGTGTTCAGATCTGGGTTGGCAATGGCTTTGTTGGGAGGAAGGTAGATGGAGGCGGAGGGTTGGTTGTGGTGGGAGGATGTTTAGGGTTCAGGAAGTTTTGGGTTTATAGAAGATGGTGGTCGTAGGTTTTATGAGCGAGGCTCTGATACCATGTAGAAACTAATAAACTTTAGGAATAATGGCATAGTCTTTCCATTGATATGTTGAACATTTATATAGGAGTACAATACTTGCTACACAAGTTTAACCTAGAAAGTCTAAATACAAAGAGGATTAGGAAACCTAAATATAAAGAGATTAGGAAACCTAAATATAAGTATAGTAGGAAAATATAAACTAACTATAAATATTACAAATATATTATATTCTCTTATAACATGTTCATGTAAAACCTTGTGATTGTTTAGAAACGGAATTGTGAAAAAAATTGAGATTGTTTTTTATGCTCGCTCATCCCAGTTGAAGCTTTATGAGTTTTTGAAGTTTATAGGCTCGTGTAGCAGGCTAATTGGTGTTGTATACTCTCTCCTCTAGGCAAAGAGTCCACTATTCCATTTTGGTATGTTTCACTTAGAGGTTGCAATTGTTGCCCGCTCCCATTTGCCCGCCCAGATCGCCAACTAAATAATGGGTATAGGACACACATAAAATTTAAAATGGACGCAAATTGACATGCACATTTGAGACCGTTGATTGTGATGGGCTAAATGAGCATCGACTTGGGCACCCACTTAAACAAAGAGGCGGTTGGTAATTTAAAGACCAAGGCAGTCTGCCTTGAGTATGGGGGTTACTACTCTTCGGTTGTTTTACTTTTAATACAAACTAAATGTTATGAAAGTCAAACTAGTTTGTAGGCTAGGTAGATGTACACAACATTGGTAGGAATGGTTAATGCAGGTTGTTGCAATAGTATGAAATGCTCGGTTATAAATACCGAGCATTCTGTGATTATTGGGGACATCGATCCTTCAGCTCTGAATAAAGTGTTCTCTCTCTCTTTCTATAATACACTTTTTGTCCTAAATTTGTGGTTACCTTATAACACGTTATCATCATGATCGTTCTACTCTTAACGATCTCAAATAGTAAAATTTTCTGTCGATATATTTTTTATTTTATGTCCCTAGTTTACTTCAATATATATCGTATATCACCATTATTAAGAAAAAGGTTAGCTGAACCACCGTCAATAATATATAGTGAGATGACGAAATAATAATTTTTTGTGTTACGCATAATATATATGTTCGTTGAGCGGAAATAACTCCAAGCTATAAACTTAATATGAATATACATATATATAATAGCTTTTATATACTTTCAATTCGATATATGAATAATTTTATATACATATATATTTATTACTGACTTTCTAACACCTACACGAAAGGCTTGCCGAGTAGCGTGACGTGAATAAATATGTATGATATATAATAGTTGTATAGAATTGACTGACAAATATTCATGAAGAGTTATTTTATTTGTGATCAAATTATTGCTCCTAATAAGATTTATATTTATACATAATACAAATGCTTCTATTAACTCAGAATTTTTACATTTTTACCACTCTCCTCCAACGGCTAGTTAACGACTAGTTAACTGATTTTTATTTCTCTCCTCCAATGGTTGTAAACGGCTAGTTGACGGTCATAAACGGTCTTTTTTTTCCATATATACAACAATATCTCAATAGTTCACTCACATTTTTACTACCTCCTTACAAACACTCAATACCATATCCATTACTTCAAAATGTTAAGCTCAATGTTGATATTTATTATAATACTAGTTATCATTTGCACCTTAGTAATTTTCAGTGTTGATCACTCCCCACATGATTTTCAGTTTCTTCTATCTTATCTCTGTTTTGTGTATTTTCTTCTAGCTGTAGTAGTAGCCTTTGACATGCACATCAACATGTACTGATTATTATATTAGAAATAAGATTGTCATGTCATAATTTTATTAATATATATTTCATTTTTATAGTCTTTTTCTTCACAATGGCAAACATCGCTAAGCTCGAATTTGAAAGGCTTGACATATCCGGAAAGAATTATATGACATGAAAAATAGATGCTGAAATCCACCTGGCCGCCAAGAGCCTCAAAAATACTATCCAACGACATAATAATGAATGGATAAGCAATCAACATCGAGCTCATGCCATGATTTTTCTTCGACAACACGTCCATGAAGATATAAAGATAGAGTATCTCACGGTTAATGATCCACTCGTTTTTTGGAAAAGTTTGAAAGAAAGATATCACCATTTGAAAATAGTCATTCTTGTAACGACCCGACCCGGATTCCAACACGAAATCTCACGGACATGCCGCTGAAACTAACATAAGAAGAGGATAAGCACTTGTTAAATAGTAGTGTGAGTTGAACAGTCGAGCTAACAAGCTCTAAACATGAACATAAGGCCGTACTAAAATACAAGATTTCAAAAATCGAATTAGCGGAAGCTCTTTGTATTCTTATATAAACCATGACTACCAAACGACACCTTAATGTCTTATATAAATAAATACACAAATTAATCTTTTATTATCAATTAAAGCTCTTTGTATTCTTTCTAGATTCTCATCACTTTTTCAATTTTGTTCTTTCAGATTTCCACCGATGTATATATACTTACTAGTGTACCTTTAAAAGTAGACTCTAAAATTTTGAAAAATACATCTAATTTAATCTATTAGACATTTTTACATTACTTCTTTTACCGAAAATACTATGGCCTTGTATCAACACATTAACTATGACGTTAATCAAAATTAATGTTGAGATATGTATAAAACTTAGTTAAATTAAGTTAAGTTAAGTTAACATGTAATGTGAATGTTTTAATTTTTGTAATTATATTGATGCTAATCATTTTAATTATTGATATCATATTATTAAATTAACATTTCAAATATTTATTTTATTTAATTTCACTTTAATTTCAAATATTATTGATATTTTATCATTTATTAGAATTTAATTTCTGTTTATTTTCAGCGGCGGAATTTTCCGTCGCTAAAGGTCACCTTTAGCGACGGAAAATTCCGTTGCTGAAAGTTTTCATAATTTAATTTCTGTTTATTTTCAGCGACGGAATTTTCCGTCGCTGATAAATTCTGTTGCTGATGCTCAATTCTGTCGTTGATGCTCAATTTCCGTCGTTGATGCTCAATTCCGTCGCTGAAGGCACACTTTCTAGTAGTGATATATATATATATATATATATATATGGGCACAAAGTGAGTTCAAGTAAGTGATTCCATTCTGCTTCTTCTTTTTTTCACCGGCAAAGAGAATTCTCATTAATTAATTAATTAAAAGAAGTTAATTAGAATCTATGACATCCAGAATATTCCTGATGATCGAATTCACAACATCCCAGAAACCTCAAAGAGAACCCTCGAGCGAATGCCCCAAAGAAACATGTCGTCCCAGTACTCCTCGAGCACATCACTAAATGATTAAAATAGATACCATACAAGCCAAATAAAAAATCATATGATTATTTCATAGTACTCATCCATCCGTTTTAAAATAAGTGTCCTCGATTTAATTTTGAAAGATTCCTAAATAAGTGTCTCCTTTTACTTTTTGAAAGATTCATTAAGCAAATTGTATATATATATATATATATATATAATACTCCTATTAATTGTGAGATAATAAAAAGAGGAACCTATTAATTGGACTCCGCTAAGAGATACTTTCAGGATATTAAAAAAATTACATTGAGAAAACGGGAGATGTAAAATATATTCCCCTCACTATTAATATCAAGGGTGAGGGTGGTATTATTAGCGCCCTCATAAAAAAATTTTGATTAATATTTGTAATCTCAAAACTACCCCCGATATACAAGTGAGGATTAATAGCGAGGGCACTAATAGTACTAGGATTAATAATAATATTTATCCTTGTCCGACTACCAAACAAGTCATAAGTGTTAAGTAAATATTGTTGATTATAATTACTTCATGAAAATCTATTTTTAGAAAATTAGTTTAGACGGGAAACTACCATAAATAAAAGTGTGTATATATATATATATATATATATATATATATATATATATATATATATATATATATATATATTGAAAAATATCAAGCATCGCCTTATTTTGATTTATCTCACAGCTCCTGTATATATACATGAGGAGTCCTACTCGATTACAATCTGTTGAAGAAAATAGAAGACCATCTCTATCTATATCCCTTAATTACATACAATCTACCAATCAACTATCAATCAATGATTACGATCAGATTAGGAAAGGATATTGTGGATCTCAACACTCCCCCTCAAGTTGGAGTGTGAAGGTTGCGAACACCCAGCTTGCCTAAGAGAAAATGGAACTTCTCCGACCCCAAGGCTTTGGTGAAAATGTCTGCTACTTGCAAGGATGTGGAGATAGCACATGGTAGTACATCTTTGCGTTCGACGCGCTCACGAACAAAATAACAGTCAATTTCAACATGTTTCGTCCGTTCATGAAACACTGGATTATTTGCAATGTGTCGGGCGGCTTGATTATCACAGAACAATGGAGTTGGAGAGTTCTGCGAGGTACACAAATCATCGAGTAACCAGCGTAACCATATGACTTCACATACTGTCGTGGCCATGGCTCTATATTCGGCTTCCGCAGAAGACCTTGCAACTACAGATTGTTTCTTTGTCCGCCAAGATATTGGTGCATTGCCAAGCTTAAGAAGGTAGCCTGAACTTGAACGCCTAGTCTTAGTACAGCCACCCCAATCTGCGTCACAAAAAGCTTCAAGGTTGTACTCCCCTTTTGTTGGAAAGAAAATCCCTTGTCCTGGTGACGATTTTAAATAACGAAGAATACGATACGCAGCATCAAGATGATTTTGTCGAGGCTTGCTAAGAAATTGACTTAACACATTCACCGGAAATGTGATGTCGGGTCTTGTCACAGTGAGGTAGAGTAGCCTCCCAACGAGTCTACGATACAAGCCAGCATCAACTTCGGGACTGTCATCATTAGGGCCAAGTTTGGCGTTTTGTTCCATCGGAAAATGACTCGGCTTACACCCTTGCATCCCAGTTTCTTTCAATATATCCAACGTATACTTTCTTTGGCTAAGTACCAAACCCTCTGGAGAACGAGCCACTTCTATGCCAAGAAAGTATTTAAGTTGTCCCAAGTCTTTTATACTAAACTTGGCATTGAGATAATGCTTGACCTTCTCCATGTGTGCTTCACTATTGCCTGCCAAAATTACGTCGTCTACGTAGATGAGTGCAGCAAGGTAGACTATCCCCTTTTCAAGTATAAACAAAGAATGGTCAGCCTTGGATTGCCTGAAGCCGTACATGAGGAGAGCTTCAGTAAACTTTCTGTACCAATTTCGTGAGGCTTGCCGTAACCCGTACAAAGATTTGTGCAACTTGCACACACGGGTCTCTCCTTGTCGTGCAAAGCCTTGTGGTATTTTCATGTAAACATCTTCCATCAAATCGCCGTGTAGGAACGCATTGTTGACGTCGAGTTGATGTAGTATCCATTTTTTCTTTGTCGCAACAGCTAGCAATGTTCGCACTGTGACTAATTTGGCAACTGGGGCAAAAGTCTCGTGAAAATCAATGCCCTCGACCTGTGTAAAACCTTTGGCAACTAGACGTGCCTTGTATCGCTCTATTTCACCATTGGGTTTGTACTTTATCTTGTACACCCATTTTGAGTCGATTGCTCGTTTGCCCGGTGGTAAGTGTTCTAGAGTCCACGTACCATTTGCTTCAAGTGCTTGGATCTCCTTTTGCATTGCCTCACACCAAGCTTGTTGCGTCACTGCTTGATGAAAATATTTGGGCTCATCATGTGACGTGATGGCCGTCAAGAAACATTTGTGAGCATTAGAAAATCTTTCGTAAGAGACAAAGTGAGATATAGGATATACCGCTGAGGTTCCTGATTCGGTGGTGGGCAGCGAATGGTCTATGGACTGTGGTAAATCAACCTCAAAATCTTGGAGATGAGCTGGCTTGTGGTGCTGCCTGCTACTTCTGCGCATTCCATTTTCAGATTTACCCATGTTAAACTGCTCACTGTGGCTGTTCTGCGGCCCATTAGTCTGCAAATCAGGCACTCCATCATTCTGTCCATCTTGGGGGCTGCTTTCTTTATCAACTGTTGCCTCTTCTTCTTGCTCATAGTCTGATATCCATTCTTGTTCTCTTGGAACAATAATCTCATTGCTTTGTTTGCTCATCACATTTTTGTAAGGGAAGTGTGTTTCAAAAAATTTAACATCTCGGCTAGTGTATATTTTGCCACTCTCAAGATCATATATCCGGTAGCCCTTTTGAGATTGTGGGTATCCCACAAAAACACATCGTCTCCCCCTATCACCAAACTTATCTTTACCCTTTTTGTTATCTTTTGCATATACTAGACATCCAAAAACACGTAGGTGTGCATAAGTGGGCATCCTTTTCAAAAGAATTTCATAAGGGGTTTTATTAGCAATAACAGTTGAAGGTAATCTATTAATGATATAGGCAGCGGTTAAAACACACTCACCCCAAAAATTAACGGGAAGTCCTGCCTCAAATCTGAGTGCCCTGGCAACTTCAAGGATGTGTCTATGTTTGCGCTCAACTACCCCATTTTGTTGTGGCGTGTCTGTGCATGAAGTTTCTAATGTGATTCCGTGTTGAAAATAATAATCCATCATGTGATTGGATTGAAATTCATCTCCATTATCCGCTCTAATTCGCCTTACCTCCTTTTGAAATTGAGTTTTAATCATATTGCAAAACATGGGTAAATAGTAAGCAACATCAGACTTATTTTTCATGAGGTAAACCCAAAGTGCTCTACTATGATCATCGACAATGGACAGAAAATAATGGGCTCCCGAAAAAGAGGCCGTTCTATAACCCCCCCAAATATCACAATGCAATAACTCAAAGCAAGACGAAGTTTTAATAGAACTTAATGAAAATGGCAGCCGAGATTGTTTGGCTCTTAAACAAGAGTCACAAGGTTCAAAACTACTCTTAAAATCCAAAGAACGAATGTTCTTAATACTTGATGCATGTCCCAACCTCTGATGCCAGATTTGAGGAGATGTGTTCACAGTCAAGGCCGTACGTCTCCTTCTTGCTAGCTCCAGTTGATAGAGACCATTCTGCTGCCTACCCACTCCAATCAGGTTCCTCGAAGGTAAGTCCTGTATAACACAAAAGTCAGGAAAGAATGTGAGGGCACAGTTCATATCTTTTGTCATCCGGCTAACTGAAAGCAAATTGCATTTAAAGTCAGGAATATTTAAGACATGATCCAATTTGAATCCATTTGGCAATTGTGTGCTTCCAATACCCTTAACAGGTACTCGTTCACCATTTGGGATTTGAACTGGAATACCCTCCTTGTAAACATGTTCCTTCTCAAGCATCCCTGCATGACATGTTATATGTTCCGTAGCCCCGGAATCTATTATCCAAGATTTATCTATGATTGTCTTACCAGCCATGTTGACGTTTGGAGGGTTGATAGGTGAACTGGAATTTGTTTTCTCACCACCAAAGAACTCCAAAAACTTTGCATATTGTTCATTGTTGAGGCCAGCGATCGGACTTTGTTCCAAGGATCTGTGCTCAGTGACTTCAGCATCTTTAACTTGTGCTGCCCTGGGTCCCTGTCCGCTGTTTTGGGTGTGACGCTTTTCGCCAGTTGACTTCTGTGGTCGTTTCCAATCTGCCGGATAGCCCACAAGTTCGAAGCAATGCTCCTTGGTGTGTCCACTTTTCTCGCAATGGCTGCATTTTGGTTTCTCACGCCGAGGTCCTCTTCTGTCATAAGTATCTTCACGTCTTCGTGTCGTGGTCTGGAGCGCAGCAGCCTCTATGACTGGTTTTCGTGGATTGGTAATTTGTCGTTGTGCCTCATCTGTGCCACCAAGTGATAGGCGACTCCCAAACTTGCGAGCTTCGTGCCTAATATTTGGGTTTTTATTGTCCCAAATGACTCATCGAGGCCCATCAAAAATTCATAGAGACGCTCCTGTTCACTCAGATCTTGCAGCTTCTTGGAGAGGCCACACGAACATTTGCCGCAGTCACACTTTGGCAATGGTGATATTGACTGGATCTCATCCCAGATTCCTCGCAGCTTTGTGTAATAGGACGAAACTGAGAGATTGTCCTGCCTCGTTAGAGTAAGAGTTCTCTTTAGTTCATACGCCCGTGGTGCACTTTTCTTCCCAAAGCGCTCTTCAAGATCGTCCCAAATTTCTTTGGCCGTATCAGCAAACTTCACGTTGTTCCTTATTTCCTTGTCCATTGCGCTGTTAAGCCATCCCTTGACCATGGCGTTACAACGTTTCCATAGTGGAAGGTCCGAAGATCCTTCTTCTGGCCTCATAATTGAGCCATCAACGAAACCAATCTTGTTCTTTGCGAACAAAGCATTGCTCATCTCATTTTCCCAATCTCCATAGTTACCGTCGCTGAGAATCTCGCTGACGAATATGTGACCAGGATTATCGGAAGCATGGATGTAATACGGAGACATTACATCTACCGTAGGATATTTCTTCTCACTATTAGATGTTTCTGTCATCGTGAGATTTTTAGTTTGCGTGATGGTGTTTTGTTAGGCGGACGGACCTGCTCTGATACCATGAAAAATATCAAGCATCGCCTTATTTTGATTTATCTCACAGCTCCTGTATATATACATGAGGAGTCCTACTCGATTACAATCTGTTGAAGAAAATAGAAGATCATCTCTATCTCTATCCCTTAATTACATACAATCTACCAATCAACTATCAATCAATGATTACGATCAGATTAGGAAAGGATATTGTGGATCTCAACATATATATATATATATATATATATATATATATATATATATATATATATATATATATACATCGCTCGATGAATAATTAAAATTTGTCAGGATACTATTGTCCTTCCTTTAATTTTTATTTTATTTTATGAAGAAGTGTAATTTTCTCTAGTACATTCCCTTTGTGTTTTAAAATTTTTATTTTATTTTTTTATCGTTTCAAATAAATTATGGCAATTGGTCAACACTAAACATTAAATACATCCATTATGTTTAATTTAATTTCCTCCAAGGATTTTTTTGAAGCAAATTGAATATAAACGTCCAAAATATATATTTAAGAATATTGTACAATCATCAACATATTATTAAAAAAAAATCAAGCATTTTCTAAACACATAATTATTAATGGCTTTACCATTATTTTTAAAAATGTGTTATTTTCATTATATTTTTTACTTATCCACTATATAACTAATTATTGCATTAAATAATTACATAATTACCCTTTAATAACTTGTCTTTAGAAGTAGGATTATATGTTTCATTTCCAAATTACTTTTTAATTCTTAACAAACAAGGTTGTTATTATTTATTTTTTTGATAAATATGTTTATTCAATTTCTCTTATACCCCGAGTCTCATATTCCAATCATAAAAATAATATAATTATGGCATTAGCCGACCAAAATTTTACAAATAATATTATGATAGGTATTATATTGAATATTAGTTTAATTATCTCAAGAATTAAAATGGTCAAATCATTCGTATAGGTAGATGAAAGTTAATATTTTATGATATTATTTCGCACTAGGATTTTACCATAGGATAAAAACAATTATAATTATATCCTTTAAATCTCACTTTAAAATTTTTATTTTAATAACCAAGGACCACATATTCTCTAAAAGTTTGGCAAGTAAACAATTGTCCTTACAATATAATTTTTTTTTTATTATGCAAGATAAATTTAGTCATAAGCTTAATTGATTAAGTGTTTAAAAAAATGAAAATAAAAATAGATTAACTATGTTGTTCATTGATATTTCAAATTAAAACATAATGTTAGACGGTAATTAAAAATGCAACCTTTTTAGAACTTAAGTAATTAAGGGGTAGAGTTGTTCAAACAATGTAACGTAACGTAATGTAACTTAACTTAACTTAACTTAACGTAACTCTTTATTTTATGGTTAAAATGGAAGAAAACCAATTTATCCAGAAAATGTGAAGGTCTGGAAGCTAGGTTACGAGTTGAGAAGGGGTTAAGCACCCAACTCGTCATTTCGGTCTCAATTTGGGGTTTAAAATCAATTAACATGCTTTTTATAGTCAGGAAAGTGTAATATATATATATATATTTATTTATTTATTTATTTATTTATTTATTTATTTATTTATTTATTTATTTATTTATTTATTTATATTATGTACATTATGTACATTATGTATTTATAGCATGCAGAACTATTTTATTTATATTTATTATTTACAATATGCTTAATAATATTATTAGTATTTACATAACATGCATATTATAATATTCTACATTTAACGAGATAAGACAAATAAATTTTTACTTACCTCTTGTAGCGTGAATGTCTGACTCGGCATATACGTCTAAGCTTAGCCCATTAGACGCTCGAATATTCTGATTTGTGCTTCCCCTATCATTTCGAGAAATGAAGTTTTTCTTCTTGTTGTGTGTTGAGTTGTTGTGTGTGATCGGCTTGCCGGGGGGAAAGACTGGATCTTCTGATGCCTCGCTTCGGGGCAAAGAGGCTTTCTTCTTCTTCGGCAGGGGAGGCTTTGGGAAGGTGTGTGTGTGTGTGTTGTGATATGTATTGGATGTTATTTTGCGGGTGTGATGTGTGTTTGTTGTGAATGTTGGAGTGTCTGATGGCTAAGACATGAGAGAGCCTGAGGCCTCTATTTATAGGGGAAAGACGGTTGATTAAACGACGGCATCTTGACATTTCAGTGCATGGCGCGCCAGGTGGAGGCCTGGGACGAAGACAACGCAAAGAGGCACGAGACGGCTAAGGAAACGACAGTGTTTGGCATTCCTGGAGAGGAAAGAGGGCATGGAACGGCTCCCTGGTGTGGGGAGCGGTACCATGCATGGTGGAGCGGCTCCATCAGTGTTTACGGCCAGATTTGGACTTTTCAGTTAGACCTTCAGGTTTGTTTTGTTGTGTTTTGATTTGTTTGTATGTTTAATGCCAGTTAAGTCTAGTTATCTGAAACACTAACGGAAAATAACGTTTGTTTATCCGATTGTTTTATAAATTATATGTTGTAATTGTTGTAGGATATTATATTGCAGGGGTACGAAATTTGGGTGTCTACACATAATACTTCAACAAAAACATTATAGATTCTAAAAAAATTCCTTATAAAAAACATTTGTTCTTTTATTGTTTGACTTTTCATCTTCATCGCATATCAGTATCGACCAGAACTGTTTACTACCCTTGAAACTACGACATATAGTTGCCCATGGATAATGCTTCTTCAAAAACAATTATACATGCGACAGTGATTAACATCATCTTTTGTTAATTGTCATTGCATACGATTTGTGCATCATGATGCATGATTTTAAAATTGTAATGCATGACGTGCCTTTTCAGATGCGTGTTCGATTCATTTAGGGTGTCGTAGTATTTTTCCTCAAAAGTGTCTCTTTTATTTTTTTAAAAATATAAGGGATTAAAGTGTTTTAAAATTATGCTTAGTGGACTAACCCAAATTGAATTCAAATATATAAAAAAATATCCAGTCCATTAAAATATCATAAAAGGCACTACTATATATTTGAACTTTTACTGATTTTCCCAAATACTCAAATCAAAAATTTATTGCAATGTAAAAAGCTCACCTCCTCCAGTATTCCCATGCCATATTGTGATATTAACCTTCAATACTAATCTCTTGTCAAATGCCAAAGTGCATCCCTCTCTCTCTCTCTCTCTCTCTCTCTCTCTCTCTCTCTCTCTCTATATATATATATATATATATATATATATATATATATATATATCTTGTGCACACACTCACGCCCTCATTGAGAGAAACAAAAAGATCTTTCCATGGAACCTCTTAACATCAACTACCTTCAATATTCTACTAGAGCTGTATGATTTCCTTTATTTTTTTAATATTAATTAGATAAAAAAAAATTCTAATACAAAATGAACACGTATCTAGAAATAAAAATTGAATTATTTCGAATTTTATAATATGCTTCTTCACTATTATTTTTCTAAAAAAATATAGATCTTTAATTTCTAGATATGCTTTTATTAGATATGTAGTTTTAAAAGTACATGATTTTTACATCTTATTTTAAAAATCTGTTGAAAATACGCTTGATAATTTTTTAAGCACATGAGTTTATTTTTTCGTTTTGTATCAGATCCAAAGGTTACACAACAAAAATACAATCCTATTACAAATACAACAATAGAAATTATATTTTTAGATTAGATAATTAATAAAAGGGAAAATCAGAATATATAGAACAGAACATTAAAATTTTATTTGGAAAATAAAAACATAATATCCAATTTGTTCTGCAAATTTTCGGCAAAGCTTGAAAATTCAACATAATCGGTGTTAAACACTCAATTAATTTTGCACAAAAACTTTAATTTTGCTCTTAAACAGTACAAGAGCAACAAATATATTACATGTACAATTACCGTACAAACTTTATAGTTTAAAAATATAATAGGCACTTTAATCGGAGAAATTATAAGTTCGCAACCTTAAGCTCTGATATCACATGTAAAACTTTTATACGTGCATGAGTTTCAAACATAAATCATTTTCAAGAAACTCGTGATACTTTAATAAAACCCAAAATTTTGTAACACATAATTCTCATGATTTAATGAACAAATACATGTAATGTAAACTAACTTGGATCCATAATATCGACTTACAACTGTTATGGAAAGCAGAATTTTCGACCTTGTCTTTATCTTTAATTTCTCCGGATGGCGAGGAGAACCTTTCCTTAATTTCCCTTTTTCGTCCGAAGATACTCTTTAATTTTTGTTTCACTTGATTGTCTCCTTTTTTTAAAAAGAACTCTTATCTCTTTCACTTTATTCCTTAACTAGTTTTTTAACATGTGCATTAAATACACGTCGACAAAATCGTACATAAACAAAATAAGTAGGATCAGTTTGTTAACAATTACACATAAGTATATCACTAATCATTATAGATTCTAAAAAAATTCTTATACACGTCATTTGCTGTCTTATTAGTTGGTTTTTCATCTTCACTGCATATCAATATCTTCAAACTAAAATAATTTGTTACTCTAGAAACTACGACATATAACTGCATATGGCTAAATACTAGTTTTTTTTTTCTAAAAGAGACATGCGTGCAATTATTGACTTTGAAACTTGTTAATTGTCATTGCATATGATACCAACAATATAAATTGTCTTATCTGGAACTTAAAAGACAGTCTTACATCGGATAAGTTAATGACAATCTTGGGATAAAAACATTTTCTCTAACATTGCTTCCTTTCAAAAAAATTGTTTCAACAATGTGATCCCCAAGATTTATGATGATTAGTCTTGTTCCACTGCGCAACCCTGCATCATGATCAATGTTTCTCAATAGCATTACTGAAACACTAATTTTAAGTTTCAATTTATGGTCTAACAACCCCGAACACTTTATACTATTCAAAAACTCTATCTAATGAATGTCTTCGAACAAACTTAATTTTTTTCCGTCCTTCAAATAGAATGTGAAATCAAATAAGTTCTTCCTTTTGAATGATTGTTTTTATTAAATTATATTTGTATTTTATGAATAAGTAAATTTTTGAGAAAAAAATAAGCTAAAATCAAAATAACGACATTATTTTTACCGTTAACAATTATTTTTGTTTTATAAATTATTATGATTTTAATAACTTCCATTATATATTTTTTATTTTATTGACTTCCTAACTATTATTTTTTTTTATTTTAAAGAATTAGTTTTACGGAAAAAAGTTGTTTCGTGATTTTTTATTACGGAGTATTATTTTACTAACCCCAGTTTAAATTGTTTTGTTTTATTGATTCTGTAACTATTATTTTTGTTCCATCAAATATTTTTATTTTACTAACGTATTTTTGTTTACCTAACTATTTTTAAGAATTTGTTTTAAAATTTTGTTCTGTAAATTATTTTTATAATTTTACTAACCTCGGTTTAAATTATTTTTTGTTCCATCAAATATTTTTATTTTTTATTGTTTTACATACTATTTTAAGAATTTGTTTTAAAATTTTGTTCCGTAAATAATTTTTATTCTTTTAGTAACTATTATTTTTGACTTTCCATCAACTATTATTTTTGTTCCATCAAATATTTTTATTTTACTAACGTATTTTTTTTACATATATATTTTTAAGAATTTGTTTTAAATTTTTGTTCCGTAAATTATTTTATTTTACTAACCTCCGCGTTAAATTATTTTTGTTTTATTGATTCTGTAACTTTTATTTTTATAGTAGCTTGTTCTATAAATTATTTTTATTTTACTAACCTCTTATATTTTTGTTTTCTTGACTCCGAAACTATTATTTTTGTTTTAGTTACTATTTTTTATGTTTAAAGAGAGAAAAATGTTTAAACATATTTAAAAGAGAGTGGATGGTGGTGATGAGAAAGAAAATATGGAGGGGATGGAAGAGAGAAAGAGAAATACAACCAGAGAAGATAGGATAGAAAAAGAGTGAAATGGTAACTCAAAAGTCAATAATTCAAAAGTGAGATTTTGGAGGGAGAAATCCACCCTTGTATATATATATATATATATATATATATATATATATATATATATATATATATATATATATATATATATATATATATTCTTTATATATATAGGAAGAGAGAGGGCTTGTTATTTGTTTTGGGTTACTTCATTAGGAAGGAAAAACAATTATACCTTCCTTGGACCAAACCTATTCACCGTCTCAATCAAGTTACGATGACTTGATAAACATAATTGACTAGGCATCATGTTATCTTCAAGTGAATATATACGTATGTTCATTATTATGTACTCCATACATCCCTAAATAATCGTTCTAGTTGATTCAGTGTATAGTTTAAGAAAAAACGATTGACTTGATTATTTATATTAGTTTAATGTGTAGTTTCCTTTAAAGCTCATATGTATGTGACCCATAATTAAACTAGAATAAAAAAGTAAGGGTAAAATGATAAAAGTGATGTTCTAAAAAGGTAAGTTTCAAACTTGACAATTATTTTGGGACGGACGAAAAAGGAAATGAGGACGATAATTTAGGGACGGATGGAGTATATATTATGTGCAAATTTTAAAGGTATAAGAAGAGGGAGTACCACTTTAAATTTAAAACTCCCAAGCTTAAACATATTCTTATTCTCACTTAACCATCAAAGTGAGACACTTTACATGTTAAAACGTTATTTACCATTTATTCATATATATGAGTCATATTTACATGGGTCACGTTACGGAATAAATCACATTCCAAATAGGCGACATGTTTGTGTTCCCCAAGGGACTCGTTCACTTCCAGTATAACAATCATGCCACGAATCCCACCATCAATGTGAGAACCCAAACCCATTACTTGTTTTATACCTTAATAACTTGTTTGTATTATGCCTTAACATGTTAAATATTTCTATTTGTCCATGTCATGCTCACATTAGAGTATTACGTGCCTAGTTGCTTGAATACCTTCTATGCATTGCTTGCCTTGCCGTTGTACTTTGAGTGTGTGCCTTAGCATGTTTAGCACTCAACCAAGACTTGTTAGAGTTCTATTGTCTTTCATAGATGACCTAGAACGTTCACCTTGATCATAGTAAGCTTGGTTGGAAGTTTGGAAACCTTCTTGCTTTGTTTTGACCTTAGCGATTTCCCTCGTCTCCCGTATTGCTTGTTTTTCGTCGTGCGATGTGTTCATTGAGTTCCCGGCCTTGTATTCAAGTCTTAACCATGTTTAAACAAGCCTTTTCCATGCCCAAGTTATCTTAGTTTCATTGACGTTTGATTCGTGTTTGATTCGTCAACCAATCGTCGCATGATTCGAGCCTTGTCCTACCTTGTTCCGGGTGTTGTTCGGGTGTGTTTCTGACTTGTTTTGAGTTGTGTTAGACCCTAGAATGGTTGCCCATAAGTTTGGGACCCTTTAGGCCATGTTTAGGTCAAGTTTTGGAGGTCCAGAAGCCCAGGCGCCCGCATGGCATCGAGTGAGGCGCCCGCCCCAAGTGCTGAGAGCAATTGAAAATTGGAGATAGCCCCAGAGGTTGAGGCGCCCGCCTGGGGAAGGCTGAGGCGCCCGCCTCAACACAAAACCAGCTACGGGAATTTTTCCCCCTGTTCTGCTATGTCCGACTTTTGGCACTTAAAACCCCTTCCTAATTGACCCTAAACCATCCTATTAGACCCTAATTGAGTGGGATTAAGCCTAACCTCAATCAACCTCCACTTGACAAGTGGAATTGGAAGCCTTCTCCTTGTGACAAGTGGATTTCCACCCACTTCATGCAAAATATAAAAGCCTTCCATTGTTTAATCAAACTTAAACCTTCAAAATTCAGATCATCTTCTTCTCTCTCTTGCCATGTCTTGTGTGTGTAGAGAAAGGTGAGACTAGTGTGTGTTGCTTCCATAGATCGAGCTCCCGACCTCCGATTGCCAAACCGAGACCACCGAAGTGAAGCTATCGTCGAGGAGCACGTTTCCATCCGAATAGTTTGTGCTCATTCCATCTTTTTCTTGGGTGTAAGGTAAGCTATTGATTCCCCTTAGGATGTATGCTAGAAATGCCATGTCCCCCCTCTTCTTGTAATTCCCATGCTTCTACCATGCCTATGCCATGATTGTTGATGAATTGGTCTTTTGAGATTTTGAATAATATTTTCATCTTGTTAATTTAGTCATATGCCTAGAATAAAATGTGTTCTATGCCCCCTTAGGAACAACTATTGTTCTTGGACTAATGGATTTTGACAACCTTTGAAGACTATGATTTCTAGGGTTTCATATGCCATGAATTGTTCATCCTATTGAATTGGGTCCTATGCTTAGAATTAATTATGTTCTATGTCCTCCTAGGAATAATTAATGTTCTTAGACCATTGCATTTTAATAACCTTTGAAATAATGATTCTAAGGTCCCCTTGAATTTGAATTATTGATGATTCTTGACTATGGTTGTTAAATGGATTAATGACCTAGCCGATCATATACGAGAACGTAGAAAAGGGTTTAGGATGCATTTAGCATCTTAACTCTATTGGATGAATTGTTAGAGACGACTCAACGGAGTCAAGTTTAGCGAGCCATTGAACAATACCGGCTCACCGATCAATCCCTACGACGTTCTAAACACGTTGCCGTACGAATAATAATTCTAGACTCTTGAACTTGGATTGATTACCTTGCTTGATCTTGAATGTCATATTATAGAATGCCTAATTGACATGTGAGTTCGCTCTTGTCGAACTCAATCCTACTTGGTTATTGATGAGAATAATTTACTTGTCATGAACGAGATCGCTCTTGTCGACCTCGTTCTCTACTTGAGAATTTTGTTAAGTAAACATTACTTGGCATTTGCATGAGTCCAGCTGGCATCCCGTCTTTGTTCACACACACCTCCACTGTGGCCACAGTGGGGAAGTAGCTCCCTTGCTTTAATTATTTAAGAGCATCATTGGTGTCTATCCCGGGCATCTCCTCGGAAGATCGATGTACTTACACACATTCGATACCCGCACATTCCAGATAACGCTTGTATGCAGGAACTACGTAGCGGCCCGGCTCTCCATATATCCTTATCCTATGTGATTTAATTATGCGCACTTATGTGAAACAATGTGCATCTTGGATATATGACCTCTATGCTTATGTGACGATATCTTGACTTGTATGTTGCATATTGCCATGACATGCATGATTGATAGCTTACAAGTCTTTATGACTTACCCTTTCCCCTTTACTGCTTTAGATCCTAGCAAGACAGGTCCTGCTCGTTGAGATTGTTGTGTTCGTGCGTTGTGCCCCTTTTGGTCCGCCGTCGTTATTTGAAGAGGTGGTTTAGATGTCCTCTTCCTCTTGTTTATATTTTGTAAGGACGACGGGTTTAAGCAAGTCAACTAGACTATGCTTGGGTATTTGTGTAGAACTTGATTTGTAACTCTTGTTAGCTACTAGTAGTTATATCACTTGTAGTACTTGTAACCCTTTTGTGTCGGCATTGTGTAAGCCGAGCTTTGGTTACCTTGTTAATATTCCACTACGTATTAGTCTTCCGCTGAGCATGCCATTAGCTCTTATTTAATTCTTGTCCATAAACTGTTAGCTTGGGTTCCGGCATGTAGTGTCGCCGATGACTTGGTTTTATTGTTTAACTGTTTATCAGGTTGAAAAGGTTTTAAAAATACCGGCCTTTTGGTGCCGAGGCGTGCTACGTCTCTAATGTTGCGTCACGTCGTTTTCTTAAATTTAGTCCTTGCATGTTTATTTGTCCACTTGTTTTCCCCCTATTTAGGCGGTCCGACCCTCGGTTCCACCTCGGGCCCGGGTCGGGTCGCCACAATCAATGACGAGATATTAGCCAAGTCCTTCAAAACTGACGTTGCTACAATTCAGAAGATCAAAGCTGGGCTTGCTCCCAAACCCTGAGCTCAAAGGGCCTAATTACTTAAGCTTCTGTCACTAGTTTGCTCTTTGACATTCATGAGATAATTCTCTCCCGAATAAGTTTTAGTACGTACCTACAAATGGCTGGCAAACTTGGCTGCTGTTGGATTTTATCATTTTCAAAAAAGAATGTCTAGTATGATGTACTTCACATTCAAATTTATAAATGAGGTTTTTATTCCAAACTATATGGAAGAACGACGTACATGGTGCTGATGTATATTTTCTGAGAAATTAAAGGCATTGTTCAAAGAAGATCTAAAATCATGAAACTCATAAACCAGCGTTTGTGCAGACCTCAAACAGTTACATGATCAGTATTTAGAAATTCACGAAAGAAAACCATTCTACGATAGAAATGACTCATACAATCGAACACGAGCTGACACCAGCACCAATCACACCAATCTTGATTGCTGCATCCAATGCTGCAAGCGCGATCTTCGTTTTTTGCTGAAAACATGGAAATATAGACACTCTTTTTCAATGTGCAGTTCAGAAAACTACTGTTAACCGTCTTAATCTAAGTAAATCGCAAAAACAAAACAAAAAAACAAAAAAAGGAGAAAAGAAAAAGAAGACAGAATATTGGGATATCTGTGAATTCATTGAAGCCAAGATATTATTCTTGAAAAAGAATGAAGAACTTGTTATGTTTTGTAACTGTAATAATGTTAATGTTGAAAAGTCATTAACAAATATTTATCTACTTTGGGGTATTTTTTTCAATTGTCTTAAATTTATCTAAGTATTCATAAAGTTGTTTTTTCTTCTACCAAATATCTAACAGTATAATAGAAAATTTTAGTACATTTGTAATTACATTGCTTATTTTACCAAACACAGTTAAGAATCCAACTTGCATATATTTCGGTAAAATCTCATTACTAGTAATAATTTCTGTTGAATCGATTTCATTTCTGTGTACTAATCAAGGCTTTATTAGTTTAGACTCACCCGTTGTGGAACTATTGCACCGTAGTAATGTGGGGGAGCTGGTGGCATATATACGTAAGTATTAGGACCCCAATTGTTGTTTACAGTAGTAGGGGCAGTATTAGGAAGTGGAACTATTGCAGTTGACGGAACCATTGTTGGTGACGGAGGACCCCAATTGTTGTTTACAGTAGTAGGGGCAGTATTAGGAAGTGGAACTATTGCAGTTGACGGAACCATTGTTGGTGACAGAACCATTGTTGGTGACGGAACCATCGTTGGTGACGGAACCATTGCCGTTGACGGAACCATTGCCGTTGATGGCCGAGACCTCTCCTCTGTGCTAATTGACTGCATCAATTAAGTTGTTAATAATGAAAAGAGATAAAGAAGAGTTGTTTAACAAAAATAAAAATAGAAAAGAATAATTGATGAAGAATTAGAAATGATAAGTGTTGTTGACCCTAAGAAAAATGGTTTTCGAATTGGCCAGTGGTACGGCATAGTTTTTCACCACTTCCATCTCTAAAATTCTTCCTTCAACTTTTCCTTTATAGGATCAGATGATATTGATTGTCCTACCTTAATATTGTAAGAACCCTGACCAAAACAAGATAGTTATGTTGGAATACATTTGGATCTCAAGCCTCATAAATTTTCTCCCCCCGCATATGGCTTTTTACTTACAAAATGAATCTTAAAATAATTTCAGCATCTGAAGTTAGATTCCTTCTCGATCACGCCCCTTTAGTGCCAAAATACAATATACAGTAATTCATAATTCCTTCTTTCTCTAGTTTTATCGGTTAAAAGCAAGCAAGAATAAGTGAAATACCTGATCAATTTCTGATCTTATCTTGGCCTCCAAAAGAGAATAGTTGTCCAAAAACCGGGGGATGCCGTCATGAGTGTGATCACTTCCCCGACTGAGAAGACAATCAAGGCAGGCGTGGAAGGTGCCTCCAACTGGGCCTTCAAGGCATCCCACACATGTAAAATATGCTCCTGGAATGAAATCATGACATTCGTCGCAAAATGGCCGACCACTTTTCAGAATGTAGTAGAGTGCCATGACTTCAAAAAAACCTAGAGTTCCATTTTGATCAAGAACTAGCTTTTCAAAAAAGTTACGGCTTCTCATTCGCGCATACCCTTCATCTTCCATAAAGGACAAGAACTCCCGTAAGTCAATTTCGCCATTACCGTCTTTGTCCATTGCGTTGAAAAAGTCATGTGCCAGCTTCTGAACGTTCTCCGAGCTAGCTTGGTAATGAGCCTTAGCAATCTTGCGCAGTTCTTCCATCTCTTTTGATCAACCTTGATTGTCAAAATGGATTTGTGTACGGAAAAAGTAGTTTCGATTTTCTATAAGGCGACCTGTTAATTGTGATTTGTACCTTGGAGGTGGCGCAAATCGTGTGTTTGATCTGCCTTATAGGGGCTGCTCTTTATTTAGAAAAAGTTTTGCATCATCCAATAATCGGAAGGCAGGATTTTCATATGGTATAGGAATTAGAATGGAACCACCGTAGCTGGTAGCTCGTGTAGGCGAGGTGTGATTCCTAGAGTTGGGCTTCTAATTTGCTCTGAAAAACTAATTAAGTACCAATGATGAAGAAGATGGTGTTGACCATGTCTTGGTAGACGATTATGAGCCTTATTTAGAAATTCCAACTAACACAAGTTGGGGTTTACTAAATTTAAGAATCTTGGGTTAGCTTTCGCCAACAGTTTGCAGAAATTATTTATGAAGTGGACATTTGCATTGACTTAAGTTAATTATCTCGAAGAACTGGGATTTGACAGCACGTTCTTACTTAAATCCGTTCATTTTAAGCTATGCTGAACTAACTGCCTTCGATCATACAAGAATAACTTTTTTTTTTGATTGACGAAAAAATTCCATTCTTTATGAAGGAAAACACACGGAATACAACCCAAACAATCCAAAACAGAAAACTCTACTCAAGAAACATCCCCCGCCCACCCCCCCCCCCACCCCCACACACACACACACAACAAACTATGCAGCTTAAGAATACAATTCAGGATTGCCATAGGAAAAACCTGTCAACATGTAATATTCTTTGAGTTTAATATTGTCTTTAATTATAATTAGCTTTCCTGTTGTATCTATCGGTTAGTAGTAGTTGAAAGATCAAGAGTAGATAGGATTCACGGAATCTATCAATGCAGTTCGTGATGTAGTTTGTACTGTAGCTACACTCGGAAGTGCATTGACCAGAAATTCAGAATATGTAAAACAGCGGAAGACTTAAATTAAAGCAATAATAAACACAGATATTTGTCAAACGATCTACAAGTAGCCGTATGGCCAAAAAGATCTCACTAAAAAAATGGAGTGTTTTAACAAGACAAAATATGAAATCACCAAAACTAAAACTCTCACAAGACAACACGTCTTGGAGAGCAAACCCCATAAAAACAAAGGTAGTGTAAAGAAAGGAAGAATTTTACTATGTAGAATTGATCATTAGCTTTGTTCACACATTAATAATTGAGAAGAATGGGATATATATGCTAATCTAAAAACCAGAGGCATCACTGGGGAAGAAGCTGTATTAATAAAGTGCTTAACTACTGCTAACTGCCTTTTAAAAGAATTTACACAACAGCCCTTTAGCTTTAACTATATTACTTCCAGCTACTAAAACTCTCCAACTTAACTACACTGCTTTGAGTGCCCCGTTTTTCGACTTCTCGCCCGCAGCAATTAGAAACGCGGGTGGTTTTTGGAAAAGAAAAAACCTTTCAAGCGCGTGGAATACACCCAGCCTCAAATGTGGACTCAAAATGTGAACAATAGGAACGTCATCTTTATTTTAAGGATAAAGAAAGAAAAACCAAAAGCAACCAGATTTGAAAAGGGTTCGAAGGCTAAGTTACGAGTTGAGAAGGGGTTAGACACCCAGCTTGCCCTTTCGAACTCAAAATAAGTATTTGGCTAAATATGCTCTTTTATAAAATTAACATTTTAAATATATATATATATATATATATATATATATATATATATATATATATATATATATATATATATGCATATATATAAAGAAACAAATACAAACTTACAACAGCCTCATTTTTAGAGTTGCAAATATATTTATAAAAAATTGGTCCTAATAATGGCTCTTTTAAATGCTATTTGTTATAGAATTTCGGGCAGCATAACTACTTATTTCGCTACATAGGACTATTTTAAATAACATTTTTTTAAGATAAAAAGGAAATAAAACTTTTAAGGTACCTACTTCTTGAAGCATAGGGGTTTTATTACGTACCAAGCTCCTTTCTGGTAGGCCCTAGGGTGTGCTCGCTCTGTCCTTCAGAGAGAGGGAGTCTTTTGGTTTTTGCTATTGCGAGGATTCAGGCAGCGTAACTGCTCTTTTTTGTTGTTTTCGCCTTGGGATCCGGGCGGCACAACTGCTTGTTTTGCGTGCTTGCTTGCGTCTGAAATCGGACAAAGCAGCTGCTTGCTTTTGGTGGATTTGACGTCTGGAATCGGGCAGGGCAACTGTTCTTTTTGGTTCTTTTGAACCGGTGAAATAGGGCGGAAACCTAATAGGGTAACTAGGGTTCACTTTGCCCGAAGGGTTTAAGTGTTTATGAAAGATTTGGCAGAACTTCGGTGCTGGAGAGGAAAATGTCCTCGGCGTTCTCTCGAGAGAACAGATTGCGGTGAAAGTTTTCACGCAGTGAATTTCTTAACTGTGTTTTTTCTGAAGCCGAGAGGCTTTATTTATAACCGGGGATTTGGGATTCCTTTGCGGTTAAGTTTTAACCTCTGAACTTCAACGGCTTGTATCGTGCACTGAAAAGGTTGCACCGAAAGCCAATTGCACCAGTAACTGGGAAGGCTATGGGCGCCGCCTATAGAGCTTGTGGGCGCGGCGCCCAGGAGGGTTGTGGGCAACGCCCACAGCCTTTTCTCTGGTTGTTTTTGGCACTTTGGCCCCCTGCAAGTCACTGTTATGCATTCTTCTTTTTCTTTTGCATTTTCGACCCTATAACATGACATTCGTTAGTCCTTTTAACAGGTTTTGATATTTTATGACATGTCATATACTAGGGGTATGAAATTGGGGTGTCTACAAAGCCCCTCAACGATGGAGTTTACGAGTAAACCGAAATGATGTAGCGGAAGGTAATTAAAAGTAACCGATAGAAATCAAAACTGTTGAGATCGCGCACGACTACCAGCAATGATCTTTTAAATCCTATTGAGGTTCGCAAACCTACCACGATCTAGGCATCAATTCGCGTTGATTCAATGAATACCGGAATTGGGAGAAAAGTATATTATTCATAAACGGCAAAACTGCCTCTTAAACAACCCTAAAAATGTTTAAATAGGCTCAAAACCCTAAAAGCAATAAATTGTCGGTTAATTTTGTCCGTCTTTCCGAGAGCTTCGATTTGATATGCTGCGGGCCCCGTAACTCCACCCGAGTCAAAAGTTATGCCCTTTTCCGCGCACACGGTCCAAACGGTCGAGATAATCAAGTGCGAGACTGCCTGCATCATTCCCCCCAGGCTGAACAAAATTCGACCTCGAATTACCAACAGCATCATCATCAGACGAGTCCCCATGAAAAGGAAGTAAGTGCTTGACATTAAACACATGCGATGCGGATGTGACTTGGCGACTTCAAACGATAAGCGTTGGGGTTGATTTTTTCAATGATCTCCACGGACCAATCTTCTTGGCGGAACAACTTGTTATACGATCCCCACTGGGACAAAATCCCACACAAAATCCCCAACTTGAAACTCAACATGCCTGCGCTTCTGATCGGCTGCTTGCTTGTACTTGGCATTTGCTGCCTCTAGGTTGTTATGAACTGCCTGATGAACATCGACCAGCCCTTCCACGAAGTATACGACCTTACTGTGAACCTTCCCTTTGGTTGGCAGCGTCAATAGGTCAAGTGGTCCTTTGGGCTGAACTGAATAAACCACCTGGAATGGGCTGAACCCTGTACTTCGATTAACCACATGGTTGTGAGCAAACTCGCGACACGGTTTCGATCCCAACCTTTAGTATGCTCCCCAACCAAACAACGTAGGAGATTACCAAGCGATCGTTGACGACCTCGGTTGCCTGCGTTTGTGGGTGGTAAGCACTGTTGAAATCGAGTCGCGTATTCACCATTCCCCATAGGCTGCGCCAAAAGTGACTAAGGAACCGAGTATCCCTATCTGAAACAATAGACGTAGGCAACCCATGTAAGCGGTAAATCTCACGGAAGAACAATTGAGCAACATTGACAGCATCTGTAGTCTTCTTGCAAGGAATGAAGTGGACCATCTTGGAGAAACGATCCATGACCACGAAAATAGAATCATTACCCCGCTGTGTTCGGGGCAGACCCAACACAAAGTCCATGCTAACATCCACCCATGGTTGAGAAGGGACTGGAAGGGGCATATACAAACCGGCATTGGTGGCAGCCCCTTTAGAAACTTGACAAATCCGACAACGCTGCACGTAGCGCTCAACTTCTCTGCGCATACTGGGCCAGAAGTAAGATGCTTGGGCAAGCTGCAATGTTCTATCCCTGCCAACGTGTCCCTCACCATGGTGTTCCTGAATTATCTTCAACCACAGACTACACTCAGGAATGCAAAGCTGATTACCCTTGAATAAGAACCCGTCATGCAGTAAGAAGTCAGATTGGCGGCTGATGACTGTATTTTATACGCAGTTATTGGGTATTATTCCGGCTTAAATTATGCTATTTCTCGAGGTTTTTGGTGTCTAATATGTGTTTTAGTGTTGTTTTATAGTTTCAGGGACTTTTGGATTAATTGTGCAAAATATAGGCATTTTATGCTGAGTTGAAGAACTTCAGGGACCAAACTGCAAAAGCTGAAAACTTGAAGTGAAAAAGCTGAAAATAAGATTTTTCCAACCAAAATCAGCCGCCTACTTTGAGACATACAATTGTCTTGGGAAACGTAAAAGTCCTTCTTTGACTATTTTTAGTGTTTTAATTATAATGTATCTCCTTTTCCTCCTTGTTGTAGGATTAATTAGGTATAAATAGATCCCTTTAGTTAGGAAAAAAAAGGGGAGAGAAGTTATGTATTATTTTTATTTGTCTATGAAGAAAGATTATTGAAGAATGGTTCAAGGTTTTGTACTTTCAATTATGGAGAATTAATTCCATAATCTAGGAATTGGAGGTAACTTGTATCGAATCTATTGATTTATATTAATTCTTATTCATTTAATTCTTGTTGATTGTGATGTTTATCAATCCCTATATTATTTCGCTTTGAACAAATGAATGTAATCGCAAATAATAAAGGCCTAGAGGTGCGGATAACTGCATGACCAATATGCATATGTCGTACACTGGCTCACCATCACAATAAATTGGACCTATCGATGCACGAGAGTGATAAGTTAGGACCAGGTTCATACATGATCTAGGTGACAGATAGATCATAATCTAGGTGACAGCTAGATTACATGTTCTTGTGCTTAGGATATAGAATGGATGAATTTTGCGGGGATGGAGGCTGAACCAATAGTTCAACAGACTATATCTATCTTTTGTGAACGAACCCAAGAAATTGAATGATAATTATTTTAAATAAACAATAGAGTAGATACAAGTGAATCCTAATTCCTAGGCGATTTACAAATCTTTGATTTATCTCATATTTATATGCTTTGTTAGTTAGGTTATTTTATTGCTTTCTAGTTAATTTAATTTATAAAAACCAAAAACCACATTAGTTATTAATTGTTTTATTTTAATAGATTAGTTAAATTTACTATAATCAAATCCAAATCTCTGTGGTTCGACCCTTGCTTCCCAAAACTATTCTACAATAGTCTTGTCCACTTGCAAGGAAATAAAGTTTAAATAAGACATCGATCAGCGGCCCTCTTCAAAGCGTTGAAGTACTGTTACGAAGTACGGGTCAGCAGCGACTAATTCACGGAAGGAGTCAAATCCTGGCACTTCAACCCTCATGGTAACCAGAAAGTTGCTTCTGCGACTCAAAGCATCTGCGACCCGATTAGTGACCCCTGCTTTGTGCTTAACAACAAATGTGAATTTTTCTAGGTAGGCAACCCATCGTGCGTGTCGTGGAGAGACCTTGTCCTGTCAATGAAGGTGTCTCAAGGAGTCATGATCTGTGTACAAGACGAACTCGCGATGGAACAAGAAGTGCCTCCAGTGTTTGATAGCTTGCACCACTGCATAGAATTCGACATCATAAGTGCTGTAGCGAGTTTTAGCGCCTGATAACTTCTCACTGAAGTATGCTACCGGTCTGCCATGCTGACTTAACACCGCTCCAATCTCAACCTTTGAAGCATCGGTGTGTAGCTCAAAAGGTTGTGCGAAATCTGGTAGCACTAGAATGGGTGTCGTGGTAAGGCGTTCCTTAATCAGTCGAAATGCCTCCTCTGCTTCATCATCGCCCACCGAAATTTATCGCCCTTCATGCATTCGATCCGGGCGCCATAATACTACTAAAGTGGGGAATAAAACGCCTGTAAAAGGAGGCCAGACCATGGAAACTTCGAACCTCAGTGATGGTGGTTGGTCGGGGCCAGTTTTGTACTGCTGCCACTTTCGCCTCATCCACCTGTAACCCCTCGGCTGAAACCACATAACCCAAGAATAACACAGACGAAGCCATAAACACACACTTTTGTTTTGCTGCATAAAACTGTTCTCGCTGGAGCACAGTCAAAACTTCCCGCACGTGCTGCAAGTGTTCTTCAGGGCTGCTGCTATATATTAGGATATCATCGAAATAAACCACTACGAACTTACCAATGAAGGGCCACAGCAACTGGTTCATCACTCGCATGAAGGTGCTCGGCGCATTAGACAATCCGAAGGGCATCACAAGCCACTCATACAAGCCCTCTCGAGTCTTAAATGTTGTTTTCTATTCGTCCCCAGGCCGAACTCGAATCTAGTAGTACCCACTCTTCAAATCTAGCTTTGTAAAGATAATGGCCCCGTTGATCTGATCTAGTAAGTCATCCAGCCTCGGAATCGGGAACCGGTACCTAACAGTAATCTTGTTGATGGCTCTACTGTCCACACACATACGCCAAGTCCCATCTTTTTTTGGCGTTAGTAAAGCAGGTACAGCACATGGACTCATACTCTCCGTAATCTGCCCCTTAGCCAACAATTCTTCTACCTGTCTCCGTAACTCCTCATGTTCACTAGGGCTCATCCTGTAGTGAGGCTTATTAGGTAGTGCCGCTCCGGGAACCAGGTCTATATGGTGCTGTATGTCACGGAGAGGTGGGAGTCCCTCAGATAGCTCATCTGGGAAGACACTGGAGAATTCTGCTAACAACGGTAATACAGGCTCCGGGATTGGTACCGGGTCAGCTGTTTCTTTTCCAAACAACACAAACACCGTCTCACCTTCCTGTAATTCTGCATTAAACTGGGTCAACAAGCTCTTACTCGTACTGGCTGAATCGGGTTTCACGTCAACCGGTTTACTGGGTACGAGCGTAATTTTGTCCCATCGGCTACAAAGCTATAAGTATTGGCCCATCCGTCATGAACCACCCTCTTATCAAACTGCCAGGGTCGTCCCAACAACAAATGACATGCATCCATAGCTACTACATCACACCACACATCATCCCTATATTTTGACCCAATCGAAAAAGGAACAAGGGCGCGTTCAGAAACAGTTACCTCTCCTCCTTTCTTGAGCCAGGCTAGCTTGTAGGGCTTGGGGTGTTTCTCCATCTTCATATTGAGTTTCTGCACTGCCTCCCGTGAAATTATGTTTTCGCAGCTACCCGAATCAATCACGAAACGACAGACCTTGCCCAAAATGGTGCACGTTGACTGGAAAATATTGCTACGCAACCAGTCATCTTCAGAACTTCCCCTAGGTGTCAAGTACGATCTCCGCACTACCAATGCGACCCCTACGTCACCCGCGACAATCTCTTCATCTTCCTGAGGTGCATCGAACATCGGGTTATCTGTGATTACGACATCGTCGTCTTCCTGCTCCTCCTCGACTTCAGCAAACAATGCTCTTTTACCCGTTTTTTACATTCTGATTGCCTATGCCCAATTTCCCCGCAGGCAAAACACTTCATAGTACTGCTACTGGCCCCTCTACCAGACTGACTACCGACAACACGCCCAGTTCCGCCACCGCTACTGCTATTAACGTTGGTGGTATTTACACTGGTACTACCCCCACCAAAATTCACACGCCGCGCCTGTTTTTCGATCACCAAAGCCCTCTGATGCGCCGACAGCATTCGGTCTAGCATGTTAAGAGTATCCTGAATCGGAGCCCTCAACCCCCCAATGTACCGTGCCACCAATTGCTCTTCTGTTTCCTGAACATCATTCCTAGCCAGCAATTGATAAAAATCAGTGGTATAATCATCCACCGACTTGGATCCCTGCCTCAAGTTCTGCAACCGCTGGTACAAGAGCCGTTGGTAATTATGTGGCAAGAACGCAGCACGCAGGTGCTTCTTCATCTTCTCCCAGTCTGTAATTTTTGACTTACCGATTCTGTTGCGTGTGGTCTTTAATTGTTGCCACCAAGCCGTCGCCCGTCCCCGCAGCCTAGTTGCGACAAGAGCCACCCGTCTATTCTCCGGCACTAGCTTAAACTCCAAAATCTCCTCCGTAGTTGCCAACCAATCAAGGAATTCGTCCGCCTGGAGGCTACCGTGAAATTCAGGTATTTCAGTGCGCATACCCATCTCCCATCGCCTCACGTCTTCTGCGACTGGGGCCCGTGGTCTCCTACGACGAGCCTGTGGAATGCCCTCGTAGAACTCCCCACCATCGTCCTCCCCATCTGTGCCGCCTCCTATCCCATCTTCCTGTCCGTTCTGATTCTGTGGTTCCGGTGTTCCTCGCCTATGCAGGTTTCCCATCATCTCTGCCATCCTCTCGGTTAAAACCAACATCATCTGCTCCATCTTCGCATCCACCATCTGTCCGATCCGTTGTTCCAGTTGAGCCGCATCATCACGCTCATAGATTTCTTCCACACGTTGCTTCCGCGCATTACGCCTGCCGCCGACCATGATGAAAAGGAAGATTCGGCTCTGATACCAACTGATGTAGCGGAAGGTAATTAAAAGTAACCGATAGAAATCAAAACTGTTGAGATCGCGCACGACTACCAGCAATGATCTTCTAAATCCTGTTGAGGTTCGCAAACCTACCACGATCTAGGCATCAATTCGCGTTGATTCAATGAATACCGGAATTGGGAGAAAAGTATATTATTCATAAACGGCAAAACTGCCTCTTAAACAACCCTAAAAATGTTTAAATAGGCTCAAAACCCTAAAAGCAATAAATTGTCGAAATTACAAAAAAAAACCCAAAACTAATAAAAAAACTTCAAAGGCCCGTAACCCTACTTAAATGACATTTTTTGGCCTTAAAAACAGCTCATAACCAAGCTTTGCTCAATTAATTTTGTCCGTCTTTCTGAGAACTTCGATTTGATATGCTGCGGGCCCCGTAACTCCACCCGAGTCAAAAGTTATGCCCTTTTTCCGCGCACACGGTCC
Organism: Codonopsis lanceolata; assembly: GCA_013146195.2. Classification (NCBI taxonomy): domain Eukaryota; kingdom Viridiplantae; phylum Streptophyta; class Magnoliopsida; order Asterales; family Campanulaceae; genus Codonopsis; species Codonopsis lanceolata. The sequence goes on from CM028383.1 coordinate 75,482,392, forward strand.
AAACGGTCGAGATAATCAAGTGCGAGACTGCCTGCATCACGAAACTTATCAAGTAAACGAACATCGTTCAAAAGAAATAGACTCCCAAATTTCGTAGAAATTATTATGGGGAGGAACGCAGTATGCAGCATTTTATGATGCAACAGTTTAGGATGCAGCAGTTTATCTCATACCCTAAACACTTTTTAATTGGACTGATGGGATATAGCAAATATGATGCAAATGAAATGCTTTGATGGTCGTGCCTACTAATTAGGCTGCCTACGTATCCTTTTCAGGAATCATACCAAACGTAGTTCGGCTCAAGCCAATAGCAAACAACAAGCACTGGGTGGGATAGATGAGATTTGATTCTTTCCACGTCCCGGGGTATGTACCCCTTGAGGAAAGAATCCAACACAGTAGGTGGGATAGATGAAACCTGATCATTTCCACGTCCCGGGGTATGTACCCCTCGAGAAAAGGATCCAACAACAACAGATGGGATAGCATGAAACAAATTATTTCCATGTCCCAGGGTATGTACCCCTCGAGGAGATAATCCAACACAACAAGTGGAATAGCTTGAAACCTAATCATTTCCACGTCCCGAGATATGTACCCCTTGAGGAAATAATCCAACAACCACAGAAAATGCAATGAGACCGATTATTCCCACGTCCCGGGGTATGTACCCCTCGAGGAAATAATCCAACACAGATAATAGATGGCATGGCATGGCATAGCATAACATGAAATGAATGCAACAGGCAAAGTAAAATGCAACCACTTTACCCTTTTCTCTTTTTTTTTTCTTTTTCAGGCATCCTGCTAGGGATATTATTTTTCTTCTGATTTTTGATTTATTGATGGATGGCTGTTAACTTTCGTTGATGGTAGTTACCTTTCTTAACTTTATGTTAGGAACTTTGGACCACTTTGCAGCTTGAGGAAACTTGAGGTTTTAAGTGCTGAAATGACTTTTGAAGGAGAGGAAAGGGAAACTTTATCTCCCCTTATCATTCACGGGTGGGAGACGAAGGCAGCAGTAGCTCCTTCTTTCTTCATTTTCATTTTCTCTTTCGGCCATTGTTGACGAAGGAAGAGAATTTCTTCATTTCTTCATCTTTTCTCGATTTTCTTCCGCCAAATTAATTGTTTTGCTCACCAGATGGCTTCCTCTTCACGATCTAGGAAGGGAAAGGCGTCGATGAACCCGGAATCTGGCGAAGGATGCCGAGAGTAGGGGTAGCAAACTGGGTGTTATAGATAAATGGATAATAGGCTATTATCCATGGTTATCCATGGATAATAGCCTATTATCCATTTATCCATAACACCCATTTTGCCACCCCTACTCTCCGTAATAGCCTATTATCCATTTATTCATAACACTCATTTTGCCACCCCTAGCCGAGAGCTACCTCATTTAAACCAAAATGTTGTTCGGTATTGGCATTCGAGGGATGATTGGAGCAACATAAAAGTGAAAGAAATTTTACGTCAGTTTTGGAGGTTCCTGGAGAAATCAAACGGCTGCTAGCTCTGGATTCTTACGGCTTCTTCTCTTATAGAACTAAATGTAATAGCTTTTAATTTCTATCTCCTTCGTCTATTTTATGTATCTTCTTTTTCGAGGTAAGGCTCCTTTGCCCTCCCAGTTATAAAGGCCAGACTGGTTGTCCCCCTCAAGATTGTATCCTTTCTTTTATTTTATAAACTCCCGCAGGTGCCGCCCTGCTTCCAAAAAAAAAAAAAAAAAAAAGGAGCAACATACACCGAGATAGGCATACCCATGTTGCTCATCTTCCAGATCTGGCTGTAAGTCTTCATTTTGGCAAACTCATTTGGTTGGATTTCTTTTTTTTTTTGTTTCCTTGAATTTCTTGGTATTTTGGCACTCTTGGAGAATACCTACTGCAATTTTGATGCTTATGCATGCATGATTTATGCTAGGATGATGCATTTTGGCAATGAAAGTATAGGCAAAAATATGAAATTCATTCCTTTCAATTTTGCGATGCATACTCATGCAATTGATACTATTTGATTCTGCGATGCATATTTTATGCAACTGATATATTTTTTCTCTGTGATGCATGCTCAGGTAACTGATATTTTTTCTGAGATATGCAAACGATGCAGATATATTTTTCAAATGAATGCAAGTGCAACAGATATATGTTTTGGTGCATGCACATGATGCTGATATATTTTTTTCGAATAAATGAACATGCAACTGATTTCTGATATATTTTTTTAATAATGCCCATGCTAATTTTAGACATGATAAAACATGTCATGTGGCTAGGGGTGGCAAATCGGTCGTACTGGGCTGTTATCAGGCCGACACGATAATAGTACGACACGATAAGCACGAACATGAACACGGCACGATAAGCTTATCGTGCCTAATATTAAAACCCGAACACGACACGATAAAAACACGAAAAGCACGGCACGACACGATAAACACGATAAACACGATAAGTAAAAAAACACGATTTATTTAGTCAGGCCCGTTAAGCCCAATAAACATTATAAAAATATATTTTTGATTTTTTAATACATATTTTGAAAATTTATCAATATAAATAGTCAAATAGTTTAAAAGTCATAAATTTTCAAATAATAAAATTATGAAATAATCATGAAAATAATTCGAAAGAAGTGAATAACTCCTAGTAAATTTTTAAAAATATTTTTTTAAAACATATATATTTTAGTTGTCGTGTCTTATCGTGCTTATCTAGCCAGCCCGATAACAACTTATTTTTTACCGTGTCTTATCGTGTTGGCCCTACAACGGCCCAAACTCAATAAGCCCCAGCCCAAACCCTATAATTTCGTGTCGTGTTCATGTCGACCAATCGTGTCGTGCCTCAAATTGTCACCCCTACATGCGGCTAGATGCACAGAGATAAAGAATAAAATATAACCTTTTTTCTCTTTTTTTTTTGACAGGAAAATAATTTTAAATCCTGAAAATGCAATATGCACATATTTCAAGATAAATGCACATATTATGTGACAAAAGAAAATAATATATACATATATTTTTTTTTCTAATGCAAAGTGAGCATGGACATGACATAATTAATGTAATGACATGAGATATGGCATGCATGATAAGATGTCTGGAAAAATAAGAGTTTACCTCCCTTTTCTTTTTTTCTCTTTTTTTTTTTTGATGATGCTTTTTTTTTTCTTTCTTTAGGCACGTAATACCCTTAAATGCGTGTGGGCTAGCTCAGAGAAGCTGGCTTTCATCTATAATTCACTGCCGCCACAGGCAGTGCTCCTGATTGAGCAGACCAGATTAGGACCATTTTTGCGAGCTTTTAGCCACTTCCGCAGCTATATGCCTATCTTCGAGGTTTTGAGGGAGTATTGGTGGGACACCACCCATACTTTTCATTTTAGTTAGGGGGGAAGCCACCATGACACTCTACGATTTTGCTATGATCACGGGCATTCCTACTGGTATAGGTAGGAATCTAGAGCCGGATTTTACTTTGCGGCATCAGCATGACGTAGTCGAGGACCTATTGGGCTTCGAACTTGACTATAAGAGTGCTAATGAGGTACGTATCCTTAGCGTGAAGAAGTGGCTAAAACAGAATGTCAGGCGAGTTGATGATGATGACTACGAGGTTGTCTCTCATGTAGCCAGGGCGTTTCTGTTCTTTTTTCTGGGACAACGATTTTTGCTAATTCATCCACCACTTTACGAGTATCCATCTTGGGATGCCTCCGGGATTTGTACCGGGTTTCTGAGTTTGACCGGGAGCAAGCGGGCTTAGCTGAGCTTTATGTTTACATGGATCGTGCCAGCCACAACGACTTTCCAGTCCTTAATGGCTATACTCCGGCCTAGGAGGTATCTCTCTTTCTTCTTTATATTTATTTGTTTGATCTGTTTGAAACCATGCATCATTCACTGACTGATTTTTTTTCTTTGCTATCTTTTTTTTCTTTACAGGTCTAGGCCTATTCAGTCTTCAGCTTTGCTCTCGGCCCACTAAAGAGGCATATTCACTTGCCACAGTTTCTTGCTGAGTTTGAGAATGTGAATAGGGTGGAGGAAGATCGGGATGGCAACGAGCTGTCTGTAGTGATGGCACGAGAGAGGATTATGAGCTCTCGTTCTGATACGGTACGTCCATTTTCCTGGAGGGGATTGTCTGGGTTTTATCTTACCTCTCTGGAGATGAGTCGTTGTCGGATTCTGATGGTGTTGATTATGGTCGCCTCTCTATACATGGGCGAGCGGGTTAACCGTCAACACGTTCTTTATCCTGTGGGCCGAGTGACACCACATGCACCACCAGCCTGGGTGATTGTTCCTGATTTATTGCCCAATAGATATCAGTGCATGGCAAGATACACTGTCTCTCGGGAGGATTATCCTATCATGCCATAAAAGGAGTTTCTAAGGACAGTACTCCACCTTGCTCCGATAGCAGCTAAACATGCTTCGGATGTTTCAGATAGGCCGAGGTCTTCACATCTGACTCCCGATATCTAGGTGTGAGTGCCCCGTTTTTAACTGATTCTCCCGCTACTGAGAAGCGGGTGGTTTTGAAACTTTAAAGCGTGTGGAATACGTTCGGTCTCATTTTGTGGACTCAAAATATGATCAACAGAGTCGCTATCTTTATTTTGAGGAAAACAAAGAAAAACCAAAAATAATTAGATTTGTAAAAGGGTTCGGAGGCTAATTTACGAGGTGTGAAGAGGTTAAGCACCTAACTCGTCCTTTCGGTCTCATCTTTCCTTGATTTTCTTTTAATTTTTTAATTTCTTCTCATACTTGAATTTTCTTATGTTCTTTTCATATTTTTTTCTTGATTTTGTTTCGTTGTTTTCTTGATTATTTCTTATTTTCATGATTGTTTCTTGATTTTCTTTTTTGTTTCTTCTTCTTTTCACAATTTTCTTAATTCTTCTTTTCATTGCTTTTTTCTTCATGATTTTTTTCATTTCTTAATTTTTCTTTTCTCTTTTTTATTTTCTTTTCTTCTCAAACACAATTTTCTCAATTTTTTTTTTACTTTTTTCTTCTTCATGACTTTGTTCGTTTTTCTTTTCCTTGATTTTATTTTGATTTTGTAATTTCTTCTCATACTTGAATTTTCATGAAGAAGAAAAAAGTAAAGAAAAAAAATCAAGAAACAATCAAGAACTTAAGAAATGATCAAGAAAATAACGAAACGAAATCAAGATAAAATATGAAAAGAACATAAGAAAATTCAAGTATGAGAAGAAATTAAAAAATTAAAAGAAAATCAAGGAAAGAAAAAGAAACAAAGTCATGAAGAATAAAAAAGTAAAGAAAAGAAAATCAAGAAACAATCAAAAAAATAAGAAATGATCAAGAAAATAACGAAACAAAATCAAGAAAAAAATATGAAAAGAACATAAGAAAATTCAAGTATAAGAAGAAATTAAAAAATTAAAAGAAAATCAAGGAAAGAAAAAGAAACAAAGTCATGAAGAAGAAAAAAGTAAAGAAAAGAAAATCAAGAAACAATCAAAAAAATAAGAAATGATCAAGAAAATAACGAAACAAAATCAAGAAAAAATAAGAAAAGAACATAAGAAAATTCAAGTATGAGAAGAAATTAAAAAATTAAAAGAAACTCAAGGAACAGAAAAAGAAACAAAGTTATGAAGAAGAAAAAGGTAAAGAAAAGAAAATTTGAGAAAATTGTGTATGAGAAGAAAAGAAAATAAAAAAGAGAAAAGAAAAATTAAGAAATGAAAAAAAAAATCATGAAGAAAAAAGCAATGAAAAGAAAAATTAAGAAAATTGTGAAAAGAAGAAGAAACAAAAAAGAAAATCAAGAAACAATCAAGAAAATAAGAAATAATCAAGAAAATAACGAAACAAAATCAAGAAAAAATATGAAAAGAACAAAATAAAATTCAAGTATGAAAAGAAAATAAAAAATTAAAAGAAAATCAAGGAAAGAAAAAGAAACAAAATCATGAAGAAGAAAAAAGTAAAGAAAAGAAAATCAAGAAACAATCAGGAAAATAATAAATTATCAAGAAAATAACGAAACAAAATCAAGAAAAAATATGAAAAGAACATAAGAAAATTCAAGTATGAGAAGAAAATAAAAAATTTAAAGAAAATCAAGGAAAGAAAAAGAAACAAAGTCATGAAGAAGAAAAAAGTAAAGAAAAGAAAATCAAGAAACAATCAAGAAAATAATAAATGATCAAGAAAATAATAAAACAAAAGCAAGAAAAAATATGAAAAGAACATAAGAAAATTCAAGTATGAGAAGAAATTTAAAAATTAAAAGAAAATCAATAACCGATTGGTGAAGTGTGTTCATTGATCACTAATTATTGCCTTCGGTACTCCATACCGAGAAAATATATCATCCAAAAACTTGACAACAGTTTGACCATCATTGTTTCGGGTAGCAATAGCTTCTATCCATTTTGACACATAGTCAACAACGACTAAAATATATTCACAACCATTTGAAATTGGAAAATGACAGATAAAGTCAACACTCCAAACATCAAAGATTTCAACAATTAAATTATTGTGCAAGGGCATCTCATTCCTTTTACTAATTCCACCAGTCCTTTGGCATTTATCACATGTTTTGCAAAATATTTCAGAGTCTCTAAAAATGGTAGGTCAATATAAACCAGATTGCATGATTTTCCTAGCAGTTTTACCACCACTAAAATGACCACCACAAGAGTATTCATGACAGAATGTCAAAATACTTTGTTGTTCTTTTTCTGGAATACATCTTCTAATTATTGAGTCTGAACATATTTTGAATAAATAGTGTTCTTCCCAAAGATATTTTTTTGCATTAGTTAAAAATTTATTTCTTTGATAAAAATCAAAATCAAGATTAATAATATCTGACACATGGTAGTTAACAAAATCAGCAAACCATGGTTCAAAATTTTTAACTGCTAACAATTGTTCATCAAGGAAGTCTTCGTTCATAGGGATTTTATTATCAAGAAGTTGACGTTCAAGTAAAGGTAAAAATTCCAACCTAGATAAGTACGTGGTCGGCAATAACATTTTCTGTTCCCTTTTTATCTTTAATAATAATTTCAAATTCTTGTAATAATAACATCCATCTAATGAGTCTAGGCTTGGCCTCTTTCTTACTCAATAGATATTTTAGGGCTGCATAATCAGAGAATATAATAACTTTTGAACCTAACAAATATGATCGAAATTTTTCTAATGCAAACAGAACTGCTAAAAATTCTTTTTCAGTGGTTGTATAATTAATTTGTGCATCATTCAATGTCCTACTCGCATAATGAATCACATGAGGTTTCTTATCTATCCTTTGTCCTAACACGGCTCCAACTGCAAAGTCCGAAACATCACACATGATCTCGAAAGGGAGAGACCAATCAGGGATGGTTAAAATAGGAGCTGTTGTTAATTGTTCTTTTAGCAAATTAAATGCGCTCAAGCATTCTTGGTCAAAAATAAATTCGGTATCTTTCGCCAAAAGATTACATAAAGGTTTACAGATTTTTGAAAAGTCTTTTATAAATCTTCTGTAAAAACCTACATGTCCTAGAAAACTTCTAACACCCTTAATCGTAGTTGGGGGAGGTAATTGCTATATAACTTCAATTTTAACTTTATCTACTTCAATTCCTTTATTAGATACAACATGACCTAAAACTATCTCATGTTTGACCATGAAATAGCTTTTATCCCAACTTAGGGTCAAATTAGTTTCGCAACATCTTTTCAAAACCGATGTTAAATTTTCTAGACAATTATCAAAAGAGTTTCTGAACACTGAGAAATCATCCATGAACACTTCCACACATCTTTCATCTAAATCAGAAAATATAGAAATCATACATCTTTGAAAAGTAGCTGGGGCATTACATAGTCCAAAGGGCATTCTTCTAAACGCAAATATACCAAAGGGACATGTAAATGTGCTTTTCTCTTGATCTTCTGGTGCAAGAGGAATTTGATTGTAACCAGAAAAACCGTCAAGAAAACAATAATACTCGTGGCCAGCTAATCTTTCAAGGATTTGGTCAATGAAGGGCAGAGGAAAGTTATCTTTCTTTGTTGCCGCATTTAGTTTCCTCAAATCAATGCGCATTCTATAATCGGTAATAGTTCTAGTGGGAACTAACTCATCTTTCTCGTTTTTAACAACAGTAATTCCAGATTTCTTTGGAACTACTTGTACAGGACTAACTCATTTACTATCAGATATCGGGTAAATTATACCCACATCAAGAAGCTTAAGCACTTCCTTCCTAACTGCTTCTTCCATATGGGGGTTAAGTCTTCTTTGATGTTCTCTAGAAGGTTTGCTACTTTCTTCTAAATGAATTCTATGTATACACATAAAAGGACTAATTCCTTTCAAATCCGCTAAGGACCAACCTATAGCTTCTCTATGTGTCCATAAAACTTTTAACAAGCTTGATTCTTGTTCTTCCGTTAAATCCACAGCAATTATAACGGGTAAAGTGTTACCCTCTCCTAGAAATGCATATTTCGAATGGGATGGTAATGGCTTTAATTCTACTTCAGGAGGGACTTTAATAGATGGAATAAACTTAGGAGTTTCTAATTTAGCTTTTTCTTCTTTTTCATCTTCCTTAAGAATTTCCTCTTCTACTTTATCCTCGTCAAGTTCTATTTTACCAGAACTAATTTCTGGTTTAGGGCTTTCTACTTCTTTTTTATTTTTATTATCATTTTTAAGAGCTTCTAATCTTTCCTTCTCTTTTCTAGCATCTGCCTCTTGGAGTTCTCTTTCTAATTCTTCTATGTCAATTCTCACATCAAAGAAGATTCTATCATCATCGTCTTCTCCAAACATATATTTCTCTAGCTCATCATCATTAATATTTGCTTCAAAGCTTTGGGCTGTAAGATTTTCAATTTCATCAATTGAGAAACATGGATTCATGTCACTTGGTCTATCTAACGCATCAAAAATTGAAATTTCTACAGTTTCTCCCATAACTAACATTGATAGTTTACCATTCTTCACATTAATCATGGTGTTGGCAGTAGCCATAAAAGGTCTTCCTAACAAAATATGAACTTCATTATTAGTGCATATTTTTCTTTCCATATATCTCTAGAACCATAAAATCAACTGGGATGATTAACTTATCTACTTGTACTAGAATGTCCTATACTATTCCCAAAAGATGTTTGACCGAACGGTCGGCTAACTGTAAGGACATAGTAGTGGGTTTTAATTCACCCAATCCTAATTGTTTATAAACAGCGAAAGGCATTAAATTAATACTCGCTCCTAAATCTAGCATAGCTTTCTTTTTTTTCGAACTGCCCAAGAAAACTTGGATATTAAAACTACCTGGATCTTTTAATTTAGGGAGGAGTTCAGGTTGTAATAATGCACTAACATTTTTAGAAATAATTATTTTCTCATTCTTTTCGAATTTGTGCTTCCTAGAATGGAGATCTTTGAAAAACTTGGCATATGACGGAATATTTTTAATGACATTGAGCAAAGGGAGATTAATATTCACTTTGGACAACATATTATAAATTTCCGTAAATTGTTTATTAATCTTGTTTTTCATTAATCTACCAGGGAATGGTATTAGTGGAACATATGGTGGAAGAGGAACATATGGTGGAGAAGCAACATATGGTTCTTCAAGAGGTTCTGCCTCTTGCTCTTTTTCTTATGTGACTTTTTCTTTATCTTGATTGTCTTTATTTGAAATCTCTTTTTCTACTTCTTTATCTTTTTCTTTTGCTTGAATATCTTCACCTTTATCTTTTTCAACTTCATTACCAGAATTATCTATTTTATCAGGAACATCAGTAGATTGAGTAGGTGTGAGAACCCAAACACATTACCTGTATAACATCATTATAACATGCTTAACATATGCCTTAACATGTTAGAGAATTCATATTGTTCATATCATGCTTGCATTAGGTTTGTTACGGTCATAGTCGCTTAAATGTCTTATATTCGTTGCATACTTTGCCGTTAATGCTTTGAGTATTCATCTTAGCATGTTAGCACTTAACTAAGTCTTGTTGGAGTTCTATTACCTTGTATATATGACTTATAACATTCATCTTGATCATAGTATGCTTGGTTGGAAGTTTAGAAGCTTTGTTGTTTTGTTTGAGTCTTAGTGTTTGCCCTTGTTGCTTGTATTGCTTGTGTTTCGTCTTGCGATATGTTCATTGAGTTCTAGGCCAAGTATTCAGGTCATATCCATGTTTAAACAAGTCTTGTTCATGTCCAAGTTGTTCTAGTTTGATTTGTGTTTGAATCGTGTTTGATTCGTTGGCCATTCGTCGCATGATTCGAGCCTTGTTTTAACTTGTTTCAGATGTTGTTCGGGTGTGTTTCCGACTTGTTTTGAGTTGGGTTACACCTTAGAATGGTTGCCCATGAGTTTGAGACCATTTAGGACAGGTTTATACCATCTTCAAGGGCTGAACCTCGCGCTCGTATCGATTTTTGGTCATTGGCTCGCGAAACAGTGTTGAGAGCACACAAAAATGATGTTTGGCTGGGAACAAGACCATGCGCTTGCATGGTCCTTATATGAAGTGACCGCATGGTCCTGATTTACACTATACGGGATTTTTGAACATTTCTGATTTGTGACCCATTTAACCCATTGAACCCCCATCCTTAGTGACACTAATCCTTCATATTAGACCCAAATTAAGTTTGCTTAAGCCTAAGCTCATTCATCCTCCATTAGACATGTGGATTTCCATTTATTCTCCTTGTGACATGTGGAGTTCCACCCACATTTTCATGTCATATATAAGCCTCCCACCTTTGTGATCAATCATTAAACCCCCCATTGCACTAAATTTCTTCTCTCTCTTCCCAAGCTCTTGTGTGCGAATGGTGAAAGGAGATTAGTGTGTGTTTCCTCCATAACTTGAGCTTCTGAACTCCGATTACCAATCCGAGACCACCAAAATGAAGCTATCGACGAGGAGCACGATTCTATTCGATTAGTTTTTGTTCATTTCATCTTTTTTCTTGGTGTAAGGTAAGCTATTAATTCCCCTTAGGATGTATGCTAGAAATGTCATGCTGTCCCCTTTTTCTCATGTTTCCCATGCTCCTACCATGTCTATACCATGTTTGATGATGAATTGAGTTTATGGGATTTTTGAGTGACATACTCATCTTGTTGTTTTGGTCCTAAGCCTAGAATTAAATGTGTTCTATGCCCCATTTGGAATAATTATTGTTCTTGGACTATTGACTTTTGATAACTTTTAGAGATTATGATTCTAGGGTTCCATAAACTATGAATTGTTCATCTTGTTGTTTTGGTCCTAAGCCTAGAGTTAAATGTGTTCTATGCTTCATTTGGAATAATTATTGTTTTTGGACCATTGACTTTTAACGAACTTTGGAAATTATGATTCTAGGGTTCCATAAATTATAAATTGATGATAATTCTTGACTATAGTTATTATTTGGATTAATGGCTAGTCTATCATATACGAGAACTTAGAAAAGGGTTTAGAATGCATTTAGCATTTAAACTCTATTAGATGAATTTATAGAGACAACTCAACGGAGTCTATTTTAGTGAGCCATTGAACAATACCGGCTCAATGATCAATCCCTACGACGTTCTAAATATGTTTCACTAAGAATATTAATTCTAGATTCTTGAATTGGATTGATTACCATGCTTAATTTAAATGTCATATAATAGAATGCCTATTTTACATGTTGAGTTCGCTCTTGTCGAACTCAACCCTACTTGATTATTGATGAGAATAATTACTTGTCATGAACGAGATCGCTCTTGTCGACCTCGTTCTCTACTTGAGAATTTGTTAAGTAAACACTACTTGGCATTTGAATGAGTCCAGCTGGCATACCTGTCCTTGTACACACACACCTCCATTGTGACCACAGTGGGGAAGTAGCCCTTTTGTGGTAACCATTAGAGCACATTAGTGTGTCTATCCCGGACATCTCCTCGGAAGGTCGATGTACTCACAACCATCTAACACCTCACATTCCAAATAACGCTTGTATGCAGGAACTACTTAGCGGCACCGGCTCTCCATATATCCTTATCCTATGTGATTTAATTACGAGCACTTATGTGAAACAATGTGCATCTTGGATATATGATCCATATGTTTATGTGATGATATCTTGCCTTGTATGTTGCATATTGCCATGACATGCATGATTGATAGCTTACAAGTCTTTATGACTTACCCATTCCCCTTTACCGCTTTAGATCCTAGCAAAGCAGGTCCTTCTCGTTGAGGCTTGCAGTGTTCGTGATTCCCTTGTTCCTCTTTTGGTCTAACATTGCAGTTGAAGAGGTGGTTTAGATGTCCTCTTCCTTTCTTTTGTAATTTGCAAAGACGACGGGTTTTAAAGCAAGTCATTTAGACTATGCTTGGGAATGTGTTTAGAACTTGTACTTGTTTCCTTTATTTAGCAACTTGTAGTTTTATCACTTGTAGTACTTGTAATCCCTTTTGATGTTGGTGTGAGGTTCCCGGGATGTGCTCCCGCGCCCCGCCCGCCTTTGGTTAGGGGTGCGCGTACGTGCGGATGCGGGACACCACTGCTCTCGTTCCACCCTCCCTTGTTTAGGGGAAGACGAAATCCAAAGTGCGAGAGGAGTGCTGTCTATATTAGCACATTGGAATGTGCCTCGGTTGCCTTGAATGGATTTTGTATCCAAAATGGGAACTAAAGGTTTCCTCATGTCAGGTTATCCCTTATTTCGGGGATAACAGGATATGGGAATGCATTACCTTTCCATTCTCATTCTCCCCTTTTATCTTTCAGGGGAAAATAGAGAAGTGCAAGAAAAGATATTGTGACGCCCCCACTTATGGATTTATTAAAATAGCCTTATGGCCCAATCATATCGCTATGGGAGCTATGGGTTTCCCGCATCAAGTTATCCCTTGTTTAGGGGATACCAGGATATGGGAATACATCACCCCTCCATTCTCGTATCTCCCTTTTTTAGGGGAGAACAGGAAAGTGCAAAGAGGGAATGTTGTGAGGCCCCACGGATCTCCGAAAGTTTTAGAGTCGCCACCTTTATTTTAAGGCAAAAATAAAGGAAAACCAGAAAAGAAAACCAGAGATTTTAGAAAGCGGGTTCGGGGGCTAAGTTACGAGTTGGGAAGGTGCTAGGCACCCAACTCGCCCTTTCGGTCTCAAAGCGTTTTTGGCTGAAGTATGCTCATTGTTATATTAATCTAGCAAATAAATAAGGTCTTATTTTGACAAGGGAAAATTAAACAGATACATTCGTGGCTACATTATTTACGGACTCGCAACCGTCTCCTTCCAATAATTACAAACACATTTAAGAATATTTGGCCATTATAATGGCTCTTTTACATAATATTTTCTAATCTAATCCGGGCAGCACAACGGCTTATATTGGCTACATTGTGCCGGATTTAAAATACAACTTTTTGAAAATAAAGAAAAGGAAAAATACAAATGAAATAAAAATACGGTCTTAAAGGTATTACCTTTTAGAGCGGTGGTGTGCTCGCTCTGTCCTCTTCGGGAGAGGGAGTCTTTTTTTTTTGTTTCGAATTGAACTGGATTGCTGCTTGATTTGATTGATGTTTTGAGGTTTGGGCTTGTCAACTCGGGCAGAGTGACAGCTTTATTTGGGTTGGTTTTGGCCTTTTCAGTTGGGCGGAACCTAGACTTAAGTTTTGACTTTTTTAGCTCGTTACCCGGGCAGAGTAACGGCTTATTTTGGGATTTTTGGACTGGGGTTTTAAGGTGGATACCTAACAACTAGGCTAGGGATCACTTATAACCTATGGGTTTTTGATTTGGCAGAGTTTGGATGGGGTTTGCAGATTTTAAGGGCTTCCACTCACCTATCTCGCTCCTCTCGTACTAAATGTATCGAAGGATCGCAGAAGCAGAGCTTCGCTGCGATAAAAACTTCGCGTAAATTGAACACTGAAAATGCGAGGCCGGGCCTTCTATTTATAGCAGTGGAGAGGGACGCGGCTGGAATTTCTGAATTTCTTTCCCGTGCATTGGCCGCTTGTACCTTGCGCTTTAAAGCTTGTACTGTTTCTTTGTGAGAGGGTGAACAGGAAACTTCCTTGGTGCGGCCAAGCTTATGCTTGGTGCGGCACCAAGGATGTTATTGGCGGCACCAAACATCTTTTGGACTTTGAAAATTTGTCATTTTAGCCCATGCAGTTCACTGTTTCGCGCATCCTGCTTTTCCTTTCGCATTTTTGACTTCTGCAACTTGACATTCGTTAAGTTTTAACAGTTCTTGATATTTTATATCAGTCACATACCAGGGGTACGAAATTGGGGTGTCTACAAAGCCCCTCAACGATGGAGTTTACGGGTAACCTTTCGGCTTACTGAGTAGACGAACATCGTTGATTAACAAGAGACTCTCCAATTTCGTTCATTTAAGAACAAGAGAATGCAATTGGTAGCAGTTAAAATGCACAGGAACATGCTATCCAAACTCTATAACCTAGACATTTTTAGTCGGTTATAAAAAATTATCGAAGTTTTAAGCAGATGTGAATTTAATGTGCTCTGATGGTCGAACCTACTAATGTAGGCTGCCTACGTATTCCTTATTAAAGGAAATCAGACCAAGCGTAGTTCAGGCCAAATCCTTAAACTACAACGGAAAAAGATTTTTGTGTTTTCGAAAAAGCCGTATTCTTCCGGTCCGAAACCGTTGTCAAATACGGTATGAAGATTTGAATGTTTTTCTGTTACCACCTTTCAACTAGTTGAAACGTGTTAAGAAAAATTTTCTAATTATGTCTGGGCCTTGATCGATGTCTTGTTTCCAGGCATAACCCGAAAACTTTCAAATATCAGAAAACTGTGTTTGACTAAAGATCCGTCGCCGAGCACTGCAAATCTGTTACCACAATTTCAACCGGTCAATACCTTGTAGTTGAAATGTGTTAAGAAAATCTTCTAGGTATGTCTGGGCCTTGATCGCTGTCTTGTTTCCAGACATAACCCGAAAATTTTCAAATATCAGAAAATTGTGCTTGACTAAAGATCCGTCGCCGAACACGGCGAATCGATCATTCTTCAAGTATTTTCGAAAATTGTGAAGTGGAAAATATTCTTTTTCTTTCCTCTTTTTTTTTTTGTTTTTGTTTTTGTGTTTTTTTTTTGTTTTTGAAATATTCCTCTTTTTTTTTGTTTTTTGAAATATTCCTCTTTTTTTGTTTTTTTTTTCAAAAAAAACAAGGCAAAAATTTTTATTAAATTTTCCTAAAAAGGAAATTATTTTAGAGTGAGGGTAAGAATACTGTACCTGACTTACCTTTTGCGCCCGGGTGGCTGCCGCGGATTCGGCCGATTTTGACATTTCTGCCACTCTTTGCTGGGGAATTTATTCTCTTTTGCTCTCTTTTTTTTTCTTTTCTTTTGATTTTTTTTTCTTTTGATTTCTTTTCTTTTTCTTTTTCTTTTCCTTTGATTCTATTTTTTCTTTTTTTTTCGATCTGCTGGGGATGTTATTTCTTTTGTCCTTTGGCAAATGGTCGCAAATTTTGGTTAACAAGACTAACTTTGTTAACTTTCTGTTAGGTTCAGGGACCATTTTGGAAACTTTGAAATCTGAGGACTAAAGTGCTGCAGCTGCAAACTTTGGAGGGGGAAAAGGGAAAATTCCCTTTTTCCTCCCTTAAGTGACGAGAGTTTGTGAGAAAGGATCACTGCTCTTCTTCATCTTTTCATTTCTTCATTCTGCTGCCCGTCACCATTGCTACTGCCCTCTGCTTTCTTTCTTTGATTTCCTTCATTTTCGCTCCTTTTCTCGATTTTCTTCCGCCAATTTCAGTGTTTTACTTAGCAGATGGCTTCTTCTTCACAATCCAGGAAGGGAAAGGCACCGATGCGCCCCGAATCTGGCGGTAGGAGGAGAGAACCTCCTAGCTTGATTCGAAATAGGCTCAATTATACATACTCCAAGGATGATTGGGGCAACCTGGTGCGAGATCGGGACACTCACATCTCCAATCTTCCCCTAACCACTGTAAGATTTCTTTTTTCAAGCAATTTTCCTGGATATTTATCAGATCTGCTAAATTCCTGCACTGTTTGGGACTTTTGGAGCACTCTTGACTTTGTTAGTGATGTATATGCACGTCCTATTTATGCCTAAATGATGCAATTGAGTGATAATGCATGTAATTTCTGTGATTTATCTTTGCGATGCATGATTTGAAATAGTGATTACTATTTGATCTTACTATGCATGATTTATGTTCTAAATGCAACTGGGGCTATATGATGCATGTTTTACACTAAATCATATTTTTGCATGCAATAGGATGGCGAAACGGAATATTCGGAGCATAAATTTAATTTTTCCGAGACACTTTTCGGGCATATTTTCGGATAAAAACAGGACAAAACAGATATTTTTCATGCCCTTAGACTTATTTTCCAAGCATGCAAATGCTGCAGGGGTTTAGTAAATACCACAAAGATATTTATTTTGATGATTGGTGATATTTTACCTTCTCTTTGTCGTACCTCCATGGCAGCTTATTGGACAGATGAAATGCAAAATGTGAATGCATGAATTATTTTATTTGATGCAGATGCAATGCAGAACATTTATAAGATGATGCATGAATTTTTCACATTTTATTATGCACATGACAAATGCAGTTATAACACGTACGTTAACATGCAAAGTTAATTACATATATGAATAGCTTGTTGTGTTTTTTTTTCTTTTTATGAATGAATTTTTTCTTATGAATGAATGAATTTTTTTTTTATTATGAATTTTGAAAAGAAATGATTTTTATTTACATGTAAATTTATGCACATGTATGAAAATAGTGTATGACAATTTTAAAAAAAAAATTATACTTTTGCATTTTTTTTTTTTTGGAACAAGATTTTTTTCTTTTTAAAAAAAAAAATTATTGTAAAGATCATGAAGTATAAGACATGTGATATGTTTATTATTTATTTTAGGAGCTGTACAAAAAAGAAAAAGGAGATAAGGGTAGAAAACTTATCTTTTTTCTTTCTTTCAGGTTCGCAGGAAACTTGATAGGCTTCGGGTATCATACGGCGATGTTGATGATATGTTTAACATGCTACCCAGAGCTGCACAAGTGCTGGTAGAGGGTTCAGACTTCGGCACCTTTTTGCGCTCTTTTACCCCTTTTACCAGTTTCCTCCCTATTTTTGACGTGCTTCGGGATTTCTGGTGGGACACCACCCACACTTTCCATTTCAGCTGGGGGGAGGCAACCATGACCCCTTGTGACTTTGCTGCTATTACAGGAATCCCTACCAGCATAGGGGAGACCTTGGCTTTGGATTTCACTCTCCGACATCGTAGGGAGGAGATCGTAGACCTTTTGGGCTTCGAACCTCGCTTCAAATCGTCGGACGAAATTTATATTAGCAGCGTTCGGCAATGGCTCCTTAATAATGCCATGCATGTACCAGCTGATGACGAGGCCGCTATTACTCGGGTAGCCCGAGCTTTTCTCTTCTTTTTCCTCGGCTCATCGCTTTTTGCTAACTCTTCTGTCACCCTGAGGGCCTCCGTCCTGGCTTGCCTTGCGGACTTTGATCGGATCCCTACTTATGATTGGGGACAGGCCGGTTTGGCTGAATTGTATGCTTCTATGGATAGAGCCAGCCGGAATGATTCGTCAACCCTGAATGGGTTTGCCCCGGCGTGGGAGGACATACATTTTCCTGCTTTTTCATTCACTCATTTTTTTTTATGTATCATTATTTTTTTTTTTTTCATCACCACATTTTTTTTTACAACATATTTATTTTTTCTTTTTTTTTTTTTTTGCAGGTCTGGGCTTTTTCATTCTTCAGATTTTCACCGGGGCACCTTGTTCAGCGGGTCTACCGGCCTCCGTACTTGTCCCAGTATGTTGACGACAACAGGGTCGATTCAAGAGATGATGGTGGTTGCAAGTCCAGGGAGAAAGTGCTGGAGCGGATTGTTGGCTCTAATCCTGGCTCAGTGAACTTTCTCCCCTGGGAGAGCCTAGAGGGTCATTATTATACTGCTCTGACGTTCAGCCGTTGCCGAATATTGATGGTTTCCATCATGGTAGATTCTTTATAAATGGGCGAGCGGGTGAATCGTCAGCATCAATATTTTTTGATGGATCCAGTGGTGCCTCCCCGGCCCCCTGCTTGGGTGATAGCGCCAGAACAAATGCTCGACCGGTCTCAGTATTTAGGGAAATACCTCGTTCCTGCGACAGATTATCCGGTGATGTCATACGAGGATTTCCACGAGGTTAGAGCCGCATCCCCCTCCTCGCTCTGTTGCGCCCCGGCATTGCGCCAGCGGCATTTCGATGCTACTATCGGGCCTGGGTCATCTACTTCACGTCTCGACGAGAACCTTATGTTCACAGAGCCAGATAATATTTTCTCTACTTTTCAGTATGAATGGGGTGGTGGATTAGTAGAACAGGTTCTGCCAGATGTCGAGATCCCGGAGGAGCGTCGCGTCCCGGAGCAGGCTCGTTCGGTAGACACATCCACCTTTATTGTCTCTTTTCTTTATTTATTAATATTTTTTTTTGCGCATTCATTTTTTTTATGCATACTCTCTCTTTTCTTTGAGACTGACATTTTTTTTATTCATTTTATTTTTTTTAGGTGAACGTGTCTACTTATAAAAAACTGCTGCGGGGCTTCTTCAGTATCAGCAAATTGTATCAAAAGCTGACTGATGAGTTTTCTTGCAAGGGGAGTAGCTCAGTGCGGCGGCCCAGACGTCGAGATGATGATGATGACGATGATGATGACGAGTCAAGCCGCGATCGAGGCAGAGGTCGAGGAGTTGTAGCGGGTCCCAGGGTGAGGGGTGGTGCCTTTCCCAGAAGCCAGTCATCCCGAGCACACTAGCTTTTGATTTCCTGCGAACATTAGTATCTTTCTCTTTTTTTCTTTTCTGTTGTACATTTTTTTTATTCTTTTGTATATATATTTTTTCTGTAAAAGAAATCTGTACAAACATTATGGAATAATGCAATATAATGCTTATGATGCAATATGTTACACATGCAAAAAATAAATTCACACAGAAAATAAAACTATACCAAACATCTAAAATGTAATGGCACGCTGTATTTTGAGGAAAGGGATTTTTGAAAATACACCTTTGGATAAGAGCGGGCTTTTCGGGTGATATCGGAATGGGAAAATGGCCGAGTCTCTTATTCTTTCGGTGCATTGTGGCTGTTGAGTCCGTGGCCGTAGCCTCCTTTTGTAGGTTTTTTTTTTCTTCGCGATCAGACGCAGCAGTAGACGATGGTTGGAGCCGAAATATCATGGTACCAGGTAGCACCTCTATCCGGGATAATGGGGACATTGATGATGAGGATGAGGACACTTCTGGGGGCTCTCATGCTGATGAGTCTAGGGTTTCTTCTTCGCCTTGCAGAAGGAGTATATGGGCCCGGCTCGGTGGACGCCGCAGGCACTGATGGATCGCTCGGGGCTATGGCTGCAAGAAAAGGATTGTTTCTGGGGGGAAAACAACGGGGGTATAGGCAGTATATAGATATGTACAAATGCAAGTAATGTATAATATAAATGTCTTAATAAGTATTCCTAAGTTGCACCTTAGGACCTGTAAAATTTATATTTTAGCGTTTGAATGTGAGCTGCTTTGTCGTGGTTTTTCTCTTTTGTCAGCCGAGTCTCTGATGTGCTGAAGACTGGAGATAATACACTGATGGCTTCAAATAATGCCTTCCCTCTCCTTTTTATTATTATATATATATATATATATATATATTTTTTTTTTTATTGCTCTAACTTTTGCCTAGGCCGCCCTTTCGGGTTTTCAACCTAGCGAGCTTTTTTTTTTTTTTTTTTTTGCCCTAACTTTTGCCTAGACCGCCCTTTCGGGTTTTCAGCCTGGCGGGCTGGAGAGGGAAGCACTTGTTGGATAGAATGGATCGAGCACCATACCTTTTGAGCTCGTTGAAATTGGAGGGCTGAACAAGGTCTTCTTTCTTGGCTCGTGGGGAGTACGACATCTCCTGATCGGATCTCATTTGACAATATACAATACATCGTGGAAGAGAAGGGTAGCAGCCTTTGATAAGTAGCCCCGGCATCTTTTAGCTCAAACGGCATGATATGATAGCAGTAGGTTACCCCAAAGGGGTGGTGAATGAGGTCTTTTCTTGGTCTCCTGCTGCCTTTGATTTGACTATAACTCAGCATGTCGTTGATGAAAAAAAAAACTGTTGGGGTTGGGAATGATATCTATATTGGACAGCCAGATCGGGTATAATTTTTTTTTTTACCCGAATGAAGTTGACGTGTGGCTGTTTCATTTTTTTCTTCTTTGACTTGTAGTGACCATTCCGACTTGATGCAGCGGAGCTTTTGTCTGATTGGCTGAGCATCCAGATATATGGGATCTGGTGTTCAGCCATGGCTGGGTCTACTCCTGACATATCTTTATAGGACCACGTAAGCGTGTCCACGAACTCTTTGAAAGGATCCATGGGTGTTATCCTTGCGGATAGTTGTCGATTCTGACTCTTCTTGATTCTATTGTCCAGCCCCCAGATTGATGGTGGATCAGTCTTCAGTTGCTGTTGATGATGTCTCTGGCTCTACTGACTTTACAAGCTCAGGCAAAATTTTTATCTTTTGGGTCCTTTTAAATGACTCATTATTATAATTATTTAATGCGTCTTTTAATGCGGGTGCAACTGAGAAATAAGCAAAGACATTCATATTATTATTAAAAGCACATTGTACAGGGGTTATTACATTGTTGAGGACCTGGGGTTTGAGATCCTCAATTATTGGTAGCGGATTGGTAGATGACCAATCCGTAAGGCTAGGGAAAGGAATAGGGATACTCAATTTTAGGGAGCGGATTGGTAGATGACCAAATCCATAAGGCTAGAGAAAGGAATAGGGGTAATATATCCAAAGTAGTCCACCAGACCTGCGGGCGTCAAAAGTGGGTCGGTCGTAGCATACTAGTTCTGCAGTGGCTTATTAGAAATAGACTCGAACTCAGCAGAGAGCCTTTCATAATTAGTGCCTCTGTCTATCATACCCAAGAAGTTGTCTCCTCCGAACACTTATTGGGGAAACTCCTTTATTGATCAACGTATTTTACAGCACCTTTTATTCATTCATTAATAGGCTAACTTGCCTCCCTTAAATCTCCTGGGCTTGGCTTGTTTCAAAGATTTCTGTGCCCGCCACTGTAATGTCTTTGTTGTCGATGAGGTCCTGAATGGCGTTTCTGAGCGTATAGCATCGATCGGTAAGATGACCGCTGCATTTATGATACTCACAAAACTGGGCATGGTTCCAAGTCCTGGGCAATGGCTTGGGTGGACAGTAATTATCCATGGGTTTCAGTATCCCATGGGCACACAGTGTTTGGAGTATTTCAGATCGTGGGATAGGCAGGTCATCGTAATGTCTTTCTTTTCGATTTCTTGGCTTTGCTACATGGCTAGGTCGGGTTTTGGTCAGGTAGCTGAGCGGGGTTTTCTTTTTTTGATAAAGTTGGAGCGGGATTGGCTTGTCTGGACCTGAGCCCAGCAGGGATTCCTTTTCTGGTACGCAAATGATTCTTTTTAAGTTCCCCGGGATCATGTGGAAATAGGCATCTGAAGGATCAAAAGGGGAATGATTTTCTGGGTTGTGGTGATAAGCATTCAGGTGGGGAGGATCAAGGCTGATTTCTGGAGAATTTGGGCTAGAGTCAGGGGTATTGGAAATCATGTTTCCTTGATCAAGGAGGTCATCACTGGGTTGGTAGCTGGCACTTGATGGTTTTTTGGAAGCTTGGAAAAGGATATTTTCGGTGGTATCAGGGGAATTTATTTCAGGAGAGTGGGAAGTATTAGGAGCATACCGGGAAGTTTGGCTTTTTGTGAGAAAATGGCAAGAGTTTCTGAAAAGATAGTCAAAAGGTCACTTACCACCTGATCCATTATTTTCTTTGCATGGGCGTCCAGTTTCCTTTTTAACCAGGCCTCAAGCCCAGGAGGAGGTGCATACGCAGGAGTTTCCCCTCCTAGTTCCCAGCCGTTCAAGTTGCTACTGTTTCCCGTTGCAACTTGTTTGTTCTTTGCTGCCATACTGCTCGGATCTGTGCCTCCTGAGCTGATTTTGGTCTGATCTGAAACTGATACCTTCTGATCTGATTTCTACACTGGTTTCCCGTATTAACCGGCCAGTACTGTCTCTGCGTTTCCAAATTCGGGCCAGGTTTATGAGGAAAACGGAGGTTTGGTAGGTATCAGAAGGTTGAATGGAGGCCATATGGGCTTGGAGTACAGCGTGCCTTTTTATTAGTATTTTATTATTAATTTATTATTTGTTTTCCCTACAGTTGACCGGATAAGCACCTGCTTTATTTTGACAGTCTCAGGACTTTTCCTGGAATAGTGGATTCTTTCTCTAGAGTATAAGACCAACGTATTCCACCTGCCTTTCGACTCCCCAGGACTGGACTGGTCCCAGGCGAAGGGCCTATACTCTTTTCAGGATCCACCATTCGAAATGGTCTAGGTCGAGCATATGAGAATTATAAATCAGCCCCTGTTTATTGTATATATATATTGATATTTTCTTTTTGTGCGCACTTATTATTTTTTCGAACTTGCGCATTTTTTTTTAACATATATATTTTTTCTGATATTTTTTTTTGATGATTTTTTTTTGATGATTTTTTTTGACAGGGGCTGACCCATAATTCAAAAATGCAAAAACCGGTCGGTCCGCGAAGTGTCCTGAAAAACTATATGCATTCTAACGTTGGCTTATGCAGGGGTAGGCTGGCCATGGTATAGGGTAACAGTTCGGAATATATTTACATGCGTGCATGTGTGTGCGGTATCTAGAAAGCAGTAAAATCTTTATTTATTTTACAGGTATAGAAAATAAAACAAATTTGGTGCGTCTTCTTTGTTTGTGTGGATTTTCTCGGCTTTTTAGTTTGAGCGAGCAAGCAAGCACATCACATTAAGAAATAGAAAGAAAAGCGGGGAAACTATCTATCCCTATTAATTATAAATTTTGGTCATATGCCCCCAAAATAAAATGACATAATGAATGCAGAGATGTACAAATATACAGAGTTACAGAATAAAGTGAAACAGAAAAATGAACTGAAAGAAATAAATGAAAGAAAATAGAGCCGGAAGTAAAGCCCCAGCTCTTTTGTTGTGCTGCCCGGAGATAAAAAGAAACATCACATATATATCATATATATATAATAGTGTTTGAAAGTTTTTGGGCGGCCAGGTACGCGGCGTTGTATGCTCCGGCGATACCACACTCTATTCAGAATGCTTTAAGGGTATCAATGGAGTTTCCAGCCAATATACTTAGACCGTCTTATATATATATATATATATATATATATATATATATATATATATATATATATATATATATATATATATATATATATTTATTTATTTTTATTTTTTTTTGAAAGTTTGATTTTTTTATGTATATATATATATATATATATATATTATTTTGAATTTTTTTATACTCTCGAACATGCCTGTAACAGGTATCAGAACGAGACTGCTGCCAGATGGAGGATCATATCCACAAATATAGCCACGGCCGTAATGGGAACACTTTATTGAAATGCATAAATTAATATAACGAGCATACTGCAGCCAGAAACAAAGAAAAACAAAAAAAGGTTTTATTTTATGAGTCTAGCCCTCCATTTTATTTAAAATAAAACAACTCCCCAGCAGAGTCGCCACTGTGAGGTTCCCGGGGTGTGCTCCCGCGCGCCCTTGGTTAGGGGTGCGCGTACGTGCGGATGCGGGACACCACTGCTCTCGTTCCACCCTCCCTTGTTTAGGGGAAGACGAAATCCAAAGTGCGAGAGGAGTGCTGTCTATATTAGCACGTTGGAATGTGCCTCGGTTGCCTTGAGTGGATTTTGTATCCAAAATGGGAACTAAAGGTTTCCTCATGTCAGGTTATCCCTTATTTCGGGGATAACATGATATGGGAATGCATTACCTTTTCATTCTCATTCTCCCCTTTTATCTTTCAGGGGAAAATAGAGAAGTGCAAGAAAAGATATTGTGACGCCCCCACTTATGGATTTATTAAAATAGCCTTATGGCCCAATCAGATCGCTATGGGAGCTATGGGTTTCCCGCATCAAGTTATCCCTTGTTTAGGGGATACCAGGATATGGGAATACATCACCCCTCCATTCCCGTATCTCCTTTTTTTAGGGGAGAACAGGAAAGTGCAAAGAGGGAATGTTGTGAGGCCCCACTGGATCTGAAAGTTTTAGAGTCGCCACCTTTATTTTAAGGCAAAAATAAAGGAAAACCAGAAAAGAAAACCAGAGATTTTAGAAAGCGGGTTCGGGGGCTAAGTTACGAGTTGGGAAGGTGCCAGGCACCCAACTCGTCCTTTCGGTCTCAAAGCGTTTTTGGCTGAAGTATGCTCATTGTTATATTAATCTAGCAAATAAATAAGGTCTTATTTTGACAAGGGAAAATTAAACAGATACATTCGTGGCTACATTATTTACGGACTCGCAGCCGTCTCCTTCCAATAATTACAAACACATTTAAGAATATTTGGCCATTATAATGGCTCTTTTACATAATATTTTCTAATCTAATCCGGGCAGCACAACGGCTTATATTGGCTACATTGTGCCGGATTTAAAATACAACTTTTTGAAAATAAAGAAAAGGAAAAATACAAATGAAATAAAAATACGGTCTTAAAGGTATTACCTTTTAGAGCGGTGGTGTGCTCGCTCTGTCCTCTTCGGGAGAGGGAGTCTTTTTTTTTTTGTTTCGAATTGAACTGGATTGCTGCTTGATTTGATTGATGTTTTGAGGTTTGGGCTTGTCAACTCGGGCAGAGTGACAACTTTATTTGGGTTGGTTTTGGCCTTTTCAGTTGGGCGGAACCTAGACTTAAGTTTTGACTTTTTTAGCTCGTTACCCGGGCAGAGTAACGGCTTATTTTGGGATTTTTGGACTGGGGTTTTAAGGTGGATACCTAACAACTAGGCTAGGGATCACTTATAACCTATGGGTTTTGATTTGGCGTAGTTTGGATGGGGTTTGCGCAGATTTTAAGGGCTTCCACTCACCTATCTCGCTCCTCTCGTACTAAATGTATCGAAGGATCGCGAGGAGCGCGATAAAAACTTCACGTAAATTGAACACTGAAAATGCGAGGCCGGGCCTTCTATTTATAGCAGTGGAGAGGGACGCGGCTGGAATTTCTGAATTTCTTTCCCGTGCATTGGACCGCTTGTACCTTGCGCTTTAAAGCTTGTACTGTTTCTTTGTGAGAGGGTGAACGGGAAACTTCCTTGGTGCGGCCAAGCTTATGCTTGGTGCGGCACCAAGGATGTTATTGGCGGCACCAAACATCTTTTGGACTTTGAAAATTTGTCATTTTAGCCCATGCAGTTCACTGTTTCGCGCATCCTGCTTTTCCTTTCGCATTTTTGACTTCTGCAACTTGACATTCGTTAAGTTTTAACAGTTCTTGATATTTTATGTCAGTCACATACCAGGGGTACGAAATTGGGGTGTCTACAGTTGGCATTGTGTAAGTCGAGCTTTGGTTATCATGTTGATTAGTTCACTACGTATAAGTCTTCCGTTGAGCATCCTATTAGCTCTTATTTAATTCTTGTCCATTAACTGCTAGCTTGGTTTCCGGCATGTAGTGTCGCCGATGACTTGGTTTAATTGTTTAACTGTTATATCAGGTTTGAACAGTTTTAAAAATTCCGGCCTTTTGGTGCCGAGACGTGTTACGTCTACAATGTTGCGTCACGTTGTTTTCTTAAATTGAGCCCTTGCATGTTTATGTGTTTACTTGTTTCCCTCCTATTTGGGTGGCCCGACCTGCGGTTCCACCTCGGGCCCGGGCCGGGTCTCCACAGTAGGGTTACTTACCTCCTCTCCAATGATTCTACCACTTCGCAGAGTAGTGATAGATTTTGCTTGTTCTGTTTGACTAGGGAACTTCCCTTCTTCTCTTCCTTGATACTTTGCAAGTTCTTTCTGCAAATTTTCTACAGTTTCCAATAAATATTTATTGAGAGCAATTAGTCCACTATTTAATCCTTCTGATTTTGGAGTTTTTTCAATCTGTAACTGTCCTTGCTTAGGGAATTGTTGAGGCTGCAAGGGCTTATTCCTTCCTCGTGAAAAGCTATGATGATTCCTCCAACCAGGATTGTATGTGTTGGAAAAGGGATCATTTCTTTTCCTTGGAGGGTACATATTCATCGCATTAACCTGTTCGGGATACATAGCACTAGATGGACACAAGTTAGTGGCATGAGAATTTAATCCACAAATAGTACATGCTTCTTGAATTTGTGTTCTATTTTGATATAGAACTTCTATTTGTGCCTACATTTGTTCTATTTGAGCTTGAGTATCTGAACTTTCTTGGACTTGAAACAAACTTTTACTTTTCCCTCTCGTACTTTTCTGTTGAGAATTTGCACTTAACATCTCAAACAAGTTTTCTAACTTAGCTGGTGTCATCCTATTAATAGAACCACCGGCTGTGCTATCAACCATAGTGTTAGTCCCAATAGGCACAATAATAAGCTAGAAGGGGGGGGTTGAATAGATTATTAAACACTTAAAACTTTTCGTATTGATTCCTAAAACAAGCACTTGCAATCTATTAAAAAGATTGAAGTAGCGGAAGTCTTGTAAGGAAGACAGACTAAGTCTGCTGGTGAAGCACTACCAGTAAACTTAGCTGGTTACTCAAGTTTGTTGCTAAAGGAATAAGTTAACATAAATGACAATAGTGTAAAGCAGCAAGTAAAGAACACATGTATTTTGAGATGGTTCGCACAATAAAGAGTGATACGTCTACCACCAAGGCAGTCAACCTTGGATTTAAATGTGCACTATGTTTTCCATTAGTTCTATTATAGAAATGTTCAATGGATCGTATACAAAATATTTGACTTGTGTTTAGGGTGGGTGTATTGAATATCTGGACAAAACAGAATATTTAATGTGCTGAAGAATAGTTTAAGGAACAACAATAAGAAGCAAAAGATTAATGATTGATGCAGATCTTCTCGTTGTTGTTGAGGACTTTGTTGATCAGTTGATGATCTCTTGAATGCACTGAATGTATAAAGCTAGATGTTGTTGGAAAGATTCAGGGCATTGTTGTCTTCAGACTTTAATGGCAGTATTTATAGCTTGGGCATTCTTGAGATCGTTGGAGAAGACAAAGTGAGTAACAACTCTATTAGGTTGGATGCATTAAATGCTTGGAGCTGTTTGTTGACTTCTTCTTCAACTGATACTGAGCAGGGAATGGTGAAGAGTTGTTGCAGCAACTAGCAGGTGAGCGACAATCAGAATTGCAGACGTGTAGTAGTTGGTACAGTCTGTATGTGTCAGTGTGTTCACCTTCTCTGTCACTTTTCAGAAGGCGAAAGTCTTCATGCTTTTTCGGAAAAGCTGGAGGGACGCGTCAGAGAACTTTAAGCGCTAATCTGGAGATGATTTAATTTAAATTCAAACTGATTTGGGTTGTATTAAATAATCCACTAAAGCTTGATCAAATGAAGGGTTGGACACGTCATGTTTTCCTAATCCAAACAAGGTCTGCCGCTGGAGGCTGATTGAAGTCTTCCGGTGAAGCCTTCAGGCCGAAGTCTTCCGCTGGACCTGTGAAGTCTAGAAAAACTATTCTAAGGCAAAGTTCTTATATACAGTTGCCACGCTAACTAGTACGCAGCCCATTTAGCCACTATGTATAGAACCTAATGTAATGAATGAGCAAATGCAAATTAAGATACAATGAGAAACAACACATAGTTTGCAAGGCAGGCGAAAGAGCATGATAAAAATGAGTTACTAACACATCTTGAGATAGATTATGATGGGGACACAAAATAAGTAAATTTTTAAACCTATCTCATGCTTCATGGAATGTCTCTCCTGGTTCAGTTTGAAAAGACATAATTTGTTTCCTATATTCTGAAATAGATGCATGTTGATAGAATTTGCCCATAAACAAATCATATAATTGAGCCCATGTATAAACACTTATAGGTGCTAGATTCATAAACCATCTTCTCGCTACATCTTTTAATGCACATTGAAAGTATCTCATCTTTATTTGATCTTCTGTCAGGCCTCCTAATGGAAAATTATCAGTCATAAAACTATATTCTTTAACAAAAGTTACTGGATCTTCAGATGGCAATCTATGGAATAAAGGCAACATATTATAAAAATGACCTTTAAGTTCAAAATTTATTACCGCTTCAGGTAGAACTAAGCATGATGGTGTTGCATTCAGCATGGGACGACCATAATCATTAATAGTTCTTTGATTGATTATTACTTTCATATTTCTATCAGCTGGTTCCTCTCTTCTTTGATTTATGTTTATCGGAGGAACCGAATTTTCAGGATTTTTATTATTATTATCCATTGGAGGATCAACCAGATGATCCTCTCTATTTATATGTTCTTGATTAACAGGTGGATTATCCAAATTATTAGGGTCTTCTTGATTATTACCAAGATTATTTATATTTTGATTTAATTCTGGCAGCTTGGGATTTAGAGATCTACGACCGTGCATAAAATACTGAAAAGCAATTAAAAACAATTAAAACTAATTAAAACTAAAAAATAAAAATCTTTTTGTATATTATTTTATATAAAAACTGAATTTAAAAACAACACTACCAACAAACTAACTAAGAAAACTAGCTTGTCCCTGGCAACGGCGCAAAAAACTTGATCGTGTCTTATTTTATTTAATTCCTGGCAAGTGCACAAGACTATTGCAGAATAGTTTGGGAAGTAAGGGTCGAACCACAAAGACAAGAAGAATACAGACAGCAAGTAAATCGGTAGCAATTAAACTAAGGGGGGGGGTTTATTTTGTTTTAATTAATCTACTTTTATTCTACTAAAGCAAGAAATCTAATTAACAAACTAGACAGCAATCACAGTTATGAAGATCTGTATGGAAGAGGGAAATCTAGGATTGGGGATTCACTTACATCTACTCTATTGCTTTTTAAGTAAAGTATCAATCAATAACTTGGGTTCATTTACAAAAGATAGATATAGATTGTCAAATTATAATTCAGTCTCCATCCTAAATAAGTCATCCAATTTATATCCTAAGAACAAGAACATATGAATCATATCTGTCGCTTAGGTCATATATATGAACCTGACCCTAACTTATCACTCTCGTGCATCGATAAGGTCAATTTATCACGATGGTGAGCCAGTGTACGACATATGCATTTGGCCGTGCAACTATCCGCACCTCTAGGCCTTTACTGCTTGCGATTCCATTCATTTGGTCAAAGCGAGACAATAAAGGGGTTGATAAACATCATGATCAACAAGAATTGAATGAATAAAAATATATTAAGCAATTGATTCGATACAAGTTACCTCCCAATTCCTAGATTAATGGACGATTAGTTCATCCTTGAAGTTCATCCTTGAAGATGAAGGATGAAAGAATGAAAGAATGACATCGATCTTGATCTTCAAACTATAATTACAATAACTAAACTGTGTAATACAAACTAAAATCGGTGTTAGAACCGTCTCCTAAGTATTTCTGGCCGTCCTTTTGCTTTGGCTACCGTCCTCTAAATATATCAAGGTCTCCTAGAGGGAGTAGGAGGTTCAATCCAAGTGAAATACCCGCAAAGGCGGTTTCTGGGGACCTTGTGGCCGCAAGGTGTGTATACCTTGCGTCCGCAAGGGTCTTGAACAAACTAGGCTGCTTACTGGATACCTTGCAAGGGCAAGGCCTTGGAGGCATGCGGCCGCAAGGTGTCCAGATGCCTTCTTTTGATTTCTTTTCACCTGTTGCACTTTGCACCCTTCCTTAGGATCTTCATAAAAATCTTTATAAATCTCATACTTTCACCTAAAACCCTGACAATCACAATATAACTCAAAAACACATATTAGTAGCCAAAAGCCTCGTGGAATTAATATTTCTAAGTCATAAAAGTACCTGATAAAGACGTATAAAATACGTCTATCAGTGCCCATGTGTGGATTTCTTGATAAATTTTTGTGTTATGCTTTAGCTTTGATTGTGCATGTGGTATGGGTATCTTGTTATGAGTTTTGATGCTGTTAGATGATCTCGAGATTGATGTATTGGTTGGCTTGGCTTGTGAGTATGACAAGAGCATGATTTAGGCCATGTTTGATTCGTTTGTGCCATATCGACCTACCCATTTTCACATTAAATCCCTAGACTCCCCTTTGAGCTTTAATGTAAGAATGGTGTGTGCAAGAGCACATAATGACCCTTATTCGTCTTCATTTCTATCACCCACATTGACTTATCCCATTAGCCTATACATTTTACCCAACCCTTTGAGAGAGCACCTTGTGAAATGAATATTCATATTTATGTCTTGGAGGGAAAGTAAGCTTCATGGAAGTGTTGCTCTTCATGTATTGGAGTGGCGTGGTATAAATCTTGGTTGATGAGTTGGGGGTAGTTTATCTTGTACGAATGGGGCCCTTGTTATGCAAAAAAAAAATGAATCAAAAGTGAAGGGCAACCCAAAATAGTGAACCATTTGTGCTTTAAAGTCATTCAAAAAAGGGAAGTCTTGGGATGTAAAATCATTTGTGTGGTAGCTTGATGTACCCTCAACCTCAAGTTCTCTTTTTAAAAAATCTAAATTTGGGGGTTGTTAAGAAAAATGGTGAGCTATTGTGGAGTATGTTCTTTCATGAAGCTGGACTTGAGTGTGAAGGCTTCACTTGTGCTCTCTTGTCTTGATATCTTTACCTTCATTTGTAGCTCAACCTTGACCTAACATTACAAGCTTTGCAAAGCCCTATTGATATTGTCATGCCATGAGTTCTTGCCTTATGAAGCAAATTGAATTGCATTAGTCAAAAGTCTATTTCGGTTTGATGGTTCATGCTTGGTATCTCATTGAACGTTCAATCCTAGCTAGAGCGATGTTATTTAGTCATGGGCTTGTGTTTCATATTTTTGAGTAAGTGGTTGAGGAAAGTTTGCTAGCATTGAAATCACACCATACCTTGGTTATGCATTTTTTTTTTGTTTTAATAATCTTGAGTTTGATTTCTTTGATGGTAATGCATGTGGGATCTTGACTGGGTGCCTTCTTCATTCCATCTTGTTCTCGAGCTTCTCCATAATCCATATTTCTCTTTACTCGGGACGATCAAAGCTTAAGTTTGGGGGTGTTTAAGCTTGATATTTTCCTTTATTTTCATTATGTTTTCGATATTTTATTGATTATTTTGAGCTTTGGTTAATGATTAATTGTAGTTGAGATCCTATTTTTATGTATTTTTTGCTTCATGTAGGTATCTCAGAGATATTTAAGGTTTTCAAGGCTCAATATATGCAAATCGAGGCAATTCTGGAGTTTAAGGTTGAGCTTGGATCCATTCGGTCAGAATTCGTCAAAGTTTGTTAAGTATTCAAAGGCAAAGGAAGGTTAACGGAAGCTAACGGAGCTAACGACGGACTAAACTACAAAGCCTAGAGGGGGAAGGACTTCGCCAGCCAAACTCAAAAAGCCAGAGGCACCGGAGCACATCTCAGAAAGGAAGGTGGTACCAGTGCTATTTCCAGAACTCCTCATTAATGTGTTGTCCTCACAGTCGACCACGTCACCTCCTACTCCAAAGCTCCAGTGACCCACGTCCCTTGCTTGGTTCCAATCTAATCCGGCCCGTTTCGCTCCACATGCCCCCATTCTGGCCCACTTGCCTCTCACATTCCAGCCCAGATTTCCCCTGGATCACCCGCGCTCTTCTGTTATGCTGCCCCTCTTACCCAGCCGTGACCCAGTCCCCTTTCTCTTCCATTTTAACCCCAAAATATCCCTTGCTCTTCCCATTTTTACCTCGGCTGCTCCCACTCTCTTACCCTTCTCCAATATTTTCCCGGCAGCCCTAAAATCAAAAAAAAAAAAAAAAACCTCCATGTTTAGGGCTGCTGCCCAAAAACTCTCACCAAAACCATTTCTCCACCTCTCCACCCATGTTAAAATGCATCCATCTTGAAGGCTTGGAGCATCAAATCAATGGTCAAGGGAGCAAGATTAAGTGAAGTTAACCAAAAATTGTAACTTCAATTGGTTTAATTCTTCCACTTTGTTATTTATTTTATTGTTGTAATTTTTTGGGAAACTTTGCATGTATCTTGATATTTTGATGATGAGCTAAATATATTTTTGAATTGTGATTATTGTCTATGTTGAATGTGATGTTTTAATTTAATTTCTCTCTATATGAAGTATTACTCTTTTTTTTTTTTGGTTATTATCATTGTGTGCTTAATGCTTTTAATGAAGTCATGAATCATTAAATGAACACTAGAATGATATGATACGAGACGAAAGCCCTTCCTATTAATTTGAAAATAGTGATAATTGTTTACGTCTCAGAAGCACACCGATCGTCGAAGGTCGTAGATAGTTATTGGGTGTTTGATCTACCACGCGGCTATTTTCTCCCCTATGTTATGTTTGTGATGAGATAAGCCCATAGATAGGATGAGTGATAGCTAGGTTTGCTATACGCAGCAAAAGCCCGTAGCAAATATTAGTGTGCAGGGACTACCAAAAAATTAAGTTAATAAAAATATAGAGATTTAGGTTAAACATTGGCTAGACTAGAAATATCACAATCCTACTTTTTAACCTTGATTTGATCTTGCCGCCGTTTCATCGTCACGTAAATTTAGTTTACTTTCTTGCTTTTTTTGTTTATTTTATTTTTATTTTAAATCTAATTTCCGTTAGCTTAGATAAAATTAGGTGTACCCAATTTTAGTACTTAGGATTTATTTCTAGCTTTATCCTCGTGGGATCGACTCGTACTTACGAACTTTATTACTTGATACGACTTGATAATCTTGCTTGTATTGCATTATTTTACTTTTGGGTCCAAATGATTAGCAACCTTATGGGACCCATACCTGCCTAATCTTGAGAGAACTAGGTCAAAGTCTCACAGATTTCGGTGTGAACCTCAACAGGCATTCTTGGACCTAATAGCCTAAACAATTACAAGAGTGACAAAGGTGGAAATTACATGGAGTACTATGATCAGTCTTTACTGAAGAGTGCCTATGATTCTTTTTCATCACAACAACATTCTTTGGTCCAGTAGACTTGTTAATGGTAGGCTTAAGAGCATTTGGTTGAATGTTCCTAGATCTGTTAATAGTAGACATTGCCTTAGCAGGTTTGTTGTTAGGAGGTCTAGGAGTTTCAATCAAAATTCCCTGAAGCTTGCAATCAACAAGCTTGGGAGCAAACGCCTTTTCTCTGATAAATTTGATTGGAGTGTGTAGAGTTTTCTTTTGCCTAACGTTAGTAGACTTTGCCTTGGCAGAGCTATTGTCAGAAGACTTGAGATTCTTTGCAATTCCTTTAACAAGCTTTTCAGTTGATGTGGTTTGTTTTTCCTTGATTTCTTCTTTGTTCTCCTTCCCAATATGAATCTTAGGATAGACATAGGGAATACTAGCATAGCCAAGTCCTTGTCTTCCTTTGTTTCCAAAGGTCTGCTGTGGGACAAAGAGATCATCAGCAGTCTTGGAAGTTTTAACTTCTTGTGCTTCAAAGGAGTTACCAGAGTTGACATTGTAACTTAAGCATGTTTTGTCTCCACTTGGCTTTTGGTTTGATAGGATCCCGTCAAAGGTTTCCTTGGAGCTGTTCTAAGAGTCGATGATCTTGCAAGCCATTTTTCTCTTTGTTCAGCCCCTCAATGTGCTAAACCAGGCATGCAACTTTATCACACTGGACTTTGTTTTCTTCCTTTATCCCGGTACTCTCCTGCTAATAGTTATTTAGTGTTTTCAACTCAGTTGCCAACACGAATTTTTCAGCAGCAAACTTTTCATAGTTCTTGACAAACTTGACGGTACGTTTTTCTAAAGGAATTGAACTCCTCAAGCATGTCTTGAACATCTTTGAGAAGTTCCTCCTTTGTGAGATTGTCACAGCGGTCGTCTACCTTCTTAAGCATATGTGAGCTTGCTCATCACAGTCCTCATCCTTTTCTGAATTTGTCTCAAACCAAGTAGCAACCTGGTTTTCCTCAATGTCCTCAGCTAGCATACCTCGTTATTTTTGAAATTTATTAAAGGGACGTTTTCGGTATGCTTCAAATTTTGGCTTAGGATATTTAGAGGTAAAATACACAGGTTTCCTATAGTTGTGACACACAATCTCATTGTTAGGAGCTTCAGCAGCTTTCCTGAAGGGCTGCTAGTGTGTGTCTTTCCTACCAGTTTTGGCAAACTTTTGAAAACGTTTTACAAACATTGCAAATTGTTCGTTAGAAAGAAAATCACTTTCTTTTTCACCGAATGAAGTGGAAGGTTTGTCATCAATGTGTGACACCTTGTGTATCATGGCTCGCAAGGACAGAGTTTTAAATTGTTATTCCTCCTCTTGAGCTTGGCTAACCTCAAGCTCATAAACCTTTAAACTCGCATACAGACTACGTAAAGTCATGTTATTCAAGTTTTTAGATTCTTTAATGGCAGTAGTCTTTACATGCCAAATACTACCTAGAGAGCTTAAGAATCTCACATTCATTTTCTTTTTGCCATAAATTTTACCTAGAAAGAAACAACTATTTATTACCTCGTTAAAACGGTCGTAGGCCTGTCTCAAGGTCTCCTTTTGATCTTTCTTCAATGATTTGAATTGTTGAATGTATAGATTCTGTTGTCTCGTGTCTTGATCTCCTTCCAAGTATTCTACAATAGCTTCCCACATCTCATTTGTAGAGATACATCTGATGATGTGTTGGTATGTGCTAGTGTCCAGAGAGCTAGTAATAATGTTTATTGCTTTGCTGTCCAGTTCCACTAGCTTTCTATCATCCTTCTGTCCATTCAGCTTCTGGTTTCTCCAATTCACGTGGACCACCACCTATCTCTACAAGAAGATTTGGCTTCATTGGAACATGTCGTCCTTCAACACATTTCCATCACATGTTAATGTTATCAACATAATTCATATGGCGTATGATCTTGTTCTTCCATACATCGAAATGGTCTTCGTCCAATATTGGGACGTGGTTCGCATTTGATGTAGGTAGCATATAATGTGTTTGTGCCATTGGATCTATCTCACAAAAGTTTAGTCTTCAAAACTTACTTTCGAAGAGTTAGGCTCTGATACCAATTGTTAGTCCGAAAGGGTCTAGAAGGGGGGTTGAATAGCCTAGTTACACTTTAAAACTTTTAAGTAGATTTCCCTTAAGTGAACACTAGCAACTATAGGCAGAGTTGTAGTTGCGGAAAGAACACTGGAAATGTTCACAAAGTCTGCGGTGATACTCAAAGTGATGAGCTAACAGGGAACAAGATTAAAAAACATGATAAATAGATAATAGAATGGTAAGATGTAAATCAAGAACTCGGAGATTTTGAGATGGTTCGCACTGTGAATAGTGTTACGTCAACTACCAAAGCAGTAAACCTTGGATTTAAAATGTGCACTATATTTTCACTAGTTCTATAACAGAAATCTCTAATGGATTATGTACAAAAATATTTGACTGGTGTTTGGTGTGTGGAGTGAACATTCTACAGACAGAATATTCATTTGTGCTTCAGATCAGTTAATGAATATAAATGATTGAGCAGCTTCTTGTTGTTATTGAAGATTTTGCAGATTTGTTGAGGACCCTTGATCACTGCACTGGAGTTAAGACCTTGTAAGTTGTTGAATATTCTCATAACATTGAGTTCTTCATCTTCAATGGCGATATATTAGAGAAAATCCTTTTGACCGTTGGAGAAAGGGAAGAGAGCAACAAATACATTAGGTTAAATGCATTAAAAGCAGAGAGATGTTTGTTTGAACTGAGTCTTCCCAGAATCGGGTCGACATGATGAGAAGTAAATTGTTGCAGGACTAGCTGTAGCCAAAAAAAGGTTCAGACATGCAGGAGTTGGTACAGTCTGCAAGTGATATAGAAGTTTGTGTGTCAGACTATGTACCCACTCTGTCTCTTGTGTACAGTAATCACCAAAGAGGAAATCTTCAATTTAATTTGGCCAAGCTTCATTGAGACGCAAGAAGTTAACTTTGAAAAAGAAACCCTTGATAGATATATAAGATGTAAATATCTGAGAAGAATCCTTTTAAATAATCCATGTCATCGAAACATCTTCAATCTTCATAAGAGGACCAGGTCTACTAGTGAAGACTACTCGTGAAGGTTGTTAAAGGTCTGCCAAAGACTACTGGTGACATTGCAATACAAAGTATCTAAACTTTTTTAAGGCTAGGTTCTATACTAAGTTGACACGCTAATTGGTACGCAGCTCATTTAGCCACTTAGGTATAAAACAAAATAATGAATGACCATAAGCAAATCTAAATACAATGAGAAACAACAGTCTCTCTGTAGGAATGCCTTCTCCCATGAAGCTACGTGATGAGTCCATGGGTAGCGAGCAAGAGGCGTACAGCTACAGCGGGCAAGAGTCTTCGAGCAAGGACTACAGCCTTTCGATCATCGAGAAAACGGTGTATGACCAGGAAGACTCTGATGTATTGATCACTGGTGTGGTTGAGGTCGAAGAGGTCCGTATGGTCGGTGAGCAAGATACAAGAGAAAAATCCAAGGAATAGCCTTCTCCTACTAGTGAAACTACCAAGGAGGGGGTGTGCTCGATTCTTGAGCAAGTGAACGCGGAGGAGAGAGCCTATAGCCTTGGGGAATCCAGTGTTCCTCTTGTAAGGAGGAGGGAGAATACTAGGCGATCCAGAGAGGTGATCGTGCTCATGCCCGCTGGATTCGTGGACAGTGATGAAAGTAAGTATGTCGCGCATTGGTCGTCGTTGGATACGCCTACCAAGGTTACGACCCAGTTCACCTCCCTCAAGGTGGAGCAAAATAATTATAGGATTGCGAAGGTTAAGCTAACACCGAGTCTAAGTTCTCTCTCAAACATGGCGAGCAATTTTTGTTCAATTCTGATTTCTTCTGGTTGGGCTTCGGCTGCCCTTGGACCCGTTCTTTGTGGAGTTTCTCGAGGAGACTCAGGTCATGAACTGCGACCTGGTGCTGAATATCGTTCGGGCAATATGGGGTTGCGACCAAACTCCAACTTCTTAAGGATGTTTGACGATTTCCTGGGCAAAGTGGAAGCGTGGGACAAGAGGACTTTAGCCAAGGTCCCGGGTAGGATGGCCGATCATTCCGAGGAGCAGGGGTGGAGTTAAAATCACCAAGGTCTCTCGCTCCAACTTCAGCTCGGGAGAGACAAACATGAACACGAAATCATAGGTTCAATATATTTTTTCTTTATTGAGGATTTAAAATCTTAATAGTTTACCTTCAGTTTAATTCAAAAGATTACTAATGGTTTAATTGACATAGAAAATTAGTAACATCAATAATACATAATGGGTTGAACAAAAAGTAACGAAAGTTCAAAATAGACCTTGAGAAATCCAAGAACTTGTTTTTGACAAGAGCCTTGCAATTTCGAGTAGACGCTAGAGAGACAAATAATGAAAGTTGAAAACATGAGGGAGAAAGTTATTTTGTGATGCATCTTTGGTTTTTTACCGTCTATATATTCAATTTTGTATTTTTCTCAAATCATCAAAAAATCTTATTATTTCAGCTACTAGTATTCTATTCAGTAAAGAATCTACAAAGCAAAGCATTGCAATCCTGAATTCAAGAACATAGATTTCTGGACAACCTTCGAGTACAACACTATGTTAAATTTTCTCGAGAAATGCCTTACAAAAAAATAATGTACGAGTTCAATCAAATATCGCATGTGAATTTGATTGGTTTTGATTCGGTTTACTTTTTCTTTTCAATTACGAACAAAAAATCGTTGATTAACATTTTTTTCGATTTCGGACAAAACATCCGCTACACACTTACGGATGTTTTATACCACAAGTGAGTATCTATTAAATGTTAAAATGAATATTTAGGTCATTTTATGCATTAAATGGTATTACGTTTAGGGTCACTCATTCAATTTTATATTTTTCTCAAATCCTCTAAAAATCTTATTATTTCAGCTTCTAAAGGTAGAGCCATAGATCCGCCATTGGTTGAAGACAACTACACCGCTGCCAGAGGAAAATCTCGCAGAGACTTACAAAAGGTATTTAACTGAGTTACGATCACTCAAAATCAAAACATGGGCTTGTCACTCGCCGACATCAATTACAAGAAACCTCTTTCTTGGGTTTGTAAGAAAAACATGTGGTTTCTTAGTACTAACCCGGTGATGGCTGGTTCAAGCAATTATTGCGTGACTGATAGCTAGGGTTCAAGCAAAAGGAAACCACTAATGGTGGGGGCAATGCCCTGAAACGATGTCATTACTTATTTCATTGTATAATTATTACTTTCTAAACAGTCAGGGTGAAAGTCATGGCCCCTAATTTATAGAAAGCACCTTATATATATATAGTTCATTTGGAGAATTCTTTTTTTTATTTTGGTCAATGAATTTACTTCACATATGTAATAGGCGGATAATGTACTTTGATTATGAAAATCTAGGATCAATTTTTTATTTCTTGTCGTAGGCATTCAATCTTTTTTTGTGTAAATTTTTTTTTGTTAATTTTTTATTTTAACTATTATAAAACTACATAACCCCTAATTGTTACACCCAAAAACACTAAAAAAAAATTGAATATTGAATTAACTCAATTAAATGTTAAATTGAACTAAGCAGTAGGTTTTTAACAAAATATCATTTCTCTCTCTGCAACGACTCATTCCTTCGATCTCTCTCCGCCCAACATCTCTCCCTTCTATTTCCCATCCCACTTGAAGGTGAGTTCCTAAATCTTTCATAAATTTCTGCCATAAAATCTTCTGAAAAATTAATAAGTATCGACAAACAAAATATTTTTTTTTTTCGAAAAAAAGAGGTTTCCTTTGCACTGTTCTGGTTTTTTGATATGCAAACAAGAGAAAATGATCATATTCATAGGTCGTTGTGATGTACTATGGCAGAGTGTATGGAGGAGTGGTTGTGGCTGGGGGAGAAAAAGATTGGTGACAAAAGAGGAAAGAATTCGCATGTGTATGTTTTGGGAAAAGAATCGTCATCCATTATTGCCAAAATAAATAAAAAATCGCCAAGAAAGTTTAGTTTTTCTCAAAACAGACGCCATGATTTTTTATTTTCTTTTCAAAACGATCTCCATAAATTATTACTTTTTTCACAAAACAATGGCCAGATATATTGGTTTTTTAACAAAAGGATCACCAAATTTATTTATTTATTCACAAAACAATCCCCATGTATTTTGG
Organism: Codonopsis lanceolata; assembly: GCA_013146195.2. NCBI lineage: Eukaryota > Viridiplantae > Streptophyta > Magnoliopsida > Asterales > Campanulaceae > Codonopsis > Codonopsis lanceolata. The sequence goes on from CM028383.1 coordinate 75,521,774, forward strand.
TTTTTTACAAATATGAGAGAAGTTGAAGCTTTTTCTCTAATTGTTTTTGCCACAAAATCACTGGTAACAACATAGGTAAAAACGATTTTAGCTTTATATAAAGGAGTTACAATTTATATAAAAGGAGTAATTAGAGTTTAGGGTTAATTGTAACTCCTTTTTATAAAATGATTAACTAATTAGTATTTAGTATTTTTTGTGTTACATTTAAGGTCACTCTTATAAATATTATAATTATTATAATTATTATAATAGGCACCCAATGGATAATGTGATTAGAATCTAGGATCAATTCTTGTCCTAGGCATTCAGTCTTTTTTTGTGTAAATTTATTTTTGTTAAATTTTTATTTTTCTATCTCTATTAAATGTCGTCGCTGGTTGCGGAGACAAACGAGTGTTATGATATTGGATGGCATTGGAAAGAATGGCAAGCTAGGGAGCGTAATGTTGGCAACTTTTTAGCCAACATCAACATAATCTTAACATGGTTTTAACAAAATGAAGAAAAGAAAATATAGACGACAACTAGAAGAAAATCATTAAAAAAAAATCAAGGAAATAAAAGAAACAAAATCATGAAGAAGCAAAGAAAGGAAAAATTAAGAAAATCGAGATATAAGAAGAAAACAAAGCAACGATTGAATCAATGCTTAAACACATAAACATACATTGTGAGAACCCGAACCCATTGCATGTTTGTCATCATTATAACATGTTTGTAATATGTCTTGACATATTTGAGACTTCATTTCATTCATATCTTGCTTGCATTGAATTGTTTAAGGCCATAAGAGAGTAATGGTCTTCCATGCGTTGCATGCCATGTTGTTGTTCTTTCGGGTGTTCGTATTAACGTGTTAGCACCTTAATAATTCTCATGAGCGTCTTAGTACCTTGCATTATGACTTAGAATGTTCATCTTAGTTGTTTCATGCTTGGTTGGGAGTTTTGAAGCTTCGTTGCTTCGTTTGTGTTTTGTGGTTAAACACCATTGCTTGTTTTGCCTTCATTTCGTCTCGAGAGAAGTACAGTTGAGTTCTAGGTCTTGAATACAAGCCATAACCATGATTTAACAAGCCTAATACATGTTCATTCTATCCTAGATTGAGTTAGGATTGATTCGTGTTTGATTCGTTGGCCAATTGCCGAGTGGTTCCAGCCATGTTTTAACATGTCTCGGATGTGTTTCGGGTGTGTTTCCGACTTGTTTTGGGCTTGGTTACACCTTAGGATTGTTGCCTTTGAGTTTGGACATGTTTAGGACATGTTTAGGACAACTTTAGGGTCAGAGCCTCGCGGTCGCATTTGCAATTTTTGGCCTTGGCTCGCATGAGATGCTGAGAGCACATCAAAATGTGCAGATTTCTGGGATTGACCCCTTGCGGTCGCATGGTCTTGGGAGGATGCGACCGCATCCTCTTTTCAGCAACATGATATTTTTGATTGTTTTGGTTATTGACTCTTCACCCCTTGCCCCTTGGCCGACCTTGGGCACTCAAAGCCCCCTTTGTTGACTTGTCTAAGATGCTTTTGAACCCTTAGATCATCTCTTATCAATGGCTCTCATGCCATAGCCAATGAGAAGCCTCATAATGCCTTTCACTTGGATTGGGGGTTTTAAGGGAAGTATATAAACTCAATTGCAGACCTTCCAGCCATTTTAGCTCATCTAAAACCAGAAAACTTCAGGGACTTAAGCAATTTTCGGCCATGGAAGAAACCCTAGGTTGAAGGGCCATTTCCCGGAGATCCGGTGGTCCGATTGACGAACCGTGACCGCCAAATCGAAGCTCTTGATCACCTCTACAAGAATCCTTGCTCTAATCCACCTTTCCTCCATTAATCATAGGACTAAGGTGAGTGACAATTCCCTGAGATTTTCATGTTGAACAAAATAGCATGACCCCTTCATTATAGTTGTTTTAATGTTGATTTTGAACATCTTTTGTGAAGACACAACCTTCAATTCAACATATAAAATGTGAGTATGATTTTATGAAATCTCAATGAAGTTATGATTTTGACATTTATTAAAGCATGAATGTTGTTTGTATTAAGCTTGGGAATAACTCTTGTGAAAGAATTCGGTTCAATTCATGGTTTAACAAAATCACCGAAACTAGGGTTTGAAACTCGAGATTGTGGTTAAGGCTAGTTCGAGGACATGAACGGCTTAGTTATCAAGTTCTAAATGATCGGAGAACTTAGGAGAGGGCAATGTGATACATATAGTGTCGATGCTCTTCTCGGTTGAATTTTAGTAAAACTCACCGGAGTTGAAAATTAGGGAGTTATGAACAATACCGACTCCACAATCAATCCCTACGATGAATGTAGTTCGTTAGACTAATGAATTAGCTTTCGATACTTTGAGATGGATTGATGCTTATGCCTTGAGGTTTGTGTGCTTTTAAGACTCGATTGAGTTCTTATGCGGTTTATGAGATCGTGTGAAGTAAATGCATGATTGAGAGCATGTTGTAGAATAACGTATCTATTTGACATGTTGAATTCGCTCTTGTCGAATTCTTGTGTGATTCCTTAAGTGAGTAAACAACTACTTGTTGAATAAGTTCGCTCTTGTCGAACTTATTCCTTATTTGAGATTTCATGACGAGTAAACACCTACTTGGCATTGCATAAGTCCAGCTGGCATATTTGATTGAGTCATTGGGGTGACAATGCATCGCCGTCATGAGTTATGGGACTCATGATAGTGATGGGTTGTTATACCGGGTTTTTATCACACACGCCTCCACTGTTGGCCACAGTGGGGAAGTAGCCCCTTTGCTGTAACCAAGAGAGCACATTGGAAAGTCTAATTACCAAGTAGAGAGCTTGGTAACCGAGTAGAGAGCTCGGTACCCGAGTAGAGAACTCGATACTTTGATACACTAATCACGGGTATCATTGGCACGAATGTTAACGCTGTGTATTGCAGGAGCTACGTAGCGGCACCGGTTTCATATCATATCCTCTTTATATGTGATTTACCTTTATAGCACTTATGTAAAACAACGTGCTACCATGGATATGTGTTTTAAGTGTTTATTAAATGAACGCTTTGATTGACTTGATATTAAAATGATATCTTGATATGTACGCTGCATGATGCCATGACATGCATAATTGTTAACTCACAAAGTCTTTATGACTTACCCCCTCCCTTTTCCTGCTTTAGATCCGAGCCGATCAGTCGCCGTTGAGGTGCAGCAGATTCTCTTGTCCGTGATCGCACGCGACGAGGTTGTGATTTTAGATGTCCTTGTTTTGTTCTGTTTTGTAAGGACGCTGGGTATAGCAAGTCATATAGACTTTGCTTGGGAACTTTGTGTATTTGGATTTATTGTCCTTACTTCCACTACCATTTTGACTTCACAAACACCACAAATCAGCCTTGGAGCTCCACATTTGCTGCATTCCTTTCCAAAAACGTGAGAGTGAGAGTTCTTGAGGGCTTGCTTGAGTTCTTGAAGGCTTCATCTTGGATTCCTTAGCTTCCTTCCTCCATTGTTCAAGCCAGCTCCATAGAAGTGAAAAGCTTGTTGAGGAGATCATTTCTACCCGATTGTTTTCTTTGTTTGGTTTCTTGTTTAGATTCTAAGGAAAACAAAACCTATGATTTTTTAGGTCAATGAGTACACATACTTGCCTTATATGCTTTCAACTTGTGTTTTGAACCTATGAACTTGTTAGAAGCATATGTAGGATGTGTAACGACCCGAGCTCGAGAGCCCAATCCGCTACGTGTAGCCCACACATTGGCCCACTGAGTACTCAGCACCTTGGGTCATCAGGCCCACCACAAGCCGACCCAAAAGTTCATGAATGATGTTGGTGCCCAGAGGTAGTGTGTGGTCACCTTATAAATCGAATACAATTCTCACACCTACCCGATGTGGGATGAAGTATTACAATCTCCCCCACTTAAATCTTTGACGTCCTCGTCAAAGCAGAATCATACCCCGGGCGATGCAAGAATCAAGAGGTGGCTCCCACCTTCTGCGGTGTAGCACTTTGACCCGCACAGCACTTTGTTCCCACATTTTCAGCCGGGACCCGCTTTGATACCATTTATAACGATCCGAGCTCGAGAGCCCGGTCCGCTACGTGTAGCCCACACACTGGCCCACTGAGCACTCAGCACCTTGGGTCATCAGGTCCACCACAAGCTGACCCAAAAGTCCAAGAATGATGTTGGTGCCCAGTAGTAGCGCATGGCTACCTTATAAATCAAACACAAGTCGGACCTTATAAATCAAACCCAAAAGTTCATGGATGATGTTGGTACTCAGAGGTAGTGTGTGGCCACCTTATAAATCGAACACAATTCCCACATCTACCCGATGTGGGATTGGGGTTATTACAATTGGGGGGGAGATTCATTTGACGGAGAAGGCGAAGCAATGTCGGACACTTGGATGTTCTCATCAAGAAAATTCAGAAAAACCTTGAGTTAAGAGGAAGAGCAGGAGAGTACAATAGAAGGAGAAAGGGTCCGGCACTGTCGGGAAGGACTTGAACAAAAGATCCGTAAAATATATCTTCTCTCTACTTCTAATTTGGGTTTCTCCTTCAAATTAAAAGAAAATCAAGGAAAAGAAAAAGAAACAAAGTCATGAAGAAGAAAAAAGTAAAGAAAAGAAAATTTGAGAAAATTTTGTATGAAATGAAAAGAAAATCAAAAAGAGAAATGAAAAATCAAGAAAGAAAGAAGAAGAAGAAGAGAATCAAAAAAATCAAGAAAAGGTAAAAACTAAATAAACGTAACAAAAACTTAAGAAAATCATGAAAAGAAACTAAATAAGAAAAGAAATGAAAATGAAAAGAAAAGAAAAAAACAAATGAGAAAAAGGAAATCAAGAAAATAAGAAAGAAAAAATAACGAAAAAAAATCAAGAAACAAAAACTATGAAAAAAATTAAAAGAAAAACATAAAGAAATCAAGAAATGAAAAAAAAACATGAAGAAAAAAGCAATGAAAAGAAAAATTAAGAAAATTGTGAAAAGAAGAAGAAACAAAAAAGAAAATCAAGAAAATAAGAAATGATCAAGAAAATAACGAAACAAAATCAAGAAAAAATATGAAAAGAACATAAGAAAATTCAAGTATGAGAAGAAATTTAAAAAATAAAAGAAAATCAAGGAAAAGAAAAAGAAACAAAGTCATTTTGAAGAAGAAAAAAGTAAAGAAAAGAAAATTAAGAAACAATCAAGAAAATAAGAAATGATCAAGAAAACTCAAGTATGAGAAGAAATTAAAAAATTAAAAGAAAATCAAGGAAAAGAAAAAGAAACAAAGTCATGAAGAAGAAAAAAAAAGTAAAGAAAATAAAATTTGAGAAAATTTTGTATGAGGAGAAAAGAAAAATCAAGAAAGAAAGAAGAAGAAGAGAATCAAAAAAATCAAGATAAGGAAATCATGAAAAGAAAACAAAAATAATAAACGAAAACCATGAAATGAAAAAACAAAACAAATGAGAAAAAGGAAATCAAGAAAATAAGAAAATCTATCAAGAAATGAGTGGCAAGAAAAATCAAACAAAAAAATGAAAGGTGAGAAGAAAATTAAAGAACAAAATAACGAAAAAAATTCATGAAACAAAAAATTAAAAGAAAAACATAAAGAAAAATCAAGAAATTAAAAAAACATGAAGAAAAAAGCAATGAAAAGAAAAATTAAGAAAATTGTGAAAAGAAGAAGTTAAGAAAAATCAAGAAAATAACATAAGAAAATTCAAGTTATGGGAAGACAATCAAGAGAAGAAATTAAAAATTTTAAAGAAAATACAGAAAACTAGAAAAAAAATCATGAAAAAGAAAATCAAGGAAAGAAAAGAAACAAAATCATGAATGAAGAAGAAAAAAGTAAAGAAAGTAAAAAATTAAGAAAATAAAGGTATGAGAAGAAAAGAAAATCAAAAGGAGAAAAGAAAAATCAAGAAAGAAGAAGAAGAGAATAAAAAAAATCAAGAAAATGTGAAAACTAAATAAAAGTAACAAAAACTTAAGAAAATCATGAAAAGAAACAAAATAAGAAAAGAAAACCATGAATTGAAAACAAAACAAATGAGAAAAAGGAAATAAGGAAAATAAGAAAAGGTAATCAAGAAATGAAAGGCAAGAAAATCAAACAAAAAATGAAAGGCGAGAAGAAAAATTAAAGAAAAAAATAACAAAACATAAAACAAGAAACAAAAATTAAGAAAAAAATTAAAATAAAAAAATCAAAAAATCAAGAAATGAAAAAAAATCATAAAGAAAAAAAGCAATGAAAAGAAAAGAAAATTTAAGAAAATCGAGAAAGTAATGAAACGAAAAGGAAATTGAGAAAATCTTAAAAAATCGTGTAAATAAATCAAGAAATTCATAAAAAGATTTTAAAAATCAACAAAAAATTATGGAAAGGAAATCAAGGAAAGAAAAGAAAAAAAATCAAGAAATGAAAACAAAGAAATGAAAAGAATACAAAAGGAAAGATAAGAAAGAAAAATCAAGAAAAAGAAATTAAATGAATACAAAAGGAAGTGATAAGAAAGAAAGATCAAGAAAAAGAAAGAAAGTAAAAGAAAAAATATAGATAAGAAAAGAAAATCAAGTAATCAAGAAAATAAGAAAAGATAATCAAGAAAATAAGAAAAGATAATCAAGAAAAAATAAGGAAGAAGGAAAAATTAAAGAATAAAAAATTAAGAAAATAAACAGTAGTGTGCCAAAACAGTGGTTCATACGATTTCTACCGAAGGGTGTAGAGATAATTAAATACCAAGGAGTGTGAGACATGGAATGATGTCTTCCTAAGCGCTGGCCGAAAGATTAACATTGCAGCAGTAGTCCCAGGTTGTGAAGCCATTCTTTAACCTTCAAAAATAGAGTGCCAGTTGATGTAGCGGAAGATAATTAAAAGTAACGATAGAAATCAAAACTGTTGAGATCGCGCACGACTACCAGTAATGATCTTCTAAATCATGTTGAGGTTCGCAAACCTACCACGATCTAGGCATCAATTCGCGTTGATTCAATGAATACCGGAATTGGGAGAAAAGTATATTATTCATAAACGGCAAAAGCTGCGGGCCCCGTAACTCCACCCGAGTCAAAAGTTATGCCCTTTTCCGCGCACCCGGTCCAAACGGTCGAGATAATCAAGTGCGAGACTGCCTGCATCATTCCCCTCAGGCTAAACAAAATTCGACCTCGAATTACCAACAGCATCATCATCAGATGAGTCCCCATGAAAAGGAAGTAAGTGCTTGACATTAAACACATCTGCAGTACGAATGTGACTTGGCAGCTTCAAACGATAAGTGTTGGGGTTGATTTTTTCAATGATCTCCACCGGACCAATCTTCTTGGCAGACAACTTGTTATACGCCCAAGCTGGGACACGATCCTTGGTCAATCTGACCCACACAAAATCCCCAACTTGGAACTCAACATGCTGCTTCGATCGGTGATTGCTTGTACTTGGCGTTCTTTGCCTCTAGGTTATTCTGGCGCTGATGAACATCGACCAGCCCTTCCATGAAGTCTACGGCCTTACTGTGAACCTTCCCTTTGGTTGGCAGCGTCAATAGATTAAGCGGTCCTTTGGCCGAATAAACCCACGGAATGGGTTGAACCACATGATTAACCACATGGTTGTGAAAACTCGCGACACGGTTTCGATCCCAACCTTTAGTATGCTCCCCAACCAAACAACGTAGGAGATTACCAAGCGATCTGTTGGCGACCTCGGTTGTTAGATACGTTTGTGGGTGGTAAGCCTTGCTGAAATCGAGTCGCGTATTCACCATTCCCCATAGGCTGCGCCAAAAGTGACTAAGGAACCGAGTATCCCTATCTGAAACAATGGACGTAGGCAACCCATGTAAGCGGTAAATCTCACGGAAGAACAATTGAGCAACATTGACAGCTTATGTGGTCTTCTTGCAGGGAATGAAGTGGACCATCTTGGAGAAACGATCCACGACCACGAAGATAGAATCATTACCCTGTGTTCAAGGCGGACCCAACACAAAGTCCATGCTAACGTCCACCCATGGTTGAGAAGGGACTGGAAGGGCATATACAAACCGGCATTGGTGGCAGCCCCTTTAGAAACTTGACAAATCCGACAACGCTGCACGTAGCGCTCAACTTCTCTGCGCATACTGGGCCAGAAGTAAGATGCTTGGGCAAGCTGCAATGTCCTATCCCTGCCAACGTGTCCCTCACCATGGAGTTCCTGAATTATCTTCAACCACAGACTACACTCAGGAATGCAAAGTTGATTACCCTTGAACAAGAACCCGTCATGCAGTAAGAAGTCAGATTGGCGGCCCTCTTCAATGCGCTGAAGCACTGTTACGAAGTACGGGTCAGCAGCGACTAATTCACGGAAGGAGTCAAATCCTGGCACTTCAACCCTCATGGTAACCAGAAAGTTGCTTCTGCGACTCAAAGCATCTGCGACCCGATTAGTGACCCCTGCCTTGTGCTTAACAACAAATGTGAATTTTTCCAGGTAGGCAACCCACCGTGCGTGTCGTGGAGAGACCTTGTCCTGTCGATGAAGGTGTCTCAAGGAGTCATGATCTGTGTACAAGACGAACTCGCGATGGAACAGGTAATGCCTCCAGTGTTTGATAGCTTGCACCACTGCATAGAATTCGACATCATAAGTGTTGTAGCGAGTTTTAGCGCCTGATAACTTTTCACTGAAGTATGCTACCGGTCTGCCATGCTGACTCAACACCGCTCCAATCCCAACCTTTGAAGCATCAGTGTGTAGCTCAAAAGGTTGTGCGAAATCTGGTAACACTAGAATGGGTTCCGTGGTAAGGCGTTCCTTAATCAGTCGAAATGCCTCCTCTGCTTCATATGTCCACTGAAATTTACTGCCCTTCATGCATTCAGTCACTGGCGCCATAATACTACTAAAGTGGGGAATAAAACGCTGTAAAGGAGGCCGGACCATGGAAACTTGAACCTCGGTGATGGTGGTTGGTCGGGGCCAGTTTTGTACTGCTTTGCCACTTTCGCCTCATCCACCCGTAACCCCTCGGCTGAAAACACATAACCCAAGAATAACACAGACGAAGCCATAAACACACACTTTTGTTTTGCAGCATAAAACTGTTCTCGCTGATCAAAACTTCCATACGTCTTTGCAAGTGTTCTTCAGGGCTGCTGCTATATATCAGGATATCATCGAAATAAACCACTACGAACTTACCAATGAAGGGCCGCAGCAACTGGTTCATCACTCGCATGAAGGTGCTCGGCGCATTAGACAATCCGAAGGGCATCACAAGCCACTCATACAAGCCCTCTCGAGTCTTAAATGATGTCTTCCATTCGTCCCCAGGCCGAACTCGAATCTGGTAGTACCCACTCTTCAAATCTAGCTTTGTAAAGATAATGGCCCCGTTGATCTGATCTAGTAAGTCATCCAGCCTCGGAATCGGGAACCGGTACCTAACAGTAATCTTGTTGATGGCTCTACTGTCCACACACATACGCCAAGTCCCATCTTTTTTTGGCGTTAGCAGAGCAGGCACAACACATGGACTCATACTCTCCGTAATCTGCCCCTTAGCCAACAACTCTTCTACCTGTCTCCATAACTCCTCATGTTCACTAGGGCTCATCCTGTAGTGAGGCTTATTGGGTAGTGCCGCTCTGGGAACCAGGTCTATATGGTGATGTATGTCACGGAGAGGTGGGAGTCCCTCAGGTAGCTCATCTGGGAAGACACTGGAGAATTCTGCTAACAACGGTATCTGAGGCTCAGGGATTGGTACCGGGTCAGTTGTTTCTTTTCCAAACAACACAAACACCGTCTCACCTTCCTGTAATTCTGCATTAAACTGGGTCAACAAGCTCTTACTCGTACTGGCTGAATCGGGTTTCACGTCAACCGGTTTACTGGGTACGAGCGTAATTTTGGTCCCATCAGCTACAAAGCTATAAGTATTGGCCCATCCGTCATGAACCACCCTCTTATCAAACTGCCAGGGTCGTCCCAACAACAAATGACATGCATCCATAGATACTACATCACACCACACATCATCCCTATATTTTGACCCAATCGAAAAAGAAACAAGGGCGCGTTCAGAAACAGTTACCTCTCCTCCTTTCTTGAGCCAGGCTAGCTTGTAGGGCTTGGGGTGTTTCTCCGTCTTCATATTGAGTTTCTGCACTGCCTCCCGTGAAATTATGTTTTCGCAGCTACCCGAATCAATCACGAAACGATAGACCTTGCCCAGAATGGTGCACGTTGACTGGAAAATATTGCTACGCAACCAGTCATCTTCAGAACTTCCCCTAGGTGTCAAGTACGATCTCCGCACTACCAATGCGACCCCCACGTTTCAGACAGCCAACTGCCTTCAACCACTCCCAACCGTCATCCCCAACTGCCATTTAAATACTGCTTCAAACCAGTTTTTTAGTAACAAAAAATTCTGCTCTTTTCTACACTCTCCCTTCTGCCCTACAGAGAATACAGCAACGGTTTGCATTCATTGGTGATTGAGCTTTGAAGATATGCCAACATTCAATCACGTAAGATCAATATCCTGGGAGACTCATTGGATTCACACCGTACATATCTATTCACGGTTTCCAGTTTTGTCTTAAGGACAGAGATCCAATATCGTTGATCTTAATACAAAAACTATTTCGATTATCATTGATTTACACTGCCAGGCCTATAATAACAATCTTAAGACAAAAACTTTTTTGGCTTGGTTTTGTTTGGTGTTTTACAGAACCTATTTCTGAAATTCTGCATGCTACTATAATTTCTGAATTTTGCATGTTATAAATCTGTTTAACAGAATACATCTAATTCTATTCCAGATTCAGACTTCACAATCTGTTTAAACCGCATACCTGCTTCTGTCTGCTTCTGTTTTTAGTCTGTACAGAATCAAGTTTTACAAAAATATTTTAAAGGGCAGATTCTGCATGTTATATAATCTGCTTCTGCATTCTACTGCTTATGTTTCAGATTTTGTTAAAACTATTACAGAACCTTAGTACATTTTAATACGATGCGATTACACTCATTTGCTTTCGGTTTACGTTCTTGTTTTACATTTCACCTTCATAAACATTGAAAACACGAAGCTGGTGTTTACGCATCTTTGAGAATTTCGATTACGCAGTTTTGTTGTTTGAAGCGCACATAACACGAACCTTGTTTACTGGACACTCATATAAACTGAATTTTGTTGCTGCATTAACCTGATTCTGGAAGTTCATAAACAGAAATTTCTGCACTACTTAATTTGTTTTAAGTTACTGTCTGTTTCTGCTTGTTTTGTTTTGTTAACAGAAATTTCTGCATAATTCTAGAGAGTTTAGAACCTGATTACATAAGTCTCAAGTGTTCAGTTCATGTACTATTACTGCATTAAATCTGTTTCTGTTACAGATTTTAATTGGTTTCAAATTCTGCATCTACATGTTGCTTGTGTTTAACACATTCAAAATCTGCATGCTGCTTGTGGTTATAACATTCAACTTATAAACTGCAAACAGAAACCTGCTTGTGCTTTCTTATCACTGATCAGTCTATTTTCCATCACACTGTTTCTGTTTCAAATTTACAGACTTTGATTTCTGTTTCTACCTGAAATTTACAGAATTTAATCTGTCTGAAACTAACAGTTTGGTTCTTTTAAAACCTGTTCAAAGTTACGGTTTACGCTTTACGTTTGCATCTTGTTTAGTCGTTAGCAGTGCGCCTTTTATAAATCTGTGTAACATAACCACACACAACCTGTCTATACAATACAGATTCAGACAACATACTAATGCATACGGACATATTAACTGTTTCTTAAAAACCTCGATTAAGGAACTTTTGCATGATAGGCGTTCTACATTCATTCTATTCTATATCGCAGTTTTGCTTAACCGAATTACAATCTGCATGTAATTCTGATTCACTTCTGTGCAGCAATGACTATTTTTGAAAAAGCAAAGGAAACTGTTGTTGTAGTCGAACAGCCCGCTGTTGTTGCAACTCCCGGCCTACCGCCAGCGATTCATGCTCACCATGGCGAGCGACCCGAAAAGTTCAACGGAACATAATTCAAGAGATGGCAACAGCAAATGCTCTTTTACTTGGCCACCTTGAATCTGTCCAAATGCTTGAAAGAAATGCCCTAAACCCTAACGAGGCAGACGGGACCACGTGGTCGCCACCGAGTCGTGGAAGCACTCAGATTTCTTATGTCGCAATTACATTCTAAATGGACTTGATAATTCTTTGTATAAAATTTATAGCCCATTTAAGAGTGCTAAGGAACTGTGGGAGTCCTTAGAGAAAAAGTACAAAACCGAGGACGCCGGTCATAAGAAATTTGTGGTTGTTCGTTTTCTTGACTTTGCCATGGTCGATACTAAGCCTGTTGTCTCTCGGGTTCAGCAGCTTCAGGTATTGTTGCATGAGTTGGAAGCCGAGGGTATGCAACTCCCCGAGCCTTTCCAGTTGTCATGTCGAGAAGCCCTCCCGGTTGGAAGGACTTCAAAAACTACCTCAAGCACAAGCAAAAAGATATGTCTCTCGAAGACTTGATCCTAAAGCCGCGGATTGAACAAGACAACAAGGTGGCGGATAAAAGGAACAACTGCACTGTGGACGGGGCCAACGTCGTTGAGCAAGACCCGAGGGGAAACAAGCGCAAGCACGCCGCCGAAAGTTCCAAGAAGCACAAGGAGTCCTCGACCGAAGAGCCCAAACAGCACAAGAACTACAAGTTCAAAGGCAAGTGTTTGAACAGCGACAAGGTCGGCCACAAAGCTGCTGATTGCCGCGGGAAGAAGCGGGTCAAGCGCGAAGCAAACATGGTTGATGAAGAGATCAGCATGATATGTATCGTCTCCGAGACAAACATGGTTGGCACGGGTCGCGAGTGGTTCGTGGACACCAGCGCGACACGTCATATCTGCGGCGATGCCAAGATGTTCTCAGCTTACAACAAGGTGACGTCCGAGGAGAAGCTTTTCATGGGCAATTCATCTACTTCAGGAGTGGAAGGCAAAGGCCAAGTGACCCTGAAAATGACGAGTGGCGGCGGGAGTTGGTGCTAACCAATGTCCTTCATGTTCCTGACATTCGTAAAAATTTGATCTCCGGTTCTCTTTTGGTTAAACATGGGTTTAAGTTGGCTTTTGAGTCGGACAAGTTTATCCTAAGTAAGAGTGGGGATTTTATTGGGGTTTTTATTGGTAAAGGTTACCTCGATGAGGGCCTTTTTAAGTGTAATGTAATGACGGTTAACACCGCATACAAAATTGATAATAAAATTGCTACAGCACCATATTCTTCTTACTTGCTTGAGCATTTTAATCTTTGGCATTATCGATTAAGTCATGTTAACTATGACTCTATGAGACGATTAATGAAAATGGAATTAATTCCTCCAAGTCGCATTAATAAAAATAACAAATGTCATACTTGCGTTGAAGCTAAGCAAACAAGAACGTCGTTTAAGACAATCGAGCATGACACGGCACCATTAGATTTGGTTCATAGTGATCTATGTGACTTAAAATCCATAGAATCTTATGGCGGAAACAAATACTTCCTTCATCACCTTTATTGATGATTGTACCCGGTTTTGTCATCTCTATCTCCTAAAAAGTAAAGTTGAAGCCTTCAAAGCTTTTAAACTTTACAAAAACGAAGTCGAGAATCAACTTTCAAAGAAGATAAAAATTCTTAAGTCTGATCGAGGAGGCGAATATGTTTTTCCCTTCAAAGACTTACGTCGACCACGGGATTATTCACAAAGTTACACCCCCATATAGCCCACAATCCAATGGGATTGCCGAGAGAAAAAATCGAACTTTAAAGGAAATGATGAACGCATTATTGCTTCAATCCGGTCTACCCGACAAAATGTGGGGGGAGGCGGTGCTCACTGCCAATTACTTGTTAAACAAGCCTCCCCACAAGAAATTGGACAAAACGCCCTATGAATTATGGCATGGTCGAAAACCATCCTACAAATACCTCAAAGTGTGGGGGTGCCTAGCTAAAAGTAGTTGTCCCACCACCTAAAAAGGTTAAAATCGGTTCCAAAACCGTGGATTGTACTTTTATTGGTTATGCAACCCATAGTAGCGCCTATCGGTTCTTGGTCCATAAATCTGATAATCCGGAAATCGAGGTGAATACCGTTATGGAATCAAGAAATGCCACGTTTTTTGAAGCTATCTTTCCTCTAAAAGTTAATACTTCAGTAAAACACTCATTTCCTTGGTCAATTGACGAACAAGATAACACCTCACAAGCAATAGTCCCTATGGCCATTGATCAAGGTATTCATCAAGATGAAGACATTGATGAACCTCGTCGAAGCAAGCGAGCTCGCACGAGTAAGACCTTTGGACCAGACTTTGTGACCACGTTTCTCGTGGATAATGAACCACGTACGTTCAAGGAAGCAATGTCTACTCCCGAGGCTCCACAATGGAAGGAAGCCGTCAACGGCGAAATATCTTCCATTATGCAAAACCACACCTGGGAGCTCGTCGACCTTCCCAAAGGTTGCAAACCCCTAGGGTGTAAATGGGTCTTCAAACGAAAATTGAAACCTGATGGGTCCATTGATAAATACAAGGCCCGGCTAGTCGCCAAGGGTTTTAATCAAAAGGAAGGTGTTGATTATTTTGACACCTATGCTCCAGTTACTCGAATTACTTCAATTCGCCTACTAATTGCCTTCGCGGCACTACACGGTCTCGAGATACATCAAATGGATGTCAAGACCGCTTTCCTCAACGGTGAACTTGAAGAAGAAATTTATATGAAACAGCCAGAAGGCTTTATTGCTCCAGGCAATGAAACTAAGGTCTGTCGACTGGTCAAATCTTTATACGGTCTAAAGCAAGCACCAAAACAATGGCATAAACATTTTGATGACGTTATACTTGGTAATGGCTTCAAGACTAATGAATGTGACAAGTGTGTATACGTTAAGAATACACAACAAGGTTACGTCATTATTTGTCTCTACGTTGATGACATGTTAATTATTGGTAGCAATAATAACATGATCAAAGACACCAAAGATTTAGGGTTAGCTGATGTCATCCTAGGTATTAAAATATCTAGAACATCCGAGGAGATCGTTTTATCACAATCTCATTATATTGAGAAACTGCTAGAGAAATTTAGCAACGGTGATACAAGCATTGCTAAGACTCCAATCGACCCTAACTTTCATCTCAAAAAGAACCTACACGAGAGCGTATCTCAAATTGAATACTCTCGAATCATTGGAAGTCTTATGTATCTTACGAACTGCACGCGCCCTGACCTCGCGCAAACAGTTAACCGAATGAGTCGGTTTACAAGTAATCCCGACCCCGATCAATGGAAAGCCATTGTAAGGACTCTTAGATATCTTCGATACACTAAGGACTACGGGTTACATTACTCCAAGTATCCGGCAGTTATTGAAGGATACAGTGACGCTAACTGGATTTCTGATACTAACGACTCCAAGTCAACAAGTGGATTTGTATTCACTCTTGGTGGCGGTGTCATTGCATGGAAATCTTCCAAACAGACTTGCATTGCAAGATCTACTATGGAATCAGAATTTATCACCTTAGATAAAGCAGCTGAGGAAGCTGAATGGTTACGTAACTTCCTTGAAAATATTCCAGCATGGCCACAGCCAGTGTCAGCCATATGCGTCCATTGCGACAATCAAGCCGCAATTGGAAGGGCATAAAATAACATGTATAATGGTAAGTCCCGCCATATAAGGCGACGACACAATACCGTTAGGCAACTACTCTCAAATGGCGTGATCACCATCGATTATATTCGATCTAAGGACAACCTAGCGGATCCATTAACTAAAGGATTGTCCAGAGAGTTAGTATGCAGTTCATCGAAGGGAATGGGCCTCAAGCCTATGAAATAAAGAGAACCTTTAGCGGTAAACCCCACCTAGTTGATTGGCAACCCCATGGTCTAGGTTCAAAGGGACAACCAAACTAATTGATCTCACTGTTAACACTAACGGACTCACACTCCTACTCATTCCTATGGTGAAAACACTATTGTTACCTGTCACGGTTTAGGATAAGCATTGCTTTTAATTATTCTTATGACTTGATTTGATCAAGCGGGGTACTGACAGGATACACCCTTTATAAGAAATCACCTATGTGAATGTAAGACTGGCCGATCTTATGGAAATTTTGAGGCGAAATTTTCTAACAACATTCACAGAACCAGGAAGCGTTCAGGGCCAAAATGAACACAAACGTAGAATCAAACGTTGTTTGAGGGCAACTATGTGAATACTATTGTCTTGGTTGACATCAAACATCAGTCAGTTCAAGACACACGATCAGCGATTAGTAAGTCTTCCCGATAGTAACTCATAAGGAAAGGTTCAAAGCCAAAAGCCACCTCTTCCACTCTAGCTACTCTCAGTTGTATCTCTGTAAATATCAATATGTCATCAACTTACATGATATCTTATTCAATGTGGGGGATTGTTGGAAACTTGTTTCCATAATAGCTTGAATAAGGGAGTTATGTAAGTGTATAATGTGGGAATCCCACATTGGGAACAAAAATGAAACAAGGTAGAGCTTTGAGGCTTTACTTTCAGGCCCTTGGGCCACTACACTTTTGTGTAGGAGGAAAGACCTACCTAGGTGTAGGACCAAAAACGCGCGCGCGCCGCCGCCGTTGGCTGGTTGGTTGGTCGGTCGGCCGGCTGGCTGGCTTGCCTCTATCTTTTTGCTACCGGTTCATTTGGCGTGTGACCCTTTCAGCGTGAACCTTTTGAACAGTTCAGAAGTTCAGCCGCTGAAGACGAGCATGTTGTGTCTGTTCGACGCCCAATCGCTTCAACCGCTCCCAACCGTCATCCCCAACTGCCATTTAAATACTGCTTCAAACCAGTTTTTTAGTAACAAAAAATTCTGCTCTTTTCTACACTCTCCCTTCTGCCCTACATAGATTACAGCAACGGTTTGCATTCATTGGTGATTGAGCTTTGAAGATCTGCCAACATTCAATCACGTAAGATCAATATCCTGGGAGACTTACTGGATTCACACTGTACAGAGATATTCACGGTTTCCAGTTTTGTCTTAAGGACAGAGATCCAATCTCGTTGATCTTAATACAAAAACTATTTCGATTATCAGTGCTTTACACTGCCAGGCCTATAATAACATAAACTTCAAAGAGTTGATCTTAAGTTTACAAAAAGCAAAATTTCATAGCCTTGAAATGATCTTAAGTTCGTACGTATGAAAAGTATGTGTACACTGAATTCAAGTAGATCTAAATAATGCATGCTTTTGTATCACCTTAACTAATAATGCAATTACTATATTGGCTTATCCTGTAAACCATTTTGGTGCAGATCAAAATCAACTTCAATATATGACTTTGCGCAATCTATTGTATATTGAACTGATTGCAGTAAAAAACGCATTTAATTTGCCTAGATGTTTGACCCTTTGGCTCGTTCATAGGTATCTAGGCATCAACATTACGTGACATGATATACAAGTAGATTTGGTTCACCCATTTCATGACCAATCATACTTATTCAATGCCATGACCGTGACCAACCAAACAAATCTAAAATATTCATGAAGAGACAGGTAAACAATTATTCATTTCTTAAACTTGTTCGAGATTTTAGATTGCGTTTTTCCTTCATTATATGAAACCATGGGAGGTCCCTTTTTTTTGTTTTAATCTTTTGAATTTTTAGGGACGTCGCCCTTGGATGTAATGCAAGAAATAAAGTTGAATGAAGGAGATTCCAATGACCAAGTGAGACCGGCTTCCGGTGACCCTGAGACAAATTCTGATCTAAGGAATTAGATAATGAGGACTATAGGCTGGCTTCAGTGGAAGTATTGAATCAAGTAAATATCAATGTGGAACCTCCTACTCTGGTGTTGACCTTGAAACATGTTTGGAATATTTTTGTCACACAGCGAAAAGGAACTGAGAACTATAGAACAACAAATGAAAAAGGCTTTTATTGAGTTCCACAAGAAGCTTTGCCTTCTGAAAAGCTACAGGTAACAATATTTCGGTCTTGCTATTTCAATAAGATTGGTACAAAGTTTATAACTAACATACTTGGCTAATGGAAGTTCAATTGTAAATCCTATCAAAAAATCAATTGGCATTCTCCATGATCGTGAAGAAGTATGATAAAGTTCGAAGTTTTACTTTTCTGACATAACTAATCTCTAAAGGGAAATGCTTCTTGCTGTCAATCGACTTTTTTCAAGTGTAGATCAAATCAAGACATTCATCAAAAGTTTATTTGGATATGATCGACAAATCTTATCTAGGCCACGCTGATGACATATGATGTTCATGACTCGTTTGATTCATAATCAAACTTGTTTTTACGTCACCCCATTAATGATCTTTAGGAAAGCGAAAGGAGCATAAGTCGTCCACTATTTATGAATCTGGATCTTCTATTCCAAAAGTGTATTTCATCTTCTATTCCAATGTCAGATCCACCGTTAACTTGTCAATTATTTAAACAAAATCAATTACTAATTGACAAGTTAACGGTGGATCTGACATTGGAATAAAAGATGGAATACACTTTTAGAATAGAGGATCCGGACTGACTATTTATATGTGAATATTGAGCTAACTATCCATCTTCTTCATTTTTTGTTTATTGTTTTTGTTTGTTATATTTCTGATATTTGAGAATCATAATAATTCAACCACATGTTGTTTGATAACACTAGGTGATTAATCATGGGGTTTCGACAAATTTGATAAATTTGTGTTCAAAGAGTTTTTCGACATGCCTACGAAGTGCCTATATTTAATCTGCCTAAAAAGGTTTTTGGGCCTTTCTTGGGCGAGGGGGCTTTCTACTGCATTAGCTCACTATTCTTTACATGACTACTGAATACCATGGGTCTGGCCCATGCATGACAAGTAAACATTAACCCCTCATGTATAAATAAACTCTACTATCTCATAGTAAGGCAGACTCTCAAACACTCTCTCTTTTACAGTTCTCACTCCACACACGGGGGCTACGCGCCCTCCTATATTTTGATATTGTACTGATTCTCACGCCGGAGGGTTTTTGGGGACATCCCCCACCACTCACGGTATTTGTTTTGCAGAGATCCACATAAAGCCAGATATCCGACTCAAACGACACAGTTTCGTCACCAATCCAGTCAACGAACGATCCACGTACATTGACGACTTTCGGCACCACCGGTATGACTGATATTTAAACAGATAAAAAAAAGTTTTAAAAAAATAACCTAAAAATTATCAAGGAAAGAAAAGAAAAAAAGAGATTTGATTAAGAAAGAAAAATCAAGAAAAAGGAAGTAAATATGTTTTTAAAAGAAAATAAAATCAACTAAGTCATATATGGAAAATCAAGAAAATTAAGCACACAACACACGAACATAGCATGATATTGCAAGCTTGGACTTATCGGTTTCGCGTTGTTGTCAACACAATAAAAGAAAGGTATCGGATTAACTTGATAAACACGATAATTATATGTTTTAAAATTTTAATTGTTTAAATTTGAACATTTGTGATGTAAAAATTATTTGACTATTTATATTGATAATTTATCAAAATACGTATTAAAAAATTTAAAGAAAATACAAAAAACTTTTTTTTTCCTAAGGGAGGCATGAAATACAAAAAACTAGAAAAAGAAAAGAAAAGGAAATAAAAATTAAGAAAGAAAGAAGAAGAAGAGAATCAAAAAAATCAAGAAAAGGTGAAAACTAAATAAAAGTAACAAAAACTTAAGAAAATCATGAAAAGAAACAAAATAAGAATAGAAAACCATGAAATGAAGAAAAAAAACAAATGAGAAAACGGAAATCAAGAAAATTAGAAATGCTCAAGAAAATCAAACAAAAAAATTGAAGGCGAGAAGAAAATTAAAGAAAAAAATAACGAAACAAAAATGAAGAAAAAAATTAAGAGAAAAACATAAAGAAAAATAAAGAAATGAAAAAAAAATCATGAAGAAAAAAGCAATGAAAAGAAAAATTAAGAAAATTGTGAAAAGAAGAAGAAACAAAAAAAAATAAGAAATGATCAAGAAAATAACGAAACAAAATCAAGAAAAAATATGAACAGAACATAAGAAAATTCAAGTATGAGAAGAAATTTAAAAATAAAAGAAAATCAAGGAAAAGAAAAAGAAACAAAGTCATTTTGAAGAAGAAGAAAGTAAAGAAAAGAAAATCAAGAAACAATCAAGAAAATAAGAAATGATCAAGAAAATAACGAAACAAAATCAAGAAAAAATATGAAAAGAGCATAAGAAAATTCAAGTACGAGAAGAAATTAAAAAATTAAAAGAAAATCAAGGAAAGAAAAAGAAACAAAGTCATGAAGAAGAAAAAAAGTAAAGAAAATAAAATCAAGAAACAATCAAGAAAATAATAAATGATCAAGAAAATAACGAAACAAAATCAAGAAAAAATAAGAAAAGAATATAAGAAAATTCAAGTATGAGAAGAAATTAAAAAATTAAAAAGAAAATCAAGGAAAGAAAAAGAAACAAAGTCATGAAGAAGAAAAAAGTAAAGAAAAGAAAATCAAGAAACAATCAAGAAAATAAGAAATGATCAAGAAAATAACGAAACAAAATCAAGAAAAAAATGTGAAAAGAACATAAGAAAATTCAAGTATGAGAAGAAATTTAAAAAATAAAAGAAAATCAAGGAAAAGAAAAAGAAACAAAGTTGGGAGGAAATGGTTATGATTTTCACGGTGTGAACGACTTTAATAACTTCATGATCAATGTTGGTTTGGGTGATGCGGGTTTTGAAGGAAGTAAGTTTACCTTGTGTAATAATCATGCTGATGGGACAAGGATTTGGCAAAGAATTGGCAGGGTTTTGATTAATGGGTTATTGACGGCGAAGTATATTAGGGTTACAGTGGAGCATCTTTGTCGTGTTATGTCTGTCTGATCACTCCCCGCACCTTGTGGGATTTCCGTTTTCTATTAAGCCCAAGAATCAATTCAGATTTCAGAGAATGTGGATAGATCATCCGGATTTTCTTCAATTTGTTGCAGCTCAATGGAATCGGTTGGTTGAAGGGGATTCTATGGAGGTCTTTCACAAAAAGATTCATTTATTACGGAAGGAATTAAAGAAGTGGAATTGGGAAGTCTTTGGCAGCGTTCATCGTAAGTTGGCTCAACAACAAGATAGAGTGCTTTATTTGGAGGACATGTGTAGTCAACGAGGGGGGGATACTATTTTTACTTTATTAACTGAGGCTAAAGAAGATTTAGCTCAATTAGTAAAATGGGATGCTGAGTTGTTACAACAAAAAACTAGACAATTGTGGCTTCAGGATGGGGAGCGCAATACTAGTTTCTTTCATGCGAGTCTAAAAGATAGACGTCAGAAGAATACAATCAAATTGCGGAATGCTGATGGTACTTTGGTGCACGGACAATGCGAATATTGGGGAAAGGGCGATGAATTTCTTCTCCAAGCTTTTTTCCAAATCTGATCATGTTATTGATGAATCTTGTTTTAGGGCTTTCCCGCGTACGGTGGATAGTTAGGATAATGAGTTGATGGAAGTCGTTCCGGATGAAGTAGAAATATGGGCTGCTATCAAGAATTTGAATCCTAATAGTGCTCCGGGGAATGATGGTTTTACGGGGTGGTTCTTCTGTACATGCTGGGATATTATTAAGAGGGATATGGTTGGGGGCCTTCCAGAATTTCCCCACACCAATTGTCTCCCCAAAAAGAAATATCACCTCTTCTCACTAACCATCTACTACATTGTTTCACCTCCTCCATGTGTGTGTACATCGCCCTGAAAACTAGGGACATCAACCCCACAAGATGATCACCAGCCGTGCCATATTTAGCAAGAGCAAATCGCGCCCCGAGACTTTTGCCTTTAAGAACAGCCCAAGCAAATTTTGCATTTAAAGTTCCCATAATCTGATCAAACGAACGAAAACCCATACCTCCCTCCATCATCGGTTTACAGATCATATCCCACGAAACCCAATGAGTAAGATTTTCCCCATTATTGCTCCAAAGAAAGGCGGCCATAGCAGATTCAATACGATTCTGAATTTTTTTTGGAACACGGAGAGCAGCCATAGTATATATAGGAATGCTACACAAAACCGATCGGATTAACGTGATTTTTCCTCCAAAAGAAAAAAGTTGAGCTTTCCAACCTTCGATTATACATAAAATTTTATTTACCAGGCTGTCAAAATAAAGTGCCTTAATCCGCCCTCGAAATAGAGGAATGCCCAAATAAATCATGGGAAAGGATTTATGCATGCAACCCGACCACTCTATAATCTGCCCAATACGCCTTCTTGTGCAATGTTTTGAGACATAAAAGCCACTCTTCGCCAAATTGATGAGTTGTCCAAGAAGAGCGCTCGTACACACTTAAGACAGTCCGAATATTCTGAATGGATCCTTTGCTAGCATTACCGAATAACATATTATCTGCATAAAGCAGATGAGAAATCACCATACCCCCGCGCCCATGATTGAAAGGACTTATTCGGTCGGTCTCCATCGCTGTTTTGATATTAAAGGACAGCACTTCCTGAGCTATGATGAATAAAAGAGGGGATAAAGGATCTCCTTGCCGAACCCCACGGGAAGATTTGAAAAAACCATAGCTATCACCGTTAATCCTTATGGTGTACCAGACATTGTTCAACAACCGATAAATTATGTCTCGCACCCCCTCATTAAAACCACAACCTTGCAAAGCCCTCATAATAAAATCCCATTCAATCCTATCATACGCCTTTAACATGTCCAATTTAAATATCACATTGCCCCCTCTAGACCGGTTGTCGTCAATCCTATAAACTAACTCATGAGCTAGCACAACATTCTCCTAAATACTCCTCCCTTTAACAAAGCCCGTTTGTTCCAAGGAAATAATTCGAGGCAAAATATTGGCCAACCGGGTCGCCATAATTTTAGAAATCACCTTCCCTGCAAACGGACAGAGGCTAATTGGCCTAAAGTCACCAAAATCCATAGGCTTATCGATCTTAGGAATCAACACGATCGAAGTAGTAGACAATCCCCTATGCATCAAAGCCCCTTTAAAAAAGGCCTGAATCACAGCAATGGATATGCAGCTTCGTGTGAGGGATGCACTTCCTCACATTGATCAATTCGCTCACTTAATCAAAGACAACCTCCTGCTGCAAGCTAAGAGAGTTAGATTGACAAATGATTGTGTCGATGTTCTAGTCTATACTGGTACCAATTCGGGCGAGTTTGAAGTTTAAGCTCACTTGCAGCATATCCGTGATCCCTCCAAGACAATTTTGGGCAGGGAAAATATGGAATATTTGGATTCCTTTAAAGATTAGTGGTTTCTTTTGGAAATTGTTGCATGGAGCTCTTCCAGTTGATCTCTAGTTGGGCAGGGAAAATATGGAATATTTGGATTCCTTTAAAAATTAGTGGTTTCTTTTGGGAAATTGTTGCATGGAGCTCTTCCAGTTGATCTTTGTCTTCATTCAAAACATATTGCGATTGTGTTTAAATGTGTTTGTTGTCAGCAGATGCATGATAGGGAATCTTTGGATCATTTGTTTGTGTTTTCGGAATCGGCCTTGATGGTGTGGAAATCTTTAGCCCGATGTTTCCATACAAGTGGATACATATGGGAGTTTGAATCATTTGGTTGTGGTCTGCTGCGAACTCTAACAATCGCTTAACAATCGGGAATTATGGAAAGCAAGCAAGATGCAAGTCTTGAAAATGAAAATGAATTATGGAAAGGGAGGAGATTATGCAAGGAGTTTGTTCCGCTTAAGAGACATGATAAGTCTTTACACCCCAAAGGCGCAAAGAAGTGTTCGGGTAGTTTGGGTATCCGATGTTAAAGTTTGGGTATTCCGGATGTTAAATCAATCAAGTTAGTCTTGACTCGTAGAGGCAAATGGGTTCGTTAGGAACCTCCTCCTATGGGTAGTTATAAATTGAACACAGATGGGTCAGCAAAAGATG
Source organism: Codonopsis lanceolata (assembly GCA_013146195.2). Classification (NCBI taxonomy): domain Eukaryota; kingdom Viridiplantae; phylum Streptophyta; class Magnoliopsida; order Asterales; family Campanulaceae; genus Codonopsis; species Codonopsis lanceolata. The sequence goes on from CM028383.1 coordinate 75,545,830, forward strand.
GGTGTTGTACATGAGGTGGCATCATTAGAAATGATCAAGGTAGGCTTATCAGTTCTTTTTCTGCAGTTTATGGTCATGGTACGAATACCTTTGCGGAGATATCAGCTTTACGTGATGGTCTTATTTTGTGTAGAAGGCTTGGTCTTGAAATGGTGCATATCGAAACTGATTCCTTAGTTGCAGAGCGGGGTTTATTGGGTAATCAGAATTTTCCTTGGCAATATGACTATGAACTTAGGGAATGTAAATCTTTGATGGGCTCTTATATTATTCAACATGTTTATAGAGAGGTTAATGGGGTTGCGGATAGTCTGGCAGATATAGCTCACGATAGATGTTGGTTATGAAGATATGAATCAGCTTCCGGGGAAAGTTCGTCAGGCTTTTCGATATGATATGTTGGGTATATTTTGTATGTCTTCTTTCTTCGAGGTTAGGCTCCTTTGTCCTCCCGTTTGTTGGCAGGGCTGGTTGCCCCCCTCATTGTTTGTTATCCGTTTTTATTTGTTTAATGAATTTTTGCAGGGTGCCGTCCCTGTTTCCTAAAAAAAAAAGTAAAGAAAAGAAAATCAAGAAACAATCAAGAAAATAAGAAATGATTAACGAAACAAAATCAAGAAAAAAATATGAAAAGAACATAAGAAAAATTCAAGTATGAGAAGAAATTAAAAAATTAAAAGAAAATCAAGGAAAGAAAAAGAAACAAAGTCATGAGGAAGAAAAAAGTAAAGAAAATAAGAAATGATCAAGAAAATAACGAAATAAAAAATCAAGAAAAAATATGAAAAGAACATAAAAAAATTCAAGAATGACAAGAAATTAAAAAATTAAAAGAAAATCAAGGAAAAGAAAAAGAAACAAAGTCATGAAGAAGATGGTTAAGTAAAATTTGAGAAAATTTTGTATGAGAAGAAAAGAAAATCAAAAAGAGAAAAGAAAAATCAAGAAAGAAAGAAGAAGAAGAAGAGAATCAAAAAAATCAAGAAAAGGTAAAAACTAAATAAAAGTAACAAAAACTTAAGAAAATCATGAAAAGAAACTAAATAAGAAAAGAAAACCAAGAAATGAAAAAAAAACAAATGAGAAAAAGGAAATCAAGAAAATAAGAAAAGATAAAAGAAAAACATAAAAAAAATAACAAAAAAATCAAGAAACAAAAACTAAGAAAAAAATTAAGAAGGAAAAAGCAATGAAAAGAAATTTTAAGAAAATTGTGAAAAGAAGAAGAAACAAAAAAGAAACAATCAAGAAAATAAGAAATGATCAAGAAAATAAGGAAACAAAATCAAGAAAAAAAATATGAAAAGAACATAAGAAAATTCAAGTATGAGAAGAAATTAAAAAAATTAAAAGAACATTAAGGAAAGAAAAAGAAACAAAGTCATGAAGAAAAAAGTAAAGAAAAGAAAATCAAGAAACAATCAAGAAAATAAGAAATGATCAAGAAAATAACGAAACAAAATCAAGAAAAAATATGAAAAGAACATAAGAAAAATTCAAGTATAAGAAGAAATTAAAAATTAAAAGAAAATCAAGGAAAGAAAAAAAAACAAAGTCTCATAGAAGAAAAAAGTAAAGAAAATAAAATCAAGAAACAATCAAGAAAATAAGAAATAATCAAGAAAACTCAAGTATGAGAAGAAATTAAAAATTAAAAGAAAATCAAGGAATAGAAAAAGAAATAAAGTCATGAAGAAGAAGAAGAAGAAAGTACATAAAAGAAAATTTGAGAAAATTTTGTATGAGAATAAAAGAAAATCAAAAGGAGAAAAGAAAAATCAAGAAAGAAAGAAAGAAGAGAAGAGAATCAAAAAAATCAAGATAAGGTAAAAACTAAATAAAAGTAACAAAAACTTAAGAAAATCATGAAAATAAACAAAAGAAGAAAAGAAAACCATGAAATGAAAAAACAAAACAAATGAGAAAAAGGAAATCAAGAAAATAAGAAAATCTATCAAGAAATGAGGGGCAAGAAAAATCAAACAAAAAAATGAAAGGTGAGAAGAAAATTAAAGAACAAAATAACGAAAAATAATTCAAGAAACAAAAAATTAAGAAAAAAATTAAAAGAAAAATCAAGAAATTAAAAAAAAACATGAAGAAAAAAGCAATGAAAAGAAAATTTAAGAAAATTGTGAAAAGTAGAAGAAACATTTAAGAAAGGATGGTCAAGAAAAAATCTGAAAAGAAAAAAAAACATAAGAAAATTCAAGAAAATACAGAAAACTAGAAAAAAAATCATGAAAAAGAAAATTAAGGAAAGAAAAGAAACAAAGTCATGAAGAAACAAAGTCATGAAAATTAAGGAAAGTAAAGAAACAAAATAAAGGTATGAGAAGAAAAGAAAAGAAAAAAGAGAAAAGAAAAATCAAAAAAGAAGAAGAAGAGAATCAAAAAAAATCAAGAAAGTGTGAAAACAAAATAAAAGTAACAAAAACTTAAGAAAATCATGAAAAGAAACAAAATAAGAAAAGAAACCCATGAAATTGAAAACAAAACAAATGAGAAAAAGGAAATCAGGAAAATAAGAAAAGGTAATCAAGAAATGAAAGGTAAGAAAATCAAACAAAAAAATGAAAGGCGAGAAGAAAAATTAAAGAAAAAAATAACGAAAAAAAAACCAAGAAACAAAAATTAAGAAAAAATCAAAATAAAAACATAAAGAAAAATCAAGAAATAAAAAAATCATAAAGAAGAAAAGCAATGAAAAGAAAAGAAAATTTAAGAAAATCAAGAAAGTAATGAAACGAAAAGGAAATTAAGAAAATCTAAAAAATCGTGTAAATAAATCAAGAAATTGATAAAAAGATTTTAAAAATCAACAAAAAACTATGGAAAATAAATCAAGGAAAGAAAAGAAAAAAAAATCAAGAAATGAAAACAAAGAAATGAAAGGAATACAAAAGGAATGATAAGAAAGAAAAATCAAGAAAAAGAAATTAAATGAATAAAAAAGGAAGTGATAAGAAAGAAAGATCAAGAAAAAGAAAGAAAAGTAAGTAAAAGAAAAAATATAAATAAGAAAAGAAAATCAAGTAATCAATAAAATAAGAAAAAATAATCAAGAAAAAATAAAGAAGGAAAAATTAAACAATAAAAATTAAGAAAATAAACAGTAGTGTGCCAAAACAGTGGTTCATACGATTTCTGCCGAAGGGTGTAGAGATAATTAAATACCAAGGAGTGTGAGACATGGAATGCTGTCTTCCTAAGCGCTGGCCGAAAGATTAACATAGAGTGCCAGTAGTAATAAGTGTGTAATCGTGATAAATTTTAGATACCTACTCTATATGGTCGCCAATGATTTACAGTTGTGATAGAAAACTACAAAGAAGTGAGGTTATACCTGTTCTTGCTACTCATGAATTTCCTCAATAATTGTACGTTTCATCAATGCAGAGTGTAAAAAGAATGCTTTTGAAAACAGAGGGCAGTTCAAGGCTGCTTCCAACAGAAAGAAACGTGGGAGGGTAGAAGAAATATTAATTCTAGTCTTTTGAGGAGAGAGTTTCTACATGTGCAGAATAATAACTTTGTTACTGAAGGTAGCATAGATTCGCAGAGCAATTATATCCAAACAAAACCGTTCTGTCAGCATGAATACTTTCTGATCGACATTTAAGAAACCAAAATACATTATATTTATGAAGTGAGCTTAGAAACCACAGACAAGTTGAGGCAGTCCACTATAACACAAATTAATTCCTGAAGCATGCATGTTGACCACCCACTGTGCATTCAAAATACTAAATTGCTGATAAACTTCAAAGAGTTGATCTTAAGTTTACAAAAAGTAAAATTTCATAGCCTTGAAATGATCTTAAGTTCGTATGTATGAAAAGTATGTGTACACTGAATTCAAGTAGATCTAAATAATGCATGCTTTTGTATCACCTTAGTAATGCAATTACTATATTGGCTTATCCTGTAAACCATTTTGGTGCAGATCAAATTCAACCTCAATATATGACTTTGCGCAATCTATTGTATATTGAACTGATTGCAGTAAAAATCGCATTTAATTTGCCTAGATGTTTGACCCTTTGGCTCGTTCATAGGTATCTAGGCATCAACATTACTTGACATGATATACAAGTAGATTTGGTTCACCCATTTCATGACCAATCATACTTATTCAATGCCATGACCATGACCAACCAAACAAATCTAAAATCTTCATGAAGAGACAGGTAAACAATTATTCATTTCTTAAACTTGTTCGAGATTTTAGATTGCGTTTTTCCTTCATTATATGAAACCATGGGAGTCCCTTTTTTTTGTTTTAATCTTTTGAATTTTTAGGGACGTCGCCCTTGGATGTAATTCAAGAAATAAAGTTGAATGAAGGGGATTCCAATGACCAAGTGAGACCGGCTTCCGGTGACCCTGAGACGAATTCTGATCTAAGGAAGGGAGATAATGAGGACTATAGGCTGGCTTCAGTGGAAGTATTGAATCAAGTAAATATCAATGTGGAACCTCCTACTCTGGTGTTGACCTTGAAACAAGTTTGGAATATTTTGAAAGCAGATTTGTCACACCGCGAAAAGGAACTGAGAACTATAGAACAACAAATGAAAAAGGCTTTTATTGAGTTCCACAAGAAGCTTTGCCTTCTGAAAAGCTACAGGTAACAATATTTCGGTCTTGCTATTTCAATAAGATTGGTACAAAGTTTATAACTAACATACTTGGCTAATGGAAGTTCAATTGTAAATCCTATCAAAAAATCAATTGGCATTCTCCATGATCGTGAAGAAGTATGATAAAGTTTGAAGTTTTACTTTTCTGACATAACTAATCTCTAAAGGGAAATGCTTCTTGCTGTCAATCGACTTTTTTCAAGTGTAGATCAAATCAAGACATTCATCGAAAGTTTATTTGTTTATGATCGACAAATCTTATCTAGGCCACGCTGATGACATATGATGTTCATGACTCGTTTGATTCATAATCAAACTTGTTTTTACGTCACCCCATTAATGATCTTTAAGAAAGCAAAAGGAGCATAAGTCTGTTAGAAATAATCCAGATTTTATTTTTAGTTATTTAACATGTGTTTATTTCATGTTTGATTGAGTCTTTAATATTGTTAGCATAGTCCTAGTCTTTAGTTGTTAAGCTAGTTTTGTGGGAAGTTACAGAGAGTTTGTTATGTGACTTCAAAGTAGATAATTTGTTGTTCCTGTTATTAGTATAAATAGGTGGTCTGGTGTGAGCCTATTTGTGTGAGTGTTTTCTATTTCAAGTATAATAAACACAGTGAGTTCCCTCAATTGATCTAGTGTGCTTCCTTTGCTCCTGCTCTAATACTTCCTTCTTAATCTTTCTTCTACTTCCAGTAGCTGCTGTACAACAGTGGTATCAGAGCCTCTGCCATGAATGGCTCGGTCCAGCCTTCCATTCCCATTTTGGATGGGAAAAATTACAATCGGTGGAGCGTCCAGATGAGGGTGTTGTTCGATTACCATGAGATGCTGGCAATCGTGGAGAATGGATTCGCAGAACTTGCAACAACTGCGAATGATGAACAACGGACTGCCTATCGTGAGAATAAGAAAAAGGATAAGAAGGCGCTGTATTTTATTCATCAAGGCGTGAATGATGAAGTATTTGAGAAGATAGAAGGAGCAGAGACGTCAAAGCAAGCGTGGGATACATTGGTGACGTCATTTAAAGGAGCAGACAAGGTGAAAAAGGTGAGACTCCAAACCTTGAGGCGTCAATTTGAGCTTCTGCAGATGGAGTCGGAGGAGACGATTGCTAGTTATGTAAGTCGAGTTCTCACCTTGACAAACAAAATGAAAACATATGGAGAGGTGCACACTGAAGTGGCGAAGGTTGAAAAGATTTTGCGATCACTTACACCCAGGTTTGAGCATATTGTGGTTGCAATAGAAGAATCTCATGATTTGTCTGAGATGACTGTTGATATATTATCTGGTTCGTTGGAGGCCCATGAGCAGCGGATGAACGAGAAGCAGATAATTAAGCCTGGTGAGCAAGCATTTCAAAGTCAAGTTTCCAGTAAAGGTGCTCAGGTTAGTGGACCAAACCTGAATCAAGGTGGTTCTCGTGGTAGAGGACGAGGACGTGGCAACAACTACAATAGAGGTGGCGGTGGTCAGACTCGTGGAGCTGGATACAGCCAACGCAATGATCAAGAGAAGTCAGATTCAAATAATAAGCACAACTCAAACGTTAGAGGTCGAGGTCGGGGCCGAAGTCGTGGATGTGGTGGTAGAGGAAGGTATGATAAGTCTAATGTTGAATGTTACTCTTGTCATGGATTTGGTCACTATTCCAATGAATGTAGATATAAGGAAAATAATGAGCAAGCCCATTGCGCACAAGAAGAGGATGATGGTGAAAACCATGCTCTCCTGATGGTTACTGCAGCTAATGAAGTGCCAGAATATCACACTTGGTTCCTTGACACAGGGTGTACCAATCATATGTGTGGCAAGAAGGAGCTCTTTAGTGAGCTTGATGAATCAGTCCGCTCCACTGTAAAGTTTGCAGATGATAGTACTATTCCGGTAAAAGGAAAAGGGAGAGTTCTTATCAAGTTGAAGAATGGAGATCACCAATACATCTCAGATGTATTTTACGTGCCAGATATGAAGAGTAATCTGTTAAGCATGGGGCAATTGCTGGAAAAAGGGTACGTTATGCATCTTAGTGATAATCAACTCTCCATTTTTGACAAAAAAGGTACACTCATTCTCAAGTCCCCTTTGTCAAAGAATCGTATGTTTCGAGTTGATATTGCAAATGATGTTTACCCTTGTTTCAATGCGATTATAAAAGACGAGTCGTGGTTGTGGCATCTTCGTTTTGGGCACCTTAATTTTCATAGCTTGAAGTTGCTTACTCAGAAAAATATGGTGAAAGGTTTACCTAGTATACAACATCCTGAACAAGTGTGTGAAGCTTGTATACTTGGAAAACAACATCGTTTCCCTTTTACCACAAAAGGTTGTTGGCGGGCTAATGGGCCACTTGAACTCATTCACTCTGATGTATGCGGTCCGATGAATATCGTCTCTAATGGTGGGAATAGGTACTTTCTTACCTTTATTGATGATTTTACTAGAAAAATCTGGGTGTATTTTTTACAAAAAAAGTCTGAAGTTTTTGGTTATTTTAGAAAATTTAAAGCTCATGTCGAAAAACAAAGTGGAAGTTTCATTAAGATGTTACGGACTGACGGAGGTGGTGAATATACTTCTAATGAGTTCACTAAGTTTTGTGAAGAACAGGGAATAGATCATGAGGTAACCTTTCCTTACACTCCACAACATAATGGAGTCGCTGAGCGAAAGAATCGAACCATCCTTGACATGACAAGGAGCATGCTAAAGGCCAAAGGAGTTCCCAATTTTTTTTGGGCTGAAGCTGTATCCTGTACCGTGTATTTGCTGAATCGATCACCAACAAGGAGTCTTCAATCGATCACCCCGGAAGAAGCTTGGAGCGGTTCTAAGCCAAGTGTAAAGCATTTGAAGGTGTTTGGATCAATAGCATATGCACATGTTCCAGCAGAAAGAAGAACAAAGCTTGATGATCGTGGGGAAAAGACTATCTTTGTTGGCTATCGACATGGTGGTTACAAGCTTTTCAACCCGTTGACAAAGAAGGTAACCGTGAGTAGAGATGTCATATTTGCTGAAGATGAAAGCTGGAAATGGAACGTGGATATACAAAATGACTCTCGAAGCCAGCCTATTTCAATTTTTGATGAAGAATCTGATCTATTTACAACAAATAATGAGGTTCCAGCAGCCCCTGAAGAGAATAATGTTCCACAAGCCCCCGTAGAAACCGAAAGGCCAAGAAGAAATCGCCAACAATCAGTCCTTCTGCGAGATTTTGAGGTAGTGCCTGATAATGCTATTAATGATGATGGTGAATTATTACACTTTGCAATGTTTGCAGATTGTGAACCATTAACTTTTGAGGAAGCAACACAAGACTCTAAATGGATGAATGCCATGAATGATGAAATCAAGGCGATTGAAAAGAATGGAACCTGGCAGCTCAGTGACTTACCACAAGGGCACAAGGCTATTGACGTTAAATGGGTGTTCAAGACAAAGGTGAAGCCGAACGGTGATATAGAGAGATACAAAGCAAGATTGGTGGCGAAGGGATTTGAGCAGCGGGCTGGTTGGGATTACCAGGAGGTTTTCTCTCCGGTTGCTCGCATTGAAACAGTTAGGCTTATAATTGCTTTGGCTGCACAGAATAATTGGAAGATCCATCAAATGGACGTGAAGTCGGCGTTTCTTAATGGGCCACTTGAAGAAGAAGTTTACGTCAAGCAACCACCTGGATTCGAGAAGGATGGGTGTGAAAGTAAAGTGTTTTTGCTGAAGAAAGCACTTTATGGCCTAAAACAAGCGCCACGATCTTGGAACAAAAGGATTGATTCATTCTTTCTTCAGAATGGATTTCAAAAATGCCCCTCCGAACATGCTTTGTATATGAAGGTAAATAACTCAGGTGATGTGTTATTATTGTGTCTCTACGTTGATGACTTAGTGTTCATTGGCAATAATAACAGAATGATCGAAGAGTTTAAAAGGTCTATGATGCTTGAATTTGAGATGACGGATCTCGGTTTAATGTCATATTTCCTTGGGATAGAAGTAGATCAAAGGAAAGAAGGGATATTTATTTGTCAGAAGAGATATGCAACTGAACTCTTAAAAAAGTTTAGGATGTATGATTGTAATCCTGTTAGAACTCCTGTGGAGGTTGGTACAAAATTACTCAAGGAAGGTAATGATCTTCCTGTTGACTCTACCCATTTCAAGAAGATTGTCGGAAGCTTAAGATATCTTTCATGCACTAGGCCTGATATATCTTATGGAGTTGGACTGATCAGTAAGTTTATGGAAGCTCCTCGTCAAAGTCATATGCAAGTTGCTAAGCGGATTATGCGTTACATAAAGGGTACGTATGATCATGGTCTACTTTATTCTTCATCTAAGGAGCCTGTTGTAGTTGGCTACTCTGATAGTGACTGGGGTGGAGATCTAGATGATCGCAGAAGCACTTCGGGGTATGTATTCAGCCTTGGTACAACTGCTTTTTCATGGTCTTCAAAGAAGCAGCCTATTGTAGCTCTTTCAACTTGCGAAGCGGAGTATGTAGCTGCAGCTTCTAGTGCCTATCAAGCGATTTGGCTAAGGTATGTGCTGAGTCAAATTCATGTTCCAATCGAGGGCCCTACAAAGATTTTCGTTGATAATGTTTCTGCGATAAATTTGGCGAAGAATCCTGTCACCCATGGAAGAAGCAAGCATATCGACACCCGATATCATTTCCTAAGAGACCAAGTGAACAACAAAGTGATTGAGCTGAAGTATTGCAAGTCTGAAGACCAAGTTGCAGACATCTTCACCAAACCATTGAAGTATGATGCATTTCAAAAGCTGAAAAATATGTTGGGAATGATCAGCTCATCGAATCATGATTAAGGGGGAATGTTAGAAATAATCCAGATTTTATTTTTAGTTATTTAACATGTGTTTATTTCATGTTTGATTGAGTCTTTAATATTGTTAGCATAGTCCTAGTCTTTAGTTGTTAAGCTAGTTTTGTGGGAAGTTACAGAGAGTTTGTTATGTGACTTCAAAGTAGATAATTTGTTGTTCCTGTTATTAGTATAAATAGGTGGTCTGGTGTGAGCCTATTTGTGTGAGTGTTTTCTATTTCAAGTATAATAAACACAGTGAGTTCCCTCAATTGATCTAGTGTGCTTCCTTTGCTCCTGCTCTAATACTTCCTTCTTAATCTTTCTTCTACTTCCAGTAGCTGCTGTACAACAAAGTCGTCCACTATTTATATGTGAATATTGAGCTAACTATCAATCTTCATTTTTTGTTTATTGTTTTTGTTTGTTATATTTCTGATATTTGAGAATCATATAATAATTCAACCACATGTTGTTTGATAACACTAGGTGATTAATCATGGGGTTTCAACAAATTTGATAAATTTGTGTTCAAAGAGTTCTTCGGCATGCCTACGGAGTACAAGTCAAGCTTCTACTCCAATGACCCTAACAGAACAAGCACTTTAAACTATGACAAAGAACAAGTTCACAACTGGAGAGATAATCTCACCCACAAATGACATCCTTAGGACGATCACATCCAATTTGGCCTGAAAATCCATCCACTTATCGGTAAAGTCTACAATCCAGCCAAAAAACCCATATTATTAGTTCGGTCAAATTTTTAAGATCTTTATTTATTTATTTATTTATTTGTTTTTAAGAGAAGTTGTTGGGAATTATTTGGTTGAAGTGAGGAATGTTCTGTGGGACTTGAACTCGAATACTTTGGGAGTGATTTGAGTAAAATTCAGCTATTGTCTCTCAATCATCATGTGCCATGGCCCGATCCATATTTGACCCTTAGGATGCCCGAACTAAAGAATATTGCAGAAGATTGTATAATATTGATAAAGAGATTACAGCTTTATACTATTACCTTGCTAATCAAGAGGCTAAATCTAAGGACTAACAATAATACAATGATTTGACAAATATAAACATGCCATAAATAGAAGATACAGATTTTGTACAGCTAATTGTTTGTTGTATCTTTATCATTCCCCCGCAAGGAGGACGGCCGAATGGCAAGGCCGATCTTGGACATAAGATTCTGAAATGGAGTTCGAGCTAGGGGCTTGGTAAGTGCATCTGCAAGTTGATCATTACTGGAAATATGAGAGACACGAAGAGTGCCTAGCTGAACTTGTTCACGAACAAAGTGATAGTCTAGACCAATGTGCTTCATTTTGGAATGAAACTTCGGGTTAGCTGCCACATAAGTTGCGCCCAAGTTATCACATAGGATGGCTGGTTGAGCTGAAAATGAGATACCAAGTTCTGTGAGTAAGTTAATGACCCAAAGAACATCGGCAGTGGTAGCAGCAATAGCGCGATATTCAGCTTCTGTGGAAGAACGAGCGAGAGTTCTCTGTTTGGTGGAGCTCCATGAGATTGGATTTCGACCAAGGTAAACTATGTAGCCGGTAGTGGAGATATAGTCATCCTTATCACCCGCCCAATCTGCATCAGAGAATGCGTGAAGACTTATAGGTGAGTGACGGTGAAGTAAGATGCCATGATGAGAGGTTCCCACGAGGTAACGGAGAAGTCGTTTCAAGGCAGACCAATGAGCATCGGTGGGTTTGTGCATATATTGAGACAATCGATTTACAGTGAAGGCAATATCGGGTCGAGTGAGTTATAAATATTGCAAACTTTCAACAAGGGTGCAATAGGGTTGTGGTTGAGATAAAGGAGAACCGGAATTGAGATATAAAGGGGGATAAGTTGTCATGGGAATAGGAACGGGCTTTGCCTCGTCCATTTGAGCTTTGTGGAGAAGGTCATGAATATATTTGTGTTGGCTAAGAAAGAGACCTGTAGGATGAGGGATAACTTCGACACCTAGGAAATAGGAAAGAGGGCCAAGATCTTTAAGTGAAAACGTCTTTGAAATTTGTTGGATGAAGATGTCGATTAGAGAAGCATCGGAGCCGGTGACAATAATGTCATCGACATAGACTAGAAGGTAGATTATATGATTAGAATGACGGAGAATGAAGAGAGAAGAATCAGAAATGGTGTTGATAAACCCGAGACTTTGAAGGTAGTGTTTGAGTTCGATGTACCATGCCCGAGGGGCTTGTTTAAGGTCGTATAAAGCTTGGCGAAGCTTGCACACATGATGAGGTAGAGTTTTATCAATAAATCCTGGAGGTTGGACCATGTAAACATCATCCGTAAGAGACCCTTGAAGAAAAGCATTGTTAATATCAAGTTGACGAAGAGACCAATTGTGAGAGACGACGAGAGATAGAATGACTCTAACTGTAGGAAATTTGACAACGGGACTGAATGTTTCGGTATAGTCTAAGCCGGGACGTTGGTGAAACCCTTTAGCAACAAGTCGTGCTTTTTGACGTTCGATGGAGCCATCCGGGTTGTATTTATTTCGAAAAACCCATTTACACCCGACAAGATTATATGAAGGGGAAGGAGGAACAAGATCCCAAGTGTGATTGTGAAGTAAGGCTTCATATTCAGATTGCATGGCTTTAGTCCAGGATGGACTCTTTAGAGCTTGAGCAAGAGTGGTTGGTTCAAGAAGATTGCTGGAAATGTGTGTGTGGAGATTGTATTTGGGATTGGGTTTCACTATATTGTTGCGAGAACGAGTAACTATAGGATAGGAGGGGGGAGGTGGAGGAGGACGGGGTGGAGAAGGAGGAGGAGTAGCAGAAGCAAGAGAGGGAGTAGATGGGAGGGACTGCGAAGATGTTGGTGTTGAGGGGAGGGGAGTGGGCGGTCTATCAGATTGCGGGACAGGTGTAGGCTATAATGTTGAAGGTGTAATTAGGGGTAGGGAAGCATTGCACCATGCATCAGTAGGAGAGGGGTTTAGAGGGGGATTTTTGGTGTGGGCGAAGGGAAATGAGGTTTCTAAAAATTTTACGTGTCGAGAGACATAAATTCGTGTAGAGATAGGATCAAGACAATAATACGCGCTTTGAGTGAGGGAGTAGCCTACGAAAATACATGGCTTGGAGCGAGGATCAAGCTTGTGAGATGTGTATGGCCGGAGCCAAGGATAGCATAAACAACCAAAATTTCGTAGTTTGGCATAATTAGGGGAGATGCCAAAGATTTTAGAGAAAGGAGATTGAAGAGATAGAGTTGGAGTGGGCATTCGATTAATAAGATAAACCGCGGTAGAGAAAGCAAGAGGCCAATATTTGAGAGGCATTGAAGCATGAGAGAGGAGCGAGAGGCCGGTTTCAACTATGTGACGATGGCGTCTTTCAGAGTAGCCATTGTGTTGAGGGGTATGAGGTGGTGAGGTGAGACGAGACACACCATTTGTAGCTAGAAATGTATTAAGTTTATCATATTCACCACCATTATCGGAATAGAGGGTGATAATGGGACGTTGGAAATATTTTTCAACTAAGGCTTTGAAACGGATAAAAATAGCTTCAGTTTCAGATTTTTTTCTTTAGAGGGTAAAGCCATATGTTTTTTTTTTTTTTTTTTTTTTTTTAGGAAACAGGGACGGCACCCTGCAGGATTTATTGAATAAAGAAAATAATACAAACTTGAGGGGGACAACCAGCCTTGCCCTTATAAGAGGGAGGACGGAGGAGCCTAACCTCGAAAAGAGAACTTACAAGACCAAGAACTCTAAACAAAGAATAATAAGACATGCTGAAAAATTAAGAAATGCGAAGATAAGGCGTGCCCACGGGTAAAGCCATATGTATTTAGTGAAATGATCAACAAAAATGATGTAATATTTATAAGTGTCATAAGATTGAATAGGAGATGTCCACACATCACTGAAGATTACATCAAGAGGTCCTTTAGAGACAATAGTGGATTTAGAAAAAGGCAACTTATGACTTTTATTGCAATTACAAGCATTACAGTGCAAGTAATTTGAAGACGGAAGTGAGAGTTGTAATATTGAACTAAGGTGTTTGAGAATGGTTTGTGACGGGTGTCCTAAACGGTGATGCCAATCGAGTTGAGTAGAGAGTAAGACAGTGTTGACAGTTGGAGCAATGGAAGGAACGGTAGGAATCCAATCATAGATGCCGGACTCAATAGGGCCATGAAGAAGGATTGTCCCTGTTGGATTGTCCTTCACAAAGAAAAAACTATATGAGAATGTGACAGAAACATTATTATCAAGGCAAAATTGAGATATAGAAATAATGTTGCGAGATGCAGATGGTACATGCAAAACATTAGAAAGTTTAAATTTATGAGAGATTGAGTGAAGAAAAAGTGAACCAGTATTGGCTATTGGAAGACCCGAGCCATCACCGATTAGAAGTTGATCATTTCCATCATAAGGTGTATGGAGAGAAAGGTTGGCTAAATCATTAGTAACGTGGTGTGATGCACCACTATCCAGTAACCAACTGGGTGAGGGAGGAGTAGGAGCACTGGCTGTGTAAGCTTTAGGAAGGTGGTGTGGCTAGAAGCTTTTGATAGGAGGGTTAGAAGAATTAGGTGCTGGAAAGGGGGCTGATGCGTTGGGGAACTGCTGGCGAAATATGGGGCACTGCGTTACGTAATGGCCAGTTTGACGACACCATTGACAACGTCCATTGAAGGGACGTGAAGGTGGTCGGGAGTTGTGGTTAGGAGCGAAAGGAGTGGGTAATAGACCAGGAGAAGGAGAGGAGGAAGGATGGGAGCGGTGTTTGGGTTGATGTTTTGCAACATATTGGGCAGTAGCAGGATAGAGAGAAGGTGAGGAAGATTTTTGTTTAATTGTGAGTTCATGATTGAGCAGTTTTTCGTGTAATTCGTCAAAGGAAATGGGGGAGTCACGACTGTGAATAGCATTAAGGACATTCTCATAATCAAAGTCATTGATTTGGTCAAGCACACGATCAACAATGTCATCAGCAGCAAGGGGACTGCCAAGAGAAACAAGTTGATCGGAACAGATTCTGATGTCATGCATATACTCAGTAATTGACCGAGTTCCCTTGGTGATGTTTTTGAGACGATCTTTAAGTTGCTTAAGATGGCCCTTGCTAGGATTGGCATAGGTTTTGGCAAGGGTATGCCACGCTTCATGTGAGGTTTTGCATTGAGATATGAGAGGGACGAGATTTAGAGATAGAGTGCCAGATCGAAAGTGCACCGAAAATAAGTTTGCCTTGGCGATGCCATGTGGTGTGTGCAGGGTTAGGAGCGGAAACATTATCAGTAGTGATAGTGAGAGGAGGGGTAGGAAGAGAACCATCGAGGTATTGGAAGAGATCATGGCCAATGAAGGTTGCTTCGATTTGAGTTTGCCAGGAGATGTAGTTTGTAGGGGTGAGTTTGAGAATATGATTAAGGGAGATGATGATAAAAGGTTTTGTAGGTTCAGCTTTGTTGGGGATGAGGGCATTGTTCTCAGAGGAAGCCATGAGAGATTAGTTGAGAGGAAAGAAGAAAGACGTGAAAGATGAGAGCCAAGAAAACCGAGGAACAGAAGAAGGATTATGGCTCTGATACCATAAAGAATATTGCAGAAGATTGTATAATATTGATAAAGAGATTACAGCTTCATACTATTACCTTGCTAATCAAGAGGCTAAATCTAAGGACTAACAATAATACAATGATTTGACAAATATAAACATGCCATAAATAGAAGATACAGATTTTGTACAGCTAATTGTTTGTTGTATCTTTATCACGAACATAGTGATCCTAATGTCATAAGTATGATTCAACAATGTGATTGGAAAAAATGTGATGTTACATAGGATGTTGTTTGGAGAATTATGCCTACTGAAAGCTGGAGTGGATGTTTGCCTTCAAGTGAGGGCTAGAAGCCTAGAACCCAAGTATGGAAAAACACAGGGAGGGAATGGGAAGAAGGGCAAAATAGGGAATATATGGGTGGTGTATTTAGTATTTGGATGTGTTGGAAATAAAGATGGGTTATGTATGCAGGAGGTGGGTGTACAGATTAATTTTGGGGTGTTAATAGTACTGCCACCTGTGAGGTTCCCGGGGTGCGACCCGCGCCCCGCGCGCCCTTGGATAGGGGTGCGCGTACGTGCGGATGCGGGACACCACTGCTCTCGTTCCACCCTCCCTTGTTTAGGGAAGACGAAATCCAAAGTGCGAGAGGAGTGCCTATGTTAGCACGTTGGAATGTGCCTCTGCTGTTGCCTTGAGTGGATTTTGTATCCAAAATGAGAACTAAAGGTTTCCTCATGTCAGGTTATCCCTTATTTCGGGGATAACAGGATATGGGAATGCATTACCTTTCCATTCTCATTCTCCCATTTTATCTTTCAGGGGAAAATAGAGAAGTGCAAGAAAATATATTGCGACGCCCCCACTTATGGATTTATTAAAATAGCCTTATGGCCCAATCAGATCGCTAAGGGAGCTATGGGTTTCCCGCATCAAGTTATCCCTTGTTTAGGGATACCAGATATGGGAATACATCACCCTCCATTCCCCGTATCTCCCTTTTTTAGGGAGAACAGAAAGTGCAAAGAGGGAATGTTGCGAGGCCCCACCGGATCTAAAAGTTTTAGAGTCGCCACCTTTATTTTAAGGCAAAAATAAAGGAAAACCGTAAAAGAAAACCGTAGATTTTAGAAAGCGGGTTCGGGGCTAAGTTACGAGTTGGGAAGGTGCTAGGCACCCAACTCGCTCTTTCGGTCTCAAAACGTTTTTGGTCAAGTATGCTCATTGTTATATTAATCTAACAAATAAATAAGGTCTTATTTTGACAAGGGAAAATTAAACGATACATTCGTGGCTACATTATTTGGACTCGCCTCCTTCCAATAATTACAAACATATTTAAGAATATTTTGCCTATTATAACGGCTCTTTTACATAATATTTCCTAATCTAATCCGGCAAAGACAACGGCTTATATTGGCTACATTGCGCCGGATTTTAAAAATACAACTTTTGAAAATAAATAAAATAAAAAGACAGGAAATGTAAATAAATAAAAATAACAACGCTCTTAAAGGTTTTACCTTTTAGAGCGGTGGTGTGCTCGCTCTGTCCTCCTCGGGAGAGGGAGTCTTTTTTTTGTTGTCCGTGTGTGTGTGTTGTTGTGTTGATATTTGAAGTTTGGGCTTATCAACTCGGGCAGTGACTTTATTTGGGTAGGTTTTGGCCTTTTTGGTTGGGCGGAACCTGGACTTAATTTATTGACTTTTCAGCTCGTTACTCGGGCAGAGTAACGGCTTACTTTGGGATTTTTGGACTGGGGTTTTGAGGTGGATACCTAACAACTAGGCTAGGGATCACTTATAACCTATGGGTTTTTGATTTGGCGTAGTTTGACGGGGTTTGGAGATTATAGGGCTTCCACTCACCTATCTCGCACCTCTCGTACTAATCAGTATCGAAAGATCGCAGAGCTTCCGCGATTAAAATTCGCAGAACCGAACAACTGAAATGCGAGGCCGGGGGTCTCTATTTATAGCAATGGAGAGGGACGCGGCTGGAATTTCTTGATTTCTTTCCTGTGCATCGGCAGCTTGTACTCTGCGCTTGAAGACTTGTACTTATTTGATCAGAGAGAGACGCACAGGAAACCCCATGGTGCGGCCAAGGCAATGCTTGGTGCGGCACCATGGGTGTCATTGGCGGCACCAAGCTCCTTTTGGAGTTTCAAAATTTGTCACTTTCCCCCGCAGCTTCATGCTTCGCATCCTTCGCATTTTTGACTCCTCGCAACTTGACATTCGTTAAGTTTTAACAGCTTCTTGATATTTTATGTCACCACATACGTGGGTACGAAATTGGGGTGTCTAGAGCCCCTCAACGATGGAGTCTACTGCAACCTTAGGCCATCGAGTAGACGAACATCGTTGATAAACAAGAGACTCTCCAATTTCGCTCAATTAAGAACGGAGAATGCAATTGGTAGCGCTTATAATGCACGTGAACATGCTATCCAAACATGCTATCCAAACTCTATAACCTAGACATTTTTAGTCGGTTATAAAAAATTATCGCAGTTTTAAGCGGATATGAATTTAATGTGCTCTGATGGTCGGACCTACTAAAGTAGGTTGCCTACGTATTCCCTATTAAAGGAAATCAGACCAAGCGTAGTTCAGGCCAAAACCTTAAACTACAACTAAAGTGAGGATGTCATGTTCTTCGGGCCAAACCCGATCGAGAACACAACGGAAAAAGATTTTTGTGTTTTCGAAAAAGTCGTATTCTTCCGGTCTGAAACCGTTGTCAAATACGGTATGAAGATTTGAATGTTTTTCTGCCACCACATTTCAACCGGTCAATACCTTGTAGTTGAAACGTGTTAAGAAGAATTTTCTAATTATGTCTGGGCCTTGATCGTTGTCTTGTTTCCAGACATAACCCGAAAACTTTCAAATATCCAGAAAATTGTGCTTGACTAAAGATCCGCCGCCCGCGAATTGCTTTTCTGTTACCACATTTCAACCGGTCAATACCTTGTCGTTGAAATGTGTTAAGAAGAATTTTCTAGGTATGTCTGGGCCTTGATCGCTGTCTTGTTTCCAGACATAGCCCGAAAATTTTCAGATATCCAGAAAATTGTGCTTGACTAAAGATCCATCGTCGAACACGGCGAATTGATCATTCTTCAAGTACTTTCGAAAATTGTGAAGTGGAAAATATTCTTTTTCCTTCCTCTTTCTTCTTCTCCCTGTTTTTTGTTTTTTTCAAATATTCCTCTTTTTTTGTGTTTTTGAAATATTCTTCTTTTTTTGTGTTTTTGAAATATTCCTCTTTTTTTGTGTTTTTTAAATCAAAACTCAAAAAGAGTTTCTTTTTTTTTATTTTGAAAAACAAAGCAAATTTTTTTCAAATTTTCCTAAAAAGGAAATTATTCTAGAGTCAGGGTAGGAATACTGTACCTGACTTACCTTTTGCCGGTGGCCGCATGATTTGGCCGATTCGACATTTCGCCACTCTTGCGGGAATTTATTCTTCTTTTTTTTTTTTTATTGTGATGGTCGGACCTATAAAGATAGGCTTCCTACGTATCCTTTTTCAAGGAATCAGACCAAACGTAGTTCGGCCTGATGCTGGGAATTTTATTCTTGCTCTTTTTTTTCTTTTCTTTTCTTTTCTTTTCTTTTCTTTTCTCTTCTTTTCTTTTGATTTCTTTTGATTTCTTTTCTTTTCTTTTCTTTTTTCTTTCTTTTTTTTTTTTTTGATCTGCTGGGGAAGTCATTTCTTTTGTCCCTTGGTGAATGGTCGCAAATTTTGGTTAACAAAACTAACTTTGTTAACTTTCTGTTAGGCTCAGGGACCATTTTGGAAACTTTGAAACTCGAGGACCAAAGTGCTGCAGCTGCAAACTTTGAGGGGAAAAGGGAAACTTCCCTTTTTCTCCCTTAAGTGACGGAATTTGAGAGAAAGAAGCATCGCTTCTTCTTTCTTTTCTTTCATTCTTCGCTCGCCCGCCATAGCCATTGTCTCCTTCATTTCTTTTTTTATTTTCTTCATTTTTGCTCATTTTCTCGATTTTTTTTCCGCCAATTTCAGTGTTTTACTTAGCAGATGGCTTCTTCTTCGCGATCCAGGAAGGGAAAAGCACCGATGCGCCTGACCGGTGGTAGGAGGAGGGAACCTCCTAGCTTGGTTCGAATCGGCTCAATTATACGTATTTCAAGGATGATTGGGGCAACCTTTTGCGAGATCGGGACACCCACGTGTCCAATCTTCCCTTAACCACTGTAAGATTTCTCTTTTCTAGCAATTTTCCTGGCTATTTTTCAGATCTGCTAAATTCCTGCACTGTTTGGGACTTTTGGAGCACTCTTGACTTTGTTAGTGATGCATATGCATGTCCTATTTATGCCTAAATGATGTAATTGAGTGATAATGTATGTAATTTCTGTGATTTATTTTTGCGATGCATGATTTGAAATAGTGGTCACTATTTGACCCTACTATGCATGATTTATGTTCTAAATGCAAATGGGGCTATATGATGCATGTTTTACACTAAATCACATTTTTGCATGCAATAGAATGGCGAAACGGAATATTCGAGTATAAATTTAATTTTTCCGAAACACTTTTCGGGCATATTTTCGGATAAAAATGGGACAAAACAGATATTTTTCATGCCCTTAGATTTATTTTCCAAGCATGCAACTGCTGCAGGGGTATAGTAAATACCACAAAGATATTTATTTTGATGATTGGTGATATTTTACCTCCTTTTTGTCGTACCTCTATGGCAGCTTATTGGACAAATGAAATGCACAATATGAATGCATGAATTATTTTACTTGATACAGATGCAATGTAGAATACGTATGAGATGATGCATGAATTTTTCACATTTTATTATGCTCATGACAAATGCAGTTATAATATGTACGTTAAGATGTAAAATTAATTACATATATGAATTGTTTTTTTTTTTAATCATGGATTTTGTGGATTTTGAAAAAGAATGATTTTTATGTACATGTAAATTTATGCACATGTATGAAAATAGTATGTGACTATTTAAAGATTTTTTTTTTTATGAACAAGATTTTTTTTTATTTATTTTTTTTTTTGCTAAAAAAATTATTGTAAAAATCATGAAGTATAAGACATGCGATATGTTCATTATTTATTTTAAGAACTGTACAGAAAAGGAGATAAGGGTAGGAAACTTACCTTATTTTTTTTTCTTTCAGGTTCGCAGGAAGCTTGATAGGGTTCGGGTATCATATGGTGATGTAGATGACATTTTTAACATGTTACCCAAAGATGCTCAATTGCTGGTAGAAGGCTCGGGCTTTAGCACCTTCTTGCACTCCTTTACTCATTTTACAGCTTCCTCCCTATCTTCGACGTGCCGGGACTTCGTGGGACACCACCCACACTTTTCATTTCAAATTGGGAGGCAACCATGACCCCTTGTGATTTCGCTATTACAGAATCCCTACCAAAGATAGGGAGACCTTGGCTCGATTTTACTCTCCGACATCGTAGGAGGAGATCAGACCTCTCTCGGCTTCGAGCCTCGCTCAAATCGCTTCTGATGAGATTTATATTAGCAATGCTCGACACCGGCCTTAATAATGCCGTGTATACCGATGATGAGGCCGCTATTACTCGAGTAGCCCGAGCTTTTTCTTTTTTCTTTCTTGGCTCATCACTTTTTGCTAATTCTTCTCACCCCGAGGGCCTCCGCCTTGGCTTGTCTTATGACTTTGATCGGATCCCCGCTATGATTGGGGACAGCCGGTTTGGCCGAAGTTATATGCTTCCATGGACGAGCTAGCCGAAATGATTCATCGACCCCGAATGGGTTTGCCCCCTGGGAGGTACATGCCTTTTTCCTCGCTTTTTTCATTCACATATTTTTTTATTTTTTTTTCTTTTCATTTTTTTTATGCATCATTTTTTTTTTTTGTTCGTGTCCGGGCTTTTTCATTCTTTAGATTTTCGCCGGCGCCTCATTCAAGTCTACTCCCGTACGTGTCCCAATATGTTGACAAGAATGTGGTCGATTTGAGCGACGTGGTTGCAAAACCAGGGAAGAGTGCCGAGCAAATTGTTGGCTCTAATCCTCGGCTCGCATTTTCTCCCTTGGGAAAGCCCGAGGGTCATTATCATACTACCGATGTTGAGCCGCCGGATATTGATGGTTTCCATCATGGTAGATTCTTTGTACATGGGCGAGCGGTGAATCGCCAAGACCAATATTTTCTAATGGCTCCTGGTGCCTCCCGCCCCCCGCTGGGTGATAGAGCCTCGAGCAACCGCCGACCGGTCTCAATATTTGGGAAATACCTCGCTCGCGACATTATCCAAAGTGATGTCATACGAGGATTTCCCGAGATTAGAGCCGCATCCCCTCCTCGTGCTCCTGTTGTGCCCAGCGGCATTCTCGATGCTACTAGGCTCGGGTCATCTACTTCACGCCTCGACGAGAACCCGATGTTTCACAGAGCTCCGATGATATTTTCTACTTTTCAAGATGAATGGGCGGTGGACTAGTAGAGCGTGTTCTTCCCGATGTCGAGATCCCGAGGAGCGCCGTGTCCCTGAGCAGCTCGCTCGGTAGACACATCCACCTTTATTGTCTCTTTTTTTTATATATACATTTTTTTCTTTCGAGACCGACATTTTTTTTTTCATTTTTTTTTTTCAGGTGAACGCGTGTCTACTTACAAGAAACGCTACGGGGATTCTTCAAAGACGCAAATTATATCGGTTGACCGATGAATTTTCTTGGGAGCGCCTGCGCCCGACGCCGAGATGACGATGATGATGATGACGGATGGCCGTGGGCGTAGGTCGAGGAGTCGTCGTAAGTTGCAATGGGTCCCTGAGTCGTGGGTGGTGGCCTTCCCGAAGCCCGTCCGAGCACATTAGCTTTGAGTTCCCGCGAACATTAGTATTTCTTTCTTTTCCTTTTGCATTTTTTTTCTTTTGTATATATTTTTTTCTAAAAGAAATTTGTACAAACATTATGAAATAATGCAATATAATGTATATGATGCAATATGTTACACATGCAAAAATAAATTCACACGTAAAATAAAACTATACCAAACATCTAAATGTAATGGCACGTATTTTGAAGAAAGGGATTTTTGAAGAATACACCTTTGGATAAGAGCGGCTTTTCGGGTGATATCTGAACGGAAAATGGCCGAATCTCTTATTTTTTTTTCTGCACTTAGTCCGTGGCCGTAGCTTCCTTTGTAGGTTTTTTTTTTATCGACGTAGAAGCAGAGAGTGTCGGATCATCAAACCAGATTCCAAAGAGACTCTATCCTAGAATAATGGTGATGCCGACGATGAAGAGGAGACACCTCCGGTGGCTCTCATGCCGATGAGTCTAGAGCTTTCTTTGCCTCGCAAGGAGTATATGGGCCGACCGTGGACGCCGTAGGCATCGATGGACCGCCGGCTATGGTCGCAAGAAAAGGATTGTTTCGGGAAAACAACGGGGTATAGGCATGTATATAGATATGTACAAATGCAAGTAATATGTAATATAAATGTCTTAATAAGTATTCCTAAGTTGCACCTAGACCTGTAAAATTTATATTTTAATGTTTTAATGTGAGCCGCTTTGTCGTGGTTTTTTCTTTGTCACCGAGTCTCTCGATGTGTTGAAGACCTGAGGTAGTACGCCGATGGCTTCAAATAATGCTTCCTCTCCTTTTATTTATTTTTTTTTCTTTTCATTTTTTTGTGCTCTAACTTTTGCTAGGCCGCCCTTTCGGTTTTCAACCTAGCGAGCTTTTTTTTTTTTTTATTTTTTTATATGCCCTAACTTTTGCCTGACCGCCTCTTTCGGTTTTCACTTAGCTGGCCGAGAGGGAAGCATTTGACAAGATGGCTCAGCGTAGTACCTTTTGAGTTTGTCGAGGTTGAAAGGCTGGACAAGGTCTTCTCCCTTGGCCCCGTTTGAGAAGCACTCCGCACTCCTCCCGATCGGATCTCCTTAACAATGTATGGTCCCATCCGTGGAGTGAGATTTCCATTTTCCCCTAGTATCAACATAACTAGGGGTTTTTCTCAAGAGGTCTCCGACTTGAATATCACGCCTTTGACTTTCTTGTTGAAGGCTCTGGGCGATACGCCTTTGATATGCCTGTATGCTCCAAGGCTAACAGCGCCGCTCATCAATTAGGGCCGCCAGACGCCTCAATCTACCAACTGATATATCGCGCTTCCATCATTACTCTCAATGATGGAATTTCCACCTCTATTGGTAGTACCGCCCATGCCATATGCTAAAGAGTGGGTAGCCCCTGGTGCTGCGATCGACGCATCTGCAGAGCCCCCAGGGCTAGTGGCAATTTTTCCGCCGCCTCTTCCTCAGACGCCCATTTTTCTAATGATGTTCTCGAGAGTTTTATTGGTTGCTTCAACGGCACCATTGGCTCAGTGGCCTAGGGGAGGATTTGTGTTCGATTTTGAACTCGCCTAGCAGCATCTGCTCACGCCCCTTCAAAATGAGAGCCGTTGCTGAGATGATCTCGAAAGGTACCCCATCGGGATATGATATTGGCCCTCGAATAAATTCGATACCTTTCTGCATTTATACCTGTAGGAAGAGGCTTCTACCCACTTTGTGAAGTAATTGACGCTACCTAAGACGATATTCGTGGCCATTGATTCCTTTCGGTGAATTTGGCCTATGACGCCGATACCCCATGCTGAGAAGCGGCCGGGGCCGGAGTTGTATAGACATGCATGTCAGATTGGCAAAGCGCTGACATTTGTCGCAATGTCGCACTCGTAATACATCGCCGAATACGGCGAAGCCGCATCAATAGTACCTGCTCGGATGATTTTCTTTGATAGATATGGTCGCTCATGTGGGGCCCACAGTACCACCATGCGCTTGATCCATAATTTGCTCGCCTTTATCCCGATTGACACATAGTAAGTCGAGGCCTTCGATAAGGTTCTCAGACAGCCGCCACCGCCGAGTACGAATCGAGGCCCATCTTCTCGTGGAGACTTTCCCCTTTTGTTAACCCTGTGGGGATAAAGATTCTTTCCTCGAGCGATTTAAGATGTCAAGATACCGTGGCTCGTAATCTTCTTCGTCAAGGCTTCGTTGATTTTGAAACAAGACGGAGTGACTTTTTCCCGACTATGAATGGTCGGACTTTAGTTTCAAGGCTGAATCGACCAATGCTGACGCCAGAGTGGCTAGAGCATCGCCGAATTGATTCCTATCTCGCAAGTAATGGAACGAGATAGAACCAAATCCTGCGGCGATCAAGTATTAGCTTGGCATGATATAGTTGCAGAGGATCCCGGTCTTCCACCTTCCTTCGACTTGATTTATAATCGTGGCCGAGTCTCCAGAGACTTCGAGATCTTTAGCTCCCCTTTGAGAGCTTCTTCTAGGCCAAGAATACAAGCTTATACTCCGCCGTATTATTTGAACATTCGAACTCCAACCTTATAGCCAATGGAGTATGAGAGTCGCCAGATCAATTAACAAGATTCATATGCCAAAGCCTCTTTGTTCGCTGCCTCCGTCAAAGAACATCCGCCAACAGTGTCTCGGCCGAAGGATTTCGTGATACCTTCATCCGGGAAACTAGCTTCAAAGGGCATCTTCGCAGGTAGATCGCCTAGTGGTCTCCAATGACGCCCTTTAATAGATTTGAAGGTGACATGTTAAGCGTCAAACTCATTTAGAAGAAAAGACCACTTGGCTAGTCTCAAGTTGACAAATGATGGCTTACCGAAGATGTATTTGATAGATCCATCCCGATATGAGCTTGACGGACCTTCCCTGAGATAGGTTTTCAGCCTCCGAAAGGCCTGCATTTCTTTTTTTCTAATAGTTTAGTTTCCGCTTCCTTGTAGCTTCCTACTTATGAAATATATGGCGTGCCAATGTAGGAATCTTTCCTTCTCTTGGGCGAGTGCCCCTACCGATGTGTCTCCGCGACGGTTAAGTATACGAGGAGAGGTTTATGTGGTATGAGTGGAGCTAGCACGGGGATTGGGTAAGGTAGGCTTTTATTTTCTGCTGTCACCGGCACCGCATCCCGCACTTGATCAAGATTCTTTTGAGGAGTTTAAAGCAGGGCTCGCAGTTGTAGGTCATATATGACGAACTACCGCGATGTATCGCAACCTACTACTTAAGCCTTTTACTTTGGAGTTTTCTACCGCGCATTTGCAGATGGCTTTGATTTTTGCCGGCTCGATCGATGCCTTGCTCGCTTACTTCAGAAATCCTGTGACTTTGCCTCCGTAACCCCGAATGTGCATTTGGGGTTAAGCTTCATCCGGGCTTTTCGAAGTCTTTCAAGAACTTCAAGATCTTTAATGCGAGCACCTAGGCGTGCCAATGAATGTATATCATCGACATAGACCTCCATCTCCGTGGATCATGTCATGGAAAGGTGGTGGCATTCTCCGTAAGTGGCTCCCAAGATTCTTCAATCCAATGGCATGACTAACAATGAAGTTCCCCTGAGTGAGTAGGAATGAGGTCTTCTCCCTCGTCTGGCCGCCATTTTGATTTGATTGTAGCCAAAGATGCCGTCGACGAGGATCGGACTTTGCGGGCTGCGCCAAGATCTACCACAATATCAATGTCAAGTGGGAAGTCATCTGGGCGACGCCATGAGGTCGCGAAGTCTACACTGTATTCTCGACTTTCCCGTTAGGCTTGGGAATGGTCACTATATTGATTCGCCAGTGCTCCGTATTCAACTACCCGAATGAAGTTGACGCTAAAATTGCTTCATAATTTCTTCTTTGACTTGTAGTGACCATTCCGCTTGATGCTGCGGAGCTTTTTGTTTGACTGCGAGCATCCAGATATGGAATCCTGTGCTCGACTATAGTTGATCAGGTCGGCATATCTTCGTAGACCAGCAAAGATGTTCTATAATTCTTTAAGGAGATCAATAAGTGCCTTTTTTTTCTGACCTTGGAGGTAACTCACGATTCTCGATTTCACTTCATTGTCCAAATTTCCGTGTTGATAACGGACAAGTCTTCAAGATTTGTTGATGAATGATTATGTACTTTCAAACCGACTTCTGCAAGCTCAAGCGTATAATTTTATCTTTTGGGTCCATAATTATTATTAAATGACTCATTAGTACATAATTATTATTAT
>CM028383.1:75572094-75658236 GCA_013146195.2 Codonopsis lanceolata
GCAAGGCGGGAAAGTGTTTTTTGCTTGTGTTGGTGATCATGTTCGTAAAGATTGCCCAGGATGAGGATTGTCGATGCAGGGAGTACTAGTCAATCTGGTGGCTCCAGAGATAGGTGATGGTCGACCTAGAGTTTGAGGTTGTGTGCGCGTGGCGGTTGGCCATTGCGGAGTTTTGAAACCTATCCGAATAGGAAGGTACGTTCTCGTATATATATTATTATACCGTTGCTACTATTATTGTTATTATGAGTACCGTCTTATCGGTAGCTCATGTGCATTCGATACATGACCCATGGTGTATATTATTGGTTTATTGCTTGATTGGGGATAAAGCCCAATGTGATGTTATATGATGTTTGACTTGTGGTGCGGTAGGTAACACACATGGTTTAATAGATTCTTGTGTAGTCTATATATTTATAGGACTATACTATCTATATGAGCATTGAGGATGAATTTGTGTTCGATGATAGTAACCAATGGTTTTTATGGGGTTACGGTTTTGTCGGCCTATATTAAGAGCCGAGAGTGAATATTCGTATATATATGTATATATATGAAGTAGCAGTGTATGATGATATTTATTGGTTTGATATGATATTTGTATATCTATGGGGATATGTTTAAGGTGATGAATAATATACACCTATAATATTGTATATGATTTATTATGCGAGTAGATACACTTTCGTAAATATGAAGGTTAAGTATTACGATCTATGGGTTGATTTTAATGCGTGAACAAATATGATGTTTCACCATGATGTTGTTGAAGTTTGGTGTTTGGGGGCGTTAGAATATAAATGCGGTTTGTATGGTCTAGGGCTTAGAGAAAGGTTGGATTTGTGAAGTATAGGCGTTACGACTACTAGTAGCAGTCGATACGTGGTGACTTCTAGCGAGTTTTCTTGGTTGCGTGCTAGGTGCTTGAGTTTGTGGTAAAATATGGTTGTTGTTTGTCAAGGTAATAGACCTTGTTACTTGACTTGATTTTATTCGGTTATGTGCATTAGTTGGCAGGGAACACCTACTTGATGCATCGTTGTAGTATATCAAATTCTCATTTCATAAATTGTTATCTCTGCTCATTCATTTCCTTAGCATAGGAGACTATTAAAAGGATGCTTAAAACCTTTTTATCATGAACCTTCGCATCCTTACAGCTTTTGAATATCCAATTTAGCCAGGTACCCTAAATTGGTGATCAAAAGTGATCGTTGTTGGACTAGGATTGGTTTGAATTGTGGTAGAAATCGACTATACCCATTACCAAAAGGAATGGACCTAAATGAAAAGAATTTTCAAAACATTTCATTGTTGCACTTTTCTTATGTGTTCTTACGCGATACGGAGATCGCGAGTATTATTGCGTGGCTTGGAATGTCGACTTGATTGTCTCGATTGGTTGAAAATTGCTCTATAGGCAATTATTACTTCTTGCTACTTAAGGTGCATTATGCACTTTTATGATGTGCCCAGAACAAATAGTTTCCGTAGTTGAAGGTTATGATGTGCTTGAACTTGTTTCATGTTAAACGTTGGGGTTTGAGTACGGGTTTGGTTAGTATTGTTCATATGTGTATTCGCGACTCGAATACGAGTCATAATATTTTCAATCTAAAGAGAGTTTAACGTTGTTGTGCCTATTGAGAGGTTTCGAAACCTGAGTTAGGGATCACGGTAGTTTGATCCTCATATACTTGGTTTGGTTATTGTGATGGTAGACTCGTAGACTGAGTCTAGGTTTATGGATTTTGTGCATCGAGTGTTTACTCAGGATTGTGAGACACCGTAGCAGTGTCTGGGTATTCCATGTCAAGGTGATGACCTGGCATTGATTTGAGATACAGTTTAGAATTCGGGACGAATTCTTTTTAAGGGGGAGAGGATGTAAGATCCCGATTCCCGGTTAGCGTGAATTGCGTGCAATGCTCGCATTTCTTCCTTGGTTGATTGCTCGTTTGACTCGTGAGAGAGTCTAGATATGTATGAGAGACCCTATTAAGATCAAAATACTTTTAAGAGATGCCATTTAGTTGTTGACTTGCTAAAGTCACAAGTCGTAACCCGACGATAGTCGAAATGCGACACGATTGAGAGTTTATTCGGGTTTTGTGTATCTGACCTCGATTTGGTCCTAGATCTTTACATGATGATTAAATAACATGTTTAGATATGTTAGACTTCTAATTGGATGTATTCCATAAGTCTTGTGAAGTTTTGACGCCTCGAGAATAGCAATTCTCTTTATCGCGTAGTTTGAGATTGAACCGGGTGAACGTCTCGTCTTTCGGGAGTCCATTTCTCCTATCTGTTGTGCATCATCTGGGAGGCTTTCAGGCCTATTTTGTAGCCCTAATATATGTTTACAATCATGGGTTATTACCCGTCGGTTTGCGGTTTCATTCGACGTTTCGATAGTAAGTTGTTACGTCTTGCGCCGGTTTTGCCCCGGGTTGTTTCGGGTGTTGTTTTTGGGAGTCTAGACCTACTTTAAAAGTGGTTTGAGACTTGAATGAATTAGTTTAATGTTTAAGGACTTTAAGGGTTCAATTGTGAGCCATTTCGAAGCTTTAAGGCTCGAGGATGCATGCGGGAACGACCGAAACCGAGCAAGGATCAACAAAGGAGTTTTTGCTGAGGAATAGTGTGATGCGCTCGCATCACACATGGTTGAAGCGACCGCAAGGGTCCAATTCCAGAAAGTCGGGATTTTGATCCCTTCTGTGCACTGTTCGAATTTTTGACCCATTTAACCCATTTTAAACCTAACCTAAACCCTCCTACTTAGCCTAAACATGTCCTAAACACCTATTAGAGTTATTAGGGGTTGATTAGTGGCTTGATTAGAGGATTTAATCCCCCCTATTTAAACCCCAAATCTGATTTCTCTCTCATTCTAGCAGCCCTTCCATTTTCGTTTTCTACAAACACCCAACAGAAAACTTGAGAGAGAGCTTGAGAGAGGAGGTTCTAGGGCTCTTGAAGGGTCCCTCCTTGGTGGCCATTGGTAGAGGGCTTCTTCCCCCAAGCTACACCTTGATTTTGAAGAGTAGGTTGAAGGTAACAACACCCATCTCCAAGAATCCGAAAATCTGTTTTGTGAGGGCTGAGTTTGGTAAGTTTCTACCTCTCTTCCTTTGATTTTTAGGCTCCATTGACCTAGGAAAAACAACCATTTATGCTATGTGAGGTCAATGGAAGCCATTGTTAGGTTTTGTAGAGAAGCATGAACCCTAGGTTTTCAAATTGATGTTAGAATGGGATTGACCTATGTGAGACCATGAAATATGTGAAATTCATGTTCTAATTAGTCTATTGAACTTGGGTATGTTGATTATCCATGAGTTTTGATGTTGGTTTGGTTGAGATACTTGGAGGGTGTTTTGCCCAAATTTGGTTTAGCTTGCTAAATTAATGAAGTGAGCTTGATTACTATGTTTTATATGCTTAATAGAGTATATTAAACTAGGTTGTATGATTTAATCATGAATTTGGAATTATGATTGGTAAGATGAGCTAAATGAAATTGTGCTCAAAATGATGAATTTATTCTATGTTATATTAGTGAAGGTTTTGTCGGGTTTATGTGAGTTAAACGAGCCCGGGATGATGACTATTGTTGATAGTTATGATTATAGAGGGAATTGAGACCCATGGCCTCTATGCCCTTAAATCTTAGAAAAGGGTAGATTAGACTCGAACGGAGTCATTGTAAATTCGATTAAGTGCTAATTGAACTTGATAATTGGATTTCGGTTAAATCCTACGATAATTGAAGAACATAACTTCCAAACTTTAATGATTAGTGATTGAAGAACATAACTGTCCAAACTTTGTGGATTTTAGATTAGTGATTGAGATGTGTTTTGTGGATTTTTAGTCTTGGGAATTAAGCCCGAATGACTATTGAGATTTGGTTATAAACCTTAAGAAATTCTTACGGTGTGAATTTATAGAACACATAAAGAATGAAATATGTTAGTAAGACTCAACGGAGTCGTAATAAGGCCAATAAGATGATAAAGAGCCTTGGGTTGGAACCCTACAATGTTTGGGTTTGCTTGGGTTGTGCTTGGGCACACCGGGTTTTTGGTTGTGTCCTATGGCGACACTTATGTTTTGGAGAATGACTAGAATACATTTTAAGCATGCTTGTTAGAGCATGGGACCATAGAGACCCACATAAGGTCATGAGATTATTTAAGAGAAGACTAAGAGAGAATCTTCTTCTCAAGGATTTTTGTTGCGCATATGAAAACACTTGTGCGAAAGTGACTACGGAGTAGTCATAATGTTTTAAGTATGGTGTTGGTATTATCGATCATGTATGACGATTAGGACTATGATTGAGTCCGGTATACTTAAAATAAAGACTAGAATAATAAGTCTTGATTGGTGGATATTTTGAGACTAGCGGAGTGGTCTTGGTTTGGTTTGAGTTGAGGATTATGGAAGACCTCACCTTACATTTTGTTAAGCTTGTAAGCTATGCTTGAAGGGGTTAATGACTTGAGGAATAATGAATACCTCAATAAAATAGTTCTTGAACTAAACTTGTATGTTAGTTGAACATAATGGTTATATGCAAATATATGCATTGATTATGGATTTTGTGGAGCATTATGCCCTATTTGTTTATGTGCAATTATGTGCATGGTTTATGAGATTTCGTAGAGCATTATGTCCTACGTGGTTATATGCAATTATGTGCATGGTTTATGAGGTTGTGGTAGAGCATTATGTCCTACATGGTTTAATGAGTCCGATAATTATGAATTTGGTCTCATTGGTTTATGCAAGTAAACATTTACTTGATGGTTTGGTTTAAAGTCCAGCTGGCGGGTTTGGTTGTTGTGTCGTCGCAATGGGACGATTCATAGTCTTTGAAACAATCGCTATGAATCGTTGCATTGGTTCCCTTTCTCCTCACTATTTGGCCAATAGTGGGATGTGATCTCGTGTTATGCCATCTAGCTAGACATCGAAGCTCTCATTTCTCATCAGGAGGCTCGGATGAATGTAACGAGTACTCATTAAAGGAAATCTGATGAGTTGTGATTATTGGGGACGGAACCCCAGGGTATTATTGATTGGGAATTGAGCCCGAATCATGGTTTGAGATTTGATATTATGGTAAGTTGGTTGGGTTTTGAACCCGGATTTGATTGTAACGGTTCGATTACGTTTACTGTTACACATGTTTATTTATGAGCATTTATATGAAAGATAAAATGCTACTTGATTTATGTGAGCTTATGTGCTATAAAAATTAAGTACATGTTTCTTGTTGGTATACTAGCATGATACCATGATTTTATATGATTGCACATTATGCCATGCCATGTCATAATATGCCATATGTTGCATTTAGAAACTTACTGGGTCATTATGACTCACTCCGTGTGATTGTTTTCCCTAGTGTGTGCAATGATCCAGTTAGAAATGCTTCGGATAACGACTTTTAGCAGGTGGTCTTCCAAGTCAAAAGCTTGGAGTTAATTTATTATTATGTTGTATTTACTGTGAGGTTCGAATGTAAAGTTATGTAGACTTTACTTGGGTAGATTGTAGTATTATATTATGGTTGTGTATTTGGGAGCCGGTTGTATTGCCGGGCATTTGTACCCTTAGTATTTATTTCCTTTGTCGTTTCGAGCATGTGTGGCTCGTTTATTCTAGTTGTGGTATATTGTTGTTCCTACCTCCGATAGTTTTAGTCGTGAGGTTTGGTTGGTGGTTTAGCTTTGATTATATGGTTATAGTGAATTGTTCCTCCGGCATGTTATAGCCGTTGAGTGTTGTTTATCAGGTTGGGATTACATGCACTGGCCTTGGTTGCCGATGGTTTGTTGTGCGTGTCTAATGTTAAGGCGTCACGCGTCGAATTTTTGGGCCAGAGATTTACTATCTCTTTGGTGGTTTTCATTCAGGAGCTTGATAGCTCGGGTCCCATTATGGTTTTGCTTCCGCTTGAGTTTTAGGTTTTGATTTTCCTGTATTGCCGTTATGGCTTTACCTTCCTGTTTTGAGCTTGTTGGCTCGTCTTTTGACTCGCACCATTATGCTTAGCAGGTGCTTGTCTGTCTCTTGGTTTGTCCTGATGGCACGACCTTGGGATCTTGTATTGAGATCCGGGTCGGGTCGTCACAACGATGGTACTCGCAATACTGGGAGTGGTTCCATGTGTCTGATAGCTGTTTTGGAGGTTTGTAATTCTCCATTGGCTTCAGGACCCCTTGTGTCATTAAACCTTGCAATATTAGGGACATTGGGGCATATAATTCATCGTAATGCCTTATGTTTCCTTTATAAGGTCCTATGAAGCTTCTGTTAGTACCACTGCTTCCCTCAACAGGATTGGCAGACTTATCTGTCCCATATGACCATGGCACATTACTGTACTTTTCAATCGGGATTCTTTCAACAACGTTGACTTCTTCCGTAGATTCTTCCTCCGATTCAGAGTAGCAAAATGAACTTTGAGGTGTATCAATTTCTAGAGAGAGTTTACGTCTATCTTCATCAATACGATTTCCTATTTCCACGATGGCATTGAAATCACCGTAGGGGAGATACCTCATGCATTCAAGATAAATTGGCTGAAGGTTTTTTATAAACAGCTGGGTTGATTCAGATGGATCAGGTCTGTTTAAAGTCTGGGCAACTTTTTTCTTCCATCTGGCAACAAATTCTGTAAATGTTTCATTTTTCATTTGGGTGGATGCCTCAAGATCTCTATTATTTTCAGCGGTAGTATTGTCTTTGTACCTTTTTAGGAATTCTTCTACTATTTGGTCCCAAGTGCCCATGGTGCTATTATCTGCTAGCATTAACCATTGCTTGGAAGCCCCTATCAAGGTAAGGTGGAAATTTGAGGCCATAGCTTCGAAATTTGTGTTATGTCTTCCTTACAAGTCTTTCATTACTTCAACCTTTTCAATAGGTTGTAAGTATTCTTTTAGAAACTATTACGAAAAGTTTTTAAGTGTAACTAGGCTATTCAACCCCCCCCCCCCTTCTAGCCTAGTATTGTTCCCTCTGGGACTAACAATTGGTATCAGAGCTTAACTATTCGAAAACAAGTTTTTCCAAGATTAACCTCTAGATATATAAAGATCCAATGGCACAAACACATTATATGCTACCTACGTCAAATGCGAACCACGTCCCGATATTGGACAAAGGCCATTTTGATGTTTGGAAAGATAAGATAATGTGTCACATGAACTATATTAACAACAGGTTACGGAAGTGCATACTAGGAGGACGTCACGTACCAATGAAGGTAAATCTTCTTGCAAGCGTTGGTGGTAATCCTCCAGAAGTTCCAAAAGAAGAAATTGAATGGACAGAGGATGTAAGGAAGCTAGTGGAGCTAGACAGTAAAGATCCGATGCACATCTACAAAAGAGGTGTGGGAAACCCTTGTTGAATACTTGGAAGCAAAACAAGATACAAGAGACAACAGGAAGTACAATTTCATCCACTAATTCGACTCCTTCAAAAAGTATCCTAAGGAAACCTTGAGACAAACATACGATCGTTTCAGCGAGGTAATTAATAGTTGCTTTTCTCTAGGTAAAACTTATGACAAGAAATAAATGAACATGATATTTTTAGGCTCACTAGGTAGTCTTTGGCATGTTAAGACTACCACCATGAAAGAATCTAAAAACTTGAATGAAATGACTCTTCGTAGTCTTTATGCAAGTTTGAAGGTTTATGAGCTCGAAGTCAGTCAAGCTATAGAGCAGGACAAGCAGTTCAAAACTCTATCCTTGCCAGTCATGGTACAAGAAGTCATTCCAGTTTATGACAAACCTTCTACTTCCTCCAGTGAAAATGATTTTCTTTCTGATGCACAGTTTGCTATGTTTGTAAAACGTTTTAAGAAATTTTCAAAATATGGAAGGAAGGACACACACCAGCAACCTTTCAGAAAGACTGTTGAAACATCATCTAACAATGAGCTTGTGTGTTATAACTGCAGGAAACCTGGTC
The DNA here is from genome assembly GCA_013146195.2 of Codonopsis lanceolata. Lineage (NCBI taxonomy): Eukaryota > Viridiplantae > Streptophyta > Magnoliopsida > Asterales > Campanulaceae > Codonopsis > Codonopsis lanceolata. Next base: position 75,580,099 of record CM028383.1, read on the forward strand.
ATTTTGGTTCCAAGTGTCCAAAGCTAAAATTTGAAGCATACCGAAAGCCTCCTTATAACAATTTTCAAAAACAAAAGGGTATGATGGCTAAGGACATTGAAGAGAAACAGGTTGCTAGATGGTTTGAGACTGATTAAGATGAGGATGAGGACGATTGTGAGCAAGCCAATATATGCTTAATAGCACAAGAATCAAATCTCACCTATGACTCTGAACATGAAGTCGAAATCTCACCTCATCCTTTTGAAGAGGTTGAGACCAACTGTGAAAACTTCAATAAGGAAGAACTACTCAAGGATAATCAAGATATGCTTGAGGAGTTCAACACCTTCAGAGTAGCCTATGTAAAACTTCATAAGAACTATGAAAAGCTTGTTCTTTGAGAAATCTATCTTTGCGGTGAGGTTCAAACTCTCAATAGCTGTCAACAGGAGAGTATCAAGCTTAAAGGAGAAAACAAATTCCTTTGTGACAAAGTTGAGTGCTTAGTTGAGCACATCAAAGGACTAGACCAGGAGAAAATTGTCTTGCAGAAGACAATTGACTCCTGGAACAGCTCAAAGGAAACCTTCGAAGGAATCATATCTAGCCAAAAACCATGTGGAGATAAATCAGGCTTAGGCTGCAATGATGAGCCCAACCTAGCAAGCTCTTTTATCATAGACAAAGGTGAAACCTCCAAGACTATTGTTGATCTTTCCTTCTCCAAACAGACCTTTGGTAACAAGGGTAACACTACAAGAAAAAGTAGTATTTGGGTTGCCACTTTTTAGGTCACATGTAACGATAGATCCTAATACATAGTTTTTTGGGGACCGAAAGCTTTATGAGGGTCCCTAATATTTTTTTTTAATTTGCGGACAATTTTTTTTCCACAAATATTTCCTGAAACCTTTTTGGTTCTGAAAGAGTGAAAGATCAATATGCAGTTCTGTGAGAACCCAAACCCTACTTGTATTATATGTTTTAATGCTTACTTAACATGCTAGAGTTGTGCCTAACATGTTTGATTTGGTTGTGTTCCTTGTTTGAGTCATAATTGCCGTATGAAACTCCTACGCCTTGTATGCTCTGGTTTGGCTTACTTTGATTCGTGTTTTGACCTTTATGGACTTAGCTAAGTCTATGAAAGTCCTTTTATCATTGTTACTTGATCTTTTGTACACATTTTTATGCTTCTTTAAGTTGTGTTTGCCATATGTGTGCTATACCTTCAATTCTGGACCCGATTGACCCTGTATTTGGCCTGAGACTTTGTTCTAACCTGCCAACCGAACACCCTGGGGAGTGTTCGGCCATGCCAACCGAACTTCTTGGGAAGTGTTCGGCCACATGAACCCTGACCAACCGAACTATTGGTTTTTCAGCCTTGTGTGATTTCTGAATTTTGGTTGATTACTTTGGTGCCCTTACTCAAATCCGTCCTAACCCTACCTTAATTTCTTGATTTGGACTTGATTAGCATGTATTAATCCTAAGTGGAAGTTTAGTCCTAAATCCTCATTGCTTAGGCCTTAATTCAACCAATTGGAGAGTGACACATGCTCCACTCACATTCCTAACCTTAGTGGAGTCTCATATCTGTAGAAGTCCACTCATTACCTCTCCTCCATTAGATGTTTTCAGCCTCCATTTAAGAGAACTCTTGTGTGGGAGATTTAAGGTGAGACTAGTGTATGTTTTGCCGTTTCCTGGAGATCCAGCCACCCGATTGGAGATCCGAGACCACCCAATCGTAGCTATCGTCGAGGAGCCTTGTAATCCTTGCTTTGTTTGCTCATTCTTTAGCCTTTTCTAGACTTAGGTAAGCTCCAAATTCCCAAAAAAAAATTATATGCTAGGTTGCTTTGCATGCTAGCTTCATTAAAGTTGTTTATGCCATGTAAGGGAACACTTCTATCATGTTTAAAATGTCTTTTCATCCACTTTGAAAATCTGTAAATTTTAGGTCATGTACCTAAACTTGAGTATTTGGTTTTGTTTTGAGTTTTAATGTTGTTCAAAACATCATTTGGAACAAGTCTTGTGAATGAATTTGTTGTGGTTGTCAACTTCTAAGTGATGATCAACCTAGGGTTTCACCAAGTGTGAATTATGTACTTGCTTGGCTAGGATTGCTATTGAACTTGGTAATCTAGCTTGAATCTACTCGAAAACATAAAAGAGGGCCTTGGAATGCATATTTTATTCATGCTCTAATTGGTTGTACTATTGGCAATGACTCATCGGAGTTGAACTAAGGGAGTTATTGAACAATACCGACTCCACATTCAATCCCTACGACGTTTGTAGTGCGTTAAACTAATGTATTAACTTTCGTGGCTTTGAGATGAATTGAATTCTGTGTTTGATGTGTGTGCTAATGAGACTCAATCGAGTTCTTATGTGTTTTATATGATTGTGTTAAAGAAGGCATAATCGAGAGCATGTTGTAGAACGATATATCTTTTTGACATGTTGGATTCGCTCTTGTCAAATTCCTATTTGATTTCATAATGAGTAAACACCTACTTGTTGAATAAGTTCGCTCTTGTCGAACTTGTTCCTTATTTGGTTTATATGACAAGTAAACATCTACTTTGCATTACATTAGTCCAGCTGGCATATTTGGTTGAGTCGATGGTGTGACAATGCATCGCCGTCACGAGTTATGGGATTCGTGATAGTGATGGGGTTGTTATACCGGGTTTTTATCACACACCCTCCACTGTTGGCCTCAATGGAGAAGTTAACCCATTGTCGTATTCAATAGAGCGCTTGGATTATGCTAATTTGGCTGAGGGGTGTCCTCAGTACATCGATGCTCGCAAGGCAAGGAGACAAAGTTAACGCTTGTATTGTGGGAGCTACGAAGCGGCACCGGTTACATAACATATCCTTCTTATATGTGGTTTATTTTCTAGCACTTATGTAAAACAATGTGCTACCATGGATATGTGAACTAAGTGTTTATATAAATGAACGCTTTGATTGACTTGATATTAATGATGATATCTTGTTATGTATGTTGCATGATGCCATAACATGCATAATTGTTAGCTTACAAAGTCTTTATGACTTACCCCCTCCCTTTTTACTGCTTTAGATCTGAGCCGTCCAGGTCCTTCTCGATTGTTCGAGTTTGTTCGCGACAAGGTTGTTAGAGTTGTCCTTCTTTTGTTCACTTTTGGAAAGGACGTTGGGTATAGCAAGTCATGTAGACTTCGATTTGGGAACTTGAAAACTTGTTATCATTATGTTTATAACTTGAAGCCATTGTTTACTATTTTGAGTGTCGACGCATGTACGACGTGCCTTTTATAGCCTTGTATTCGGTTCACTTCGTTTTATGTCTTCCGCTGATCATTTGTTTAGCTCTTCTTTTAAACTGTTATATCAGGTTTTAAAAGTTTTAAAATGTTCCAGCCTTTTAGTGTCGAGTCGCGCTTCATCTACAATGGTGTCACGTCATTTTCTATAATTGAGTCTTGCATGAATTGTAGTCCTAATTTGGACGACTTGACTCGCGATTCCTCCTCGGGGTCTAGGTCGGGTCGTCACAGTTGGTATCAGAGCTTTATAGGTTAGCTATCGGCCAGGATAGGTTCCATGGCCTAGGTGGGTTGGTTCTTTGTACGAATTCTAAAGTCGAGTGGTTTCTTATAGGTTCACGATGGTGGAAACTAGACACGGTACAAATACCGGAGGTACTGGTGCAAGCCAAGGAGGCGGTGTTGGTAGAGATGATAGAGAGAATAGGTAGGGTGACAGACCTCCTCAGCAGGAGCAGGTTGACCCTAATGCGCAGATGGCGGACATGTATCGCCGTATTGTTGTTTCTCATTTGTATTTTGATTTACACCTGTTCATACATTACATTAGTTTTATACATTAGTGGCTAATTGGGATGCGTATCAATTAGCGTGGCAACTATGTATAAAATCTTTGCTATAGAATAGTTTTTTTTTAGGCTTCACATGTTGAGCGGAAGAGTTCAGCAATGCTTCACCGGAAGACCTTCCACAGCATTCAGCGGCAGACCTTGTCTGCACGTGTTCAAATATGACATGTCTAGCCTACCAAGACTTAGTGGATTAATTCAAATTTATCCTTTATCAGTTTGAATTTGAATTCAAACATCCAACTTCTCGAACAACTGGAAGACTACTCTTGAATAGTGAAGCGGTGAAACGGTGACACTTTGATGCAGCTAGCATATGAGTGAATTTTTGTTCGGATACCAACTCATAAACAACTCTACACCCACTTACTCGGTATCGGTGAGGGCGAAATCTACAAGATAGCTCCATGCATTGCATTCAACCTAATACAGCTATTACACTTCGTCTTCTCCAACGGATCTCAAGAATGCTCCAGCTATAAATACTGCCATTAGAGACTGAAGAAAACAATTGTCCGTCCTGAAATGCTATGAAATTCTAAAACTCTAAGTCTTTATACTCAGTGCATTCAAGAGATCATAAACTGATCAAGAAGCCCTCAACAACAATCAAGAATATACGCTAACATTTACCTTAAGCTTCTTATTGTTGTTCCCCTTAAACTATTCTTACGCACGAATTGAATATCTTGTTTATCCGGATATTCAATTCCAACTAAACACAAATCAAATATTTTGTACACGATCCATTAGATATATTCTTTGTAATAGAACTAGTGGAAAACATAGTGCATTTCAAATCCAAAGGTTGGTGTGCCTTTTCTTCGTAATTAATGAACACATCTCATCTTGTATTCTTTCAACTTTCTTACTGTTGATTACTCCTTAAGCGTTTCTTATTTCCTTTACTTATCTCTTTAACGGCGGACTTGAGTATTCAATCAAGTCTATCGGTGATCCTTAATCGGCGGAGACTTGAGCTCTTCCTTACAAGACTTCCGCTACTTCAATCTCCTAAATAGATTGCAAGTGCTTGTTTAGGAACATATATGAAAAGTTTTAAGTGTCTAATAAGCTATTCAACCCCCCTTCTAGCTTATTATTGTGCCCTTTGGGACTAACAATTGGTATCGAGCTTAACTCTTTGAAAACTAGTTTTCCAAGATTAAACTCTTGAGACTCGATCGATGGCACAAAACACTACATCTGCCTTCAAATGCGAACCACCAATATTCTGGGCCATTTCGATGTTTGGAATAAGATTTGCCGAATTCTATTGACAACGGGTTATGGAAGTTGCGTACAAGAAGGACGAAACGTACCAATGAAGGCCAATCTTCTCATCCATCACGGAAATGCAGAAAGTAAGAAAAATCGAAATAAAATGAGAGGACTGACAGAAAATTAGTTGAGCTAGCGGCAAAGTAATCAACATCATAACTAGCTCTCTAGACACGGCACTTACCAACAAGTGATCTGTACCACTAAGAGATGTGGGAAGCTCTTGTAGAATACTTGGAAGGAGAGACCAAGACACAGAGACAGAGAAAATACACATTCATCTAGCAGTTTGACTCCTTCAAGAAAGATCCCAAGGAAACCTTGAGACAAGCATCAATTAGCAGGTGGTCTTCACTATAGATGAGAAGATAAAGACTGGTACCTTGATAGTGGTTAGACACATGACAGGAAATAGAAGCCTACTTAAAATATATAGTTAATGAATTTCCGGATGTCTTTTCAACTAATTATGCTTTACCTCCCGACCTAGAGTTAGAGTTTTGCATTGAGCTTTTGCCGGGAACTTCACCTATCTCTAGATCACCTTATAGGATGGCTCCAGCTGAGTTGAGAGAGTTGAAGGAGCAGTTGTAGGAACTTCTTGATAGGGAGTTTATTAAACCGAGTGTGTCTTCGTTGAGTGCACTGGTGTTATTTTTTAAGAAGAAGGATGGTAGTTTGCGGTTGTGCATTGACTATCGTCAGTTGAACCAGGTTACTATAAAGAATAAGTATCTCTTACCTCATATTGATGATCTTTTTGATCAACTTCAGGGGTCTATTGTGTATTCCAAGTTAGACTTGAGGAGTGGGTATCACCAGTTGAGAGTTCGGGCAAAGGATGTTCTGAAGACGGCCTTTCGTACGTGGTATGGCCATTATGAGTTTGTTGTGATGCCGTTTGGGTTGACAAACGCGCCTGTCATTTTCATGGACTTGATGAATAGGGTGTTTCATGAGTACCTTGATTGTTTTGTTGTGGTGTTCATTGATGATATCCTCGTGTACTCGAAGTCACAGAGGAGCATGAGAATCATTTGAGAGAGGTTCTTTCTGTGTTGCGTAAGAAACAGGTTTTTGCTAAGTTTAGCAAGTGTGTGTTTTGGCTAGAATAGGTAGTTTTTCTTGAGCATATTGTGTCCGGTGATGGTATCGCGGTGGATCCATCCAAGGTTGAGGCTATTACCAAATGGAAGACTCATAGTACGGTGACCAAAGTCCATAGTTTCTTGGGCTTGGCTGGTTATTACCGTAGGCTCATTGAGGGATTTTCCAAGATTGCTACTCCTATGACGAATTTGACTCAAAAGAAGTCTACTTTTATTTGGAGTGACAAGCACGAGGTTAGTTTCCAGGAATTGAAGAGGATATTGACTATAGCTCCTATTTTAGCTTTACCTAGTAGTTGTGATAACTTCGTGGTTTATAGTGATGCTTCGTTAAAAGGTTTGGGTTGTGTGCTTATGTAGAACAGGAAGGTTATTGCTTATGCTTCTAGGAAGTTGTCACCATACGAGCAGAATTATTCGACACATAATCTGGAGTTAGCAGCTATTATCTTTGCGCTTCACAAGTGGAAACACAATATTTATGGAGCTAAGTTTGAGGTGTATACGGATCATAAGAGTTTGAAATACCTTTTCTCACAAAAGGAATTGAACATGAGACAGAGGCGATGGATGGAGAAACTTAAGGATCACGATTGCACTTTTTTATACCATCCAGGGAAAGCAAATGTAGTTGTAGATGCTTTGAGTAGGAGATCCTACATGTCTAGTTTGATGATGAGAGAATGGAAGATGCTTGAGGATGTCCGTGAATGGAGTCATGTTGTGAGCGAGCATAGTGTTCTCTTTGCTAGTGTTCGTGCTACACCAGTATTATTTGGTTTGATCAGGGAAGCTTAAGCTACTGATCTGGATTTGAAGAAGATTATCGAGGGATTGGGTGAGAATAATACACCCGAGTTCGCGATGAACAGTGATGGGATCTTGAGATTTCATAATAGAGTTTGCGTTCCTTCTTCCGATGGAGTGAAACGTATGGTTCTTGATGAGGCTCACAAGGCCAAGTATACGATACATCCGGGTAGTACTAAGATGTACCGTGACTTGAAGAGGCAGTTTTGGTGGAATGGTATGAAGAGGGAGATAGCTGAGTAAATTTCTAGTTGTTTGACGTGCTAGCAGGTTAAGGCCGAGCACCAGAGACATGCCGGTTTACTACAGCCACTTGAGATTCCGGAGTGGAAATGGGAGCATATTACGATGGATTTCGTTACAGGGTTGCCACGTACTAGTAGAGGCTTTGATGCAGTTTGGGTTGTCGTTGATAGGTTAACTAAATCTTCACATTTTATTCCTATTGCAATTACTTACAGTTTGAGTCAGTTGGCAGCGTTGTACATTCAGGAGATAATGAGGCTACACGGTGTATCGGATAGCATTGTATCAGATAGGGATCCTAGGTTTACTTCTAGGTTTTGGCATTCCTTGCAGGAGGCTTTGGGTACGAAGTTGAACTTCAGTACTGCTTTTCATCCTCAGTCGAATGGTCAGTCTGAGAGATTGATACAGATTTTAGAGGACATGTTATGTGCGTGTGCTATGGATGTCAAGGGTAGTTGGGATTCACATGTACTGTTGGCAGAGTTTGCGTATAATAACAGTTATCAATCGAGCATTGAGATGGCACCTTATGAGGCCTTGTATAGACGTAAGTGTCGATCACCGATTTGCTGGGATGAGGTTTGTGAGGCTAGGTTATGGGGTTCGGAGATGGTACAACAGTCGGCTGAGAGTGTGAAATTGACCAGAGACAGATTACTTACAGCTCAGATTAGACAGAAAAGCTACGCAGACAACCGGAGACGAGATCTTGAGTTTCAGGTTGGTGACTATGTGTTCTTGAAGGTATCGCCCCGGAGCGGTACTAAGCGGTTTGGAAAGAAAGGGAAACTTTCACCTAGATTCATTGGTCCATTTGAGATCTTAGAGAGGATTGGATCTTTGGCTTATCGACTTGCGTTACCACCTTCTATATCGGGTATACATGATGTATTTCACATGTTCTTGCTTATGAGGAGATTTCCTTTGAACCCGATCTATCCTACGTTGAGAAGCCGGTGAGGATACTTGATACAAAAGAGAAAGTATTGAGGACTAAGCGGATTCCATTAATGAAGGTCTTGTGGAAGAACCATGACATTGAGGAAGCCACGTGGGAGACTGATATTGATATGCAAGAGAAGTACCCGTACTTATTCGAGATTTCAGGTATGAATTTCAGGACTAAATTCCTTTAAGTGGGGGAAGATGTGAGAACCCAAACCCTACTGCTTACTTAACATGCTAGAGTTGTGCCTAACATGTTTGATTTGGTTGTGTTCCTTGTTTGAGTCATAATTGCCGTATGAAACTCCTACGCCTTGTATGCTCTGGTTTGGCTTACTTTGATTCGTGTTTTGACCTTTATGGGCTTAGCTAAGTCTATGAGAGTAATTTTATCATTGTTACTTGATCTTTTGTACACATTTTTATGCTTCTTTAAGTTGTGTTTGCCTTATGTGTGTTATACCTTCAATTCTGGACCCGATTGACCCTGTATTTGGCCTGAGACTTTGTTCTAACCTGCCAACCGAACACCATGGGGAGTGTTCGGCCATGCCAACCGAACTCCTTGGGGACTGTTCGTCCACATGAACGGATCTTCTTGGGAAGAGTTTGGCCTGACCAACCGAACTGTTGGTTTTTCCGCCTTGTGTGATTTCTGAATTTTGGTTGATTACTTTGGTGACCTTACTCAAATCCGTCCTAACCCTACCTTAATTTCTTGATTTGGACTTGATTAGCATGTATTAATCCTAAGTGGAAGTTTAGTCCTAAATCCTCATTGCTTAGGCCTTAATTCAACCTCTTGGAGAGTGACAAATGTCCCACTCACATTCCTAACCTTAGTGGAGTCCCATATCTATAGAAGTCCACTCATTACCTCTCCTCCATTAGATATTTTCAACCTCCATTGAAAAGAACTCTTGTGTGGGAGATTTAAGGTGAGACTAGTATGTGTTTTGCCGTTTCCCAGAGATCCGGCCACCCGATTGGAGATCCGAGACCACCCAATCGTAGCTATCGTCGAGGAGTCTTGTAATCCTTTCTTTGTTTTCTTGTTCATCAGCCTTTGCTAGACTTATATAAGCTCTCAATTCCCAGAAAATTTGTATGCTAGGTTGCTTTGCATGCTAGCTTCATTAAAGTTGTCTATGCCATGTAAGGGAACACTTCTATCATGTTTAAAATGTCTTTTCATCCACTTTAAAAATCTGTAAATTTTAGGTCATGTACCTAAACTTGAGTATTTGGTTTTGTGTTGAGTTTTAATGTTCTTCAAAACATCATTTGGAACAAGTCTTGTGAATGAATTTGTTATGGTTGTCAACTTCTAAGTGATGATCAACCTAGGGTTTCACCAAGTGTGAATTATGTACTTGCTTGGCTAGGATTTCTATTGAACTTGGTAATCTAGCTTGAATCTACTCGGAAACGTAGAAGAGGGCCTTGGAATGCATATTGTATTCATGCTCTAATTAGTTGTACTATTGGCAATGACTCATCGGAGTTGAACTAAGGGAGTTATTGAACAATACCGACTCCACATTCAAACCCTATGATATTTGTAGTGTATTAGAATAATGTATTAACTTTCGTGGCTTTGAGATGAATTGAAGTACGTGTTTGATGTGTGTGCTTATGAGACTCAATCGAGTTCTTATGTGTTTTATATAATTGTGTTAAAGAATGCATAATCGAGAGCATGTTGTAGAACGATATATCTATTTGACATGTTGGATTCGCTCTTGTCGAATTCCTAATTGATTTCATAATGAGTAAAACACCTACTTGTTGAATAAGTTCGCTCTTGTCGAACTTGTTCCTTATTTGGTTTATATGACGAGTAAACATCTATTTGGCATTGCATTAGTCGAGCTGGCATATTTGGTTGAGTCGATGGTGTGACAATGCATCGCCGTCACGAGTTATGGGATTCGTGATAGTGATGGGTTGTTATACTGGGTTTTTATCACACACACTCCACTGTTGGCCTCAGTAGAGAAGTTAGCCCATTGTCGTACTCAATATAGTGCTTGGATTATGCTAATTTGGCTGAGGGGTGTCCTCAGTACATCGATGTAACTCACATGAACATCGTAGACACGGAGACAAAGTTAACGCTTGTATTGCAGGAGCTACGAAGCGGCACCGGTTCCATAACATATCCTTCTTATATGTGGTTTATTTTCTAGCACTTATGTGAAACAATGTGCTACCACGGATATGTGAACTAAGTGTTTATATAAATGAACGCTTTGATTGACTTGATATTAATGATGATATCTTGCTATGTATGTTGCATGATGCCATAACATGCATAATTGTTAGCTTACAAAGTCTTTATGACTTACCCCCTCCCTTTTAACTGCTTTAGATCTGAGCCGTCCAGGTCCTTCCCGCTGAAGTGTTGCTGAGATCGCGCTTGTCCGAGTTCGTTCGCAACAAGGTTGTTAGAGTTGTCCTTCTTTTGTTCACTTTTGGAAAGGACGTTGGGTATAGCAAGTCATGTAGACTTCGCTTTGAGAACTTGAAAACTTGTTATCATTACGTTTATAACGTGAAGCCATTGTTTACTATTTTGAGTGCCGGCGCATGTACGTCGTGCCTTGTATAGCCTTGTATTCGGTTCACTTCGTTTTATGTCTTCCGCTGAGCATTTGTTTAGCTCTTGTTTTAAACTGTTATATCAGGTTTTAAAAGTTTTAAAATGTTCTGACCTTTTAGTGCCGAGTCACGCTTCATCTACAATGTTACGTCACGTCATTTTCTATAATTGAGTCTTGCATGAATTGTAGTCCTATTTTGGACGACTTGTCGTGCTGCTGTCTTTGTCGGCCACAGAACATCTCCTTCCCTCTCCACCGAATTGAACAAGGTATCCCTCTCACCTTTTGATTCTCAAATCCCCCATCTCACCAATCTCGATTCTTCCCCATTATATATATATATATATATATATATATATATATATATATATATATATATATATATATATATATATATATATATATATATATCTAAAGTTCTATGATTGGAGTGTGCGCAATTCATTCCATTTTTTATTATCACATTAAATTGTTGTTGTTATGCTCTTTCCATTTTCCATTTGTAGTATAACAAATGAATATTGCTTGTTTTACCTCGTTCACATCTGCTCATGTGTGTTGAGAGACTCAATTTATATTTTTTTATACATGCTTGCCTCAATTTCTTCTTTTTCTTTTTTCTTCCTTCAATTATTGAGATTTTTTATGTTTTTTTCATGGTATCATGAGGGGTTGATTGTTTGTGGAACCTGTGTAGCTTCAAGAATCCTCTTCAATCAGGTATAATCATGTTCTTTGCATTTTTCTTTCGTATTACTTATATGGTGAAGCTCAATTCTGTTATAGTTGGTTAGTCAAGAAATCCCTTGCTTGTTTCAATTCTGTTGTTGCGAATAATGCATATGAAGGTGTTAGTTGTTGCGTGTTTTCTTGATTTGTGAATGTACGAGAGAGGACAATATAGTGATTGTGGAGGGTTGATCGAGTCCTCTATTCAATTACCTTTATTAGCAACTTTTTGAAAGTTTATGCCGCTAAGTTTCTTTTTTCCAGCATTTTTATGTGAGTTTGATGCAATAATTTCGCAAAAGATACTATGAAACTCTACAATTCGGCATTGACTGGGAGAAAAACACAGCAGAGATCAGTCCTCATTCAATAGAGAAGTCAAACGGCCTTTTAGTAGTACTAGTAGAAAGGCCTAGGCTGGTTTACGTCATCGCCTTGGATAGCCTCATAGCCCCCTTTACTGTGCACCCAATACTTGACCACAGTCCAGGACTACATGTGTACCAAGGCAGTAAAGATATAGGTCTTTTTTTATAAGATGATATAGGTCTATACTAATAATAGAAAGTTGAGACCAAGTAAACAGAAAATTTGTACGGGTCATGTTTAAAATAGACCTGAGCCGTTGATCCCTTTTCAGCAGTGGCACCCTTTCCTTCAACAACATCATAGTATTTCAGCCCATCGGCTACTTCAGGAAGCATCAGTATTGTCACTATGCTTGTGTAAATGTAACTGTTACCAGTATCAGTTTTGTGCTCCCATTTACAGGGTATGATGGAATACTAAAGTTCCCAGTGACGCCAGAAAAAGATTCTACTCCCCCGTTCCAAAATAAGTGTCCCCTTTCCATTTTAAGATCAAATTTTAGTCTGTATGAGATAGTGGTTTTGGAAGGGAATAAGTTACATGGTTTATTGTGGATGAATTGTTGGGTGGGCAAGGGAAGATTGCAAAGTTCATTACAAACCACAGCAGATGGGGATGGTTATGGTTAATCGAATTGCTCCCATGTGAGGTTTGCCTTCATATTCAAGCTATGATTTGCCAAAGCAAATCTAAATTAGATTAGATACACTTTAGATTCACCATTGTAAGATATAATTTTCTTTGATTTGTTTTTGATTTTAGCATTGTTCATGCTCTTACTTCGCTCCTCGGTGAGTGTTACTTCCAAGCTAACCAAAATATAAATCAAAACGACTCGAATATAATATAACCTATGAAGTATTAAATGAATATAGGTATTCAGGTAATAGATCTGAGTTTGATATAATTAATCAGCTCTATCCTGCAAGATCCCTGCATTCCAACAATTGAGAAGACTCAAGGCCACCAAAACTACAAGGCCAAAACCAGTATAGGTTCATGAGCATAACAATGCCACTAACTTGAATCTTAGTAGAAACACTGAACAAGCAGAGTGTAACTTTACGAAACATATTCCCCTGATATTTCAGAGAGGATATCCAGGCCAAGCTTTGAAAAACCGACAAATTTATGCATACATCTAATCTAATCTAAACAACCCAAAAGTCTATAATTTACTTCCAGCCTTTGAATAAGCCATTAAGCCATTATGTTTCCAACAAAAAGAGCCTTCCACATGGCTTGCTTATAAATTGAATATGACATAGAGCCTTCTCGTGGACGGGAATCAACTATAGTGCAGAGAAAGAATCATTTGGTCAAGATATTGACTTGCATTTTCATCAACTATAGTCAAAAAAAAGATATCTGCCTCAGTCCTATTTATCCACAAATTGGCAGGCAAAAGTGACACATGCTCAACTAAAAAAAACCATTTGCAATGCATGCAACCGCCAGAGCTTGGCGAACCTGTGTCAAGCAATCTTACTTTGAACCTAGAACTTGTTGCTTAATCTCTTCGATGATTGCAGTCAATTCATCTCTATTCTTCTGTCAAAAACACCAAAAAGGGTTAGAAGTCTTCCTCACATGGACAAAGAGACACACAAAAGGAGTACAAACTTGTACCTTAAAGAGTAAGTAGCGAGTGCCGAACCAGATAGTGTAGCCAAGACCAACCATTTCCATTAACTTGGGAAACTAAGGTTGTTAAATTAGAACCAAAATTATCAATTAAAAGAGTCATCTTAGAATAAGATAGATTCAACTTTGAAAGAAGAATATTAAGAATACGTACCACTGGAATCGCATCAATGTCTCCAACAACATCTATTGCAAACCAGAGAGCCGCCAAGCCACCTCCTCCAAATAGGATAATAGGAACAGGATCCTCAGAATTCAACTGTAAAAGGTAGAGAATGTCATCAAAATCGTCAAATATTATCATAGTTGGTTGTGGACTCACTCAATACTTAGATGAACATTGGCAAAAGAAAATATCAAAAGCAAAACAACATTATATTGTTAATCTTCATACTTATGTGGCTAATAGATCCAGGTTTGCGACTCTCATATTTTGGCCCCCCAACACCCGGACTTTTTTATGAATAATGAAATATATATAAAGCATCAAAGAAGGAGATGCGACCTTTGTACACTAGCGGTATACAAAAAGCCTAATCTAAGCAAATGTTATTCAAACAATCCATGAAAGAAAAATTGGCTACATTGAAGGAAGAGTCTGCCACTGAACACCACTGCACCAAAGTGCACAAAAGACAGTTTTTAAGCTGGATCAGCAAGGCTTCAACACTGTCAAAAAAAAATTGTTGTTTCTCTTGTTCCAAATTATCCAGCATACCGCCACTGGAACAGTCTCCCAAAAAACATTGCGGCTCATATGATCGTGTCATGACCAGCTAGCAAGCAGCTCCTGAACTGAATTGGGCATCTCCCACGACATTCTGAACACCCCCACGATCATCTAGTCACATCCGTAGCTCTAGTAAATGGATGAGGCACGACAATTAGGGGTGTCAATTCGAGTCGCCAAACCACCAAGTCGAGCCGAACTAAGCCAAACCATGCGGTTTGGTTTGGCTTTGGGTGTTATATGGTTCGGCTCGGTTTGAGATTTTGGTAAGTCAAACGGTTTGGTTTGGTTTGCGAATTGACATGTCCAGTCGAGTCAAACCGAACCGAACCAAACCATTTTTGGCCGAACCACCAAGTCGAACCATTGAGCCGAATCACCAAGTCGAACTACCGAACCAAACAACAAATTCTTTAAAATTCCTAACCTTTATACTTTAGTACTCTTATACTATTAATATGTTTATACTATATAAGCTATAAGGCTAATATTTAGAAATTTGTCTATAGACTTTTTAAAGTTACATAAACGTTTTAAATATCATGTACGTTATTGTATTTTTATTATATTGGATTCAATTTATTGATTATAAGAATTAAAAATGTTAATACTTTTATTTGAAAGTTTGTGCAATTTTTTTAAAGTGAGTTTATGAATATAATTGTATTATATTTAATTTTTTAGTATTTTCTTAACCATGAAACCAAGCCATGGAACCGAACCATGAAACCAAACCACGGAACCGAGTCGAACCATCGTGGTTCGGTTCGGTTCATCTCAAGACTTTAAACGGTTTAGCTCCGGTTTGATTTTTCCCAAACCGATGACATGTGGTTCAGCTCATAATTTATTCCAAGTCGAACCATTTACACCCCTAACGACAATCGCGTGGAGGACACATAAGTTGGGATTGTAGTACTACTATCTTATTTATTCTTTTATCATTAGTTGTTGTGAGCAGAGTTTGAAATGGAGACGGAGAAGTTCCCCATCTTCTAGTCATTGGTTTGTTACACGCTCTTAAAGTTGGTTCTTGCTCGGTCCATTGTTCGCGTATGTAGTTTGGTCTGTGATGTTCTTAATTGGGCTGGTACATGTTATTTTTGGTTTTATAGACTACAAGATTGGAGACGCCACACGTATTGGAGGACTTCTATGTTTCCAGTGCAAAACCAATGGTCCAATGAACCCTGTTTTTTAATGTCTGAGTTTTTATTTTCGTTGGTGAGTTATTTTGATTGTTAGCTTTTAGATCTGAACCTTCAAAAATTCTTGCCATTTAGAAGATGTGTCAAGCGGCCAGCAATTTGCCACTTTGTTATAAGGGCTTTGGTTAAAAGTTGGCAGAATTTCATGGTTTTTTGGTTCCTTTCTGGATGAGGAAAACATTTTTAACTGAACCTGTCTCATTTCTTTTACCTAAACTTAGATTTATGCTTTGAGTTTCCTAACAAAACCATACATGTTAAATGTTGGCATACTGTATTGATACTAGTATTTTCTTGTTACGATCTTTTGTCTTCTTCATGTTTATGTGCCCAAAGACCATTCAGTTGGTCCAGTGAAACATTGTTCGATCTTGTGGTCTTTTATACATTTTTTGTTCTAGTGATTGTGATTAGTAGGTCTTGGGTTGCAGAGTAATTTATACCTGGATTTCAAGTACCTTCAATGGTGCTGGACAACGACTTCAGTATCAGACCAGCTCAGTGATTGAGGTTAAGTACAACGTTCATCTTCTTTCTTAGTCTTCTCCAACTACATGATTGTTTGCCTTTAATTTCATTCATGTGATTAGTTTCATTTCCTATTATGTATTTTGAGTAGTAATTGAAGCTTCAGTTATTGTTGAGTAGGAAATTGATCTGAAGTCTTTTAATTTTACTAACATAACGAGCTAATATTACCAAGCTAACTAGTCAAGGGTGAAATGGAGTTTGTTCTTCTCTTACTCTTTTTTTCTTCGTTAGTTTAAGTGAGTTGAAATAAAGTGGCCCAAGAGCTTCAAATCTGCTTATTTTCCTTCTATTATGGGTAACCAAGCCAAGGCTAAGGAAAAAGGTAAGCTTGGATTGGTTCCTATATTTCTTGCATGACAACTCATTCTTGATTGTGCCTATAAATTACTCCCTCACCTGTAATATCTAGTCCCCAAAGGTGGGAGAGATGACAATGGCACTCAGGAAAAGACCTTGAGGTCATTGGTTCCAATCCTCATACCAACAAGGGGTCACACACTCTCACTTACCAATCAAATTTTTTTATCTACCTGATACAATTAATTTTAAAATAAAAAAATCTACCTGATATGCAATTTACATATCCTTTTTTTCTTTTTCTTTTTTTGTGGGGGGGAGGGGGCAGGCTTGCCTGGTTTAGCTATTTTCTTCTCAGTTTTGACTTTTTGGTTGCATGTGTGAGACCCCAAATCCTTAAGTACTTGACTTGGTAGAACGTTTACGTA
Organism: Codonopsis lanceolata; assembly: GCA_013146195.2. Lineage (NCBI taxonomy): Eukaryota > Viridiplantae > Streptophyta > Magnoliopsida > Asterales > Campanulaceae > Codonopsis > Codonopsis lanceolata. The sequence continues at coordinate 75,596,912 of CM028383.1, forward strand.
CTTCGTTCTTGCTCGCGACCTTTGAGAGATCTTAGGTCCTGGTGTACTTGCTCAGATGCATTTACATTCGTAATAACCATGTTTACAAGTTTACACGTGGCCACGACATTCATAGTAGTTGTCGTCGTATATTCAATTCTCCGATTCGCGATTTTAGTTATCGTGTTGTCGTATTACTCAGTTAGTATTATTTTGATCCTAGGTTTGGCCCTCGATGACTAGGGGGACCTTGGGGATTAACTTGGTATTATTTTGGTTTGGTCGGGTTTAAGTTTGAACACGCTCGTGTTTCATTTTCGGTGTGACTTGTGTATTCGCCTCGGCCATGATAGGGCTGTAGTAATTTGGCCATAGTTTTCTGTAGACAACTCAGAATTGAGATCTGTTTGATGCGTTAGAAACTAGACTTCGAGATATTTCTAACCATACCTCTTGCGTAATTTTGGGAATTGTATTTCAGTACATGCACATTTTTAAAGTTGACTGAATCATTTATTCTCGGTATTTCCAAAAATTTGAGTTTTTCCTTGTTTATTAGATTTACTTGGAGACCCTTAATGAATTTTACTAAACATGTCCCAAGACCTTAATTAGGGTGGATTAATCCTAAGTGAAAATTTTAGCACTAAGTCCTCAATTAGGGACTTAATCTCACTTAAAAATTGACCTATAAGGGCTTGACACTTGTTTTCCACTCACTCCCTAACCTTTGTGACTTGAAATATCTGATTTCTTCCACTCCTTACACCTCCTACCACTCCTCAATTTCAGCCATAGTTAGAGAACTCAATTATGGGAGATTCTTGGTGAGATTAGTGTGTATTTATTGATTTCCCGGAGATCCAGCCACCCGATTTTGGATTCGAGACACCCAATCGTAGCTATCGACGAGGAGACTACTAATCCTTGGTTTGTTTTGTCATCCATTCTTTTGATCTAGACTGAAGGTACGTTACTAATTCTCAAAATTTTGTAGACTACATTGTTTGTCATGCTAGTCTTCATTAAACTTGCTTAGATCATGCTAAGTAAGAGTTTTATCAAGTTTATAAAATGTTTTGACGCTTCTATGAAATCTGGAAATTTTTCCATGGATCTTGAATTGATTATTTTGGTCTTGGGTTTAGTTTGAAATATGTTTAGGCTTTGATTTGGAATCATTGTTGTTCATGAACTTGTTGGAAAATAAACAATACAAATTCAGTCTCTGTTTTGGGAAAATTTTGGGAAGTTATTGGTACTAATATACTAAAGGTAATTTTCTAAAAATTTAGTATGTTATACCTATACATTTTAGGTAACTCTCTGTAAAGTTTCATAAATTTTGGAGTTAAGGAAGTATTTTTCATCAGTAACAAATCGTGGCTGTTCCAGTAAGCTGTTACCAGAAAGTCAATCTGTTAGCGTGATATGGAGGTGACCATACTTCGATGAATACATGTCCAAATTGAGTATTTTAAAATTCTAAGTTGTATTTTTGAGAGTCTAGTTTCTGTAAATGTATTATTTATGATATTTGGATTTATGAGGAATATTTGGTGAATTTTCTATGATAGACACTCAGTGTAAGTCATAGCAGAGAATCTGATTTATGTCATGAACTTGAGAGGACCATGACTTGATGAATACAAGTCCAATTGGAGTATTTTAAAATTATAAACTCTATATAAAAGAGTCTATTTTCTGGAAATGTAAACTATGTGTCATTTGGTACAACAGGGAATTTTTGGTGAATTTTGTACGATAGTCATGCTGAATAAGTCATAACAGAAAACCAGATTTTTAACATGACTTGAGGTGACTGTATCTTAATGAAAACAAGTCCAAATAGAGTAATTTAAAGTTCTAAATTATATTTCCAAGAGTCTAGTTTCTGAATATACAAAATTCATGAAATTTGGAGTTGTGAGGAATTAATGGTCGAATTTATAAGTTGACTGGGCAGAACAATTATAACAGAAAAATAGATTATTAGCTTGATCTTGATATGATCATAGATTGATGAATACAAGTCCGAATGAAGTCATTTAAAAGGCTAAGTTATAGTTTAAAGAGTCTAATTTCTAAGTAAGTAAGATTCGATACATTTGGAGTTGAGAGTAATTTTTAATGCAATTTTCTAGATTGTTGCGCAGAGTGATCTCTAATATTTGAACTTGTTAAGGATAGTTTTGTTTAATTCATGGACTACTATGGATTTTGGACAATGGGATGAATTATCATTCTAGGATGAGTTTATTATTTATAATATAAATGATTTAATGACCCTAGGCTAACATAGTAGTCTTGGACAATGTGATTTGGTATTTGATAAGTTAAGAACTTAACTTGGATTATGCTAGAAATAAACATCTATGCTTATTAGATATTATGACTTATGAAAGCATAATTGTGATACTTGTTAAGGATTGATTCTTCATAGTTGATGAATATGACTTATAAAGCATATAGTGTTTCTTGCCTTCATGCATGTTCTACTATTGGGTTGTTAACTTGCAATGAAATTTGGATTCCACTAATAGGTGGGATTAAGAACTTGAATTGAACTAGGGCTTGATTTGATATTAATCAACTTAGGCTTCTATCTTCTACTTGACTTATTGATACGTGAACTAGGGTTCCTAAATGGAACGAGAACCTAGCTATGCATTAAACAAGAACATAGAAGGGCTAGAAATGCATATAGCATTTATACCGTATTTGGTTGGAATTGTAGTAAAGACTCAACGGAGTCGAGCTTAACGAACAATTGAACCTTACGAGTATCATGGTATGATCCTACGACATTTATAATCCATTCGACTAGTCACTAGCTTTTAGAGCTTTAATTGATTTAAGTGTGCATGCTTGACACTTGTGATCTAGAGACTCAATTGAGCTCCTATTTGTGGTTTTGTGATTATTGTAACAATGTACATAATCGTATGAGTTTAGTACATCATTATATCTACTTGAGTATTGGCAAGTAAACATCTACTTGTGCATTGCATGTAAGTCCAGCTTGCATTATTTGATTTCATGTGTTGATGGTCGGACGATGAATCGTCTTCACGAGTTATGGGACTCGTGATTGCTATGTATCGCCGTACCGGAGACAATTCACACACCCTCCACTGTTGGCCACAGTGGGGAAGTTAGCCCATTGTCGTAACCAATAAAGCGCATGGATTATGCTAAATTGGCCCGAGTATCCCTCGGTATGTCGATGTATCAATCACGTACATCGGCGACGAAGCGATTTAACGGTTGTGATTGCGGGGAGCGACAAACGACAATGATTCGGTACCTTCTCTATCCCTTATGTGGCTTACTATGGGCACTTATGTGATAACAAAGTGTTAGTTGAACATGAGATTTAATTGACTGTGTTTATCTTGATTATGTATTATTGAAATACTTGAGGGGTATATCTGTAAGTATACATACTTGTACATTATGATTCTATGAACGATATGATATGTATATATTTAAACACACATACTTCTACTTGATGAATCTATTAAAGACTTGATGTGTATATATATAAATATGCACACTTATACTTAATGATTCTATGAACAGTTTGATTAGTATATATATAATTATATATACTTGCATATGATGTTTTTATGTGAACTACGGTCTAATTCATTTGATTTGTGTTTGAACAGGGAATTACACCCTGGTACATTTGAATGGTTTAGTAAGTAAGAAGAAATGGTTATCATGTGGAGTATCTAAATGATATGACGCCTCTTCGTTGGTTTTCTGTCATTTGTAAAATGACACCATGATTTCTTTTATGTTACATAATTATATGTTACATATATCTTGTAGTGGCGTACTGGGTCATTATGACTCATTCCGTACTTTGTTTTCTAGTTGCAGTAAATTGGTAGCCGCGTTGAGGTCGAGTAGATCGTGACTGTAGCAGAGCGCAGCTGATTGATAGATTGAGATTAGATCGTGCGGTTCGTTCTAGTTGCAGCAAACTTTCCCCGAGTAGTTGCTTGTGGAGTCTTATTTCTTTTTAGCATCGTCACTTATATTATGTACTTTGCTATTCTTGTGAGATCGATTTTGTAAAGTTATTTAGACTTTACGGTCGGGTAGAGTACTTGGGTATTTGTATTGATTCTTCCTTGGGCCGACGTGTTGTGTCGTGCCATTGTTCGTGGTTTTAGTATGTATTTCAGTGGTCTCCCGGACACGTAGTAGCTTTGGGGCTTTTCCTTATTCTAAATTGTTATAGTTGTTGGTTAACCCCGGTATGCTTTAGCCGCGGGTAATTGTTATAGTAGGTTGGTCCTTTGTTGAAACGTCGGCCTGGAGTGCCGATGGTTTGTTCAGCGTCTGCAATGTTGCAGCACGCGAGTTTTGTTTATTCCCCTTTGTGAGATAATGTATCTCTTGGGTTCTTTGGCTTTGGTTTCTAGCTTCATAGCTCGGGGTTTCATTTGGTTAACGCTTCCGCATCTTCGATTTTTGGAAACCCATATTTTAGTACGGCTTTATGTTCATGTTTAGAGCTTGTTAGCTTGACTGTTCTACTCGCACTTCTATTTAACAAGCGCTTGTCCTCTTCTTATGTTAGTTTCAGCGGCACGACCTTGGGATTTCGTGTTGGGATCTGGGTCGGGTCGTGACAGCATGAGCTCTACAGTGGCCCATGTTTTATCAAAACAGACCATTCTAATTGAACAAACATCCTTAGGATACCTCAACTTTTAAAAATTATGAATTTGTCCATAGAAGTAATATATGCTTTTGGTGTTACATAAAAATAAGTCAAAATAAGTTGGCATAAACTGGTGCTTGTTTGATCTTCTGGTTATCTTGTGTTATACCTAAGCATCTGCATTTGGTGTACATTCTCCCATCAGGCCACATGTACTAACTATTCAACGGCATTACTTGTCTGTAATATTATGGGTTTTTAGTTCATTTTGGTAAATGCTCCTCATTCTACAATTGTGATGTCCAACATTTCTCTTTTTTCAGGACGAAGTTGACCCACTTTCTCTTGTTGCTGATGAATTATCAGTTCTTGCTAATAGGTTACGGTCAATGGTGGTCACCAAGGTATAGGATGTCATTTCTATTGTCATTTTTTTCTATTGTCATATGGTTGGCTAGAGTTATTCTGTTCTAGAAGATGCATGCTTCAAAGGAGACTGGATCATCATCTGTCACAATAATAGACTAAGTAGACCTCATGCAGGTCCCAAAGCTTGCCTCAGCAGCAGAATATTTTTTTAAGATGGGAGTAGAGGGGAAGAGATTTAGACCCACGGTAAATCTTGCACTTCATTTAAGACAGTTTGAGTGGCCATTTTTATGGTTGCCTTAATGTTTGCTTTGATTGCTGTACTGGATATGTTATCTCTTTTTTTGTCAAGAGGTAAACTTTTTAGTGCAAACTTTACCTCTTCTTTGAGTTACTTAATAATTGCTTGAATTTAGAGCCTAGTTTAAAAGGAACACCATATATTTACTTGCTGACTTGCTGTGGGGGAGTATTTTAGTAAGATATTACAGCTTACAAAGGACTACGAACTAGAATATCAATTTTGACATTACTTGATTGTTATAAGCAAGGACAATTTAGCAAATGAGGTTAGAGTCTATTACATTGCCTTCCTCTATCATGTAGCTGATCCCTTGTAGTTGAGACAAAGGCTTAGTTGAGCTGAGTGTGGAATGTGTGATATAAACAACTTCAGGTTAAGTTTAACTTTATCATGGTTAACAGTCGACTGTTCTGGAAGGTCTCGGGTTCAAGGCCTTTGATCTACAGTACTTGCACTTTATTTGGTTTGTGCATATTGATGGATTTTTTTTATGTCTCTAAATGTAGCGGGGGTTCAAGGTTGAAAGGGGAATTCTGATTATGATATACACTGCTGACCTTTGCACACTTCTGACTCCAGCTTTGATTTGGGTAAAAATATGTCCCTTATATATATATATATATATATATATATATATATATATATATATATATATATATATATATATATCACATTTTGGAAGTGTAAGGGATCCTGTCATGGATCCTATTGTAATCTTTTTCAGATTTAGGTGCTTACTGGAGAATTTCCCCCTTACAAGACATGAGTGCACCATCCTATTGCGCTCTTGCTCCTTCTCTCGCTTTGTGTGACCTAGATCTCCTACTTTACCTATCATGTGCTCTCAATATTTATTCCTAGATTTACTGCATGGCACAGGACACGAGATAAGCCCGAGTCGCTAATATTTCATATTAATTAGGTTTAGGAGGAAGGTTTGTAAAGTTATGATTTTGGAAAATCATTATGTATAGAAACCCTTCTCCATCGTTGGGGATAAGGCTGCGTAGAGGGATCATTGATAGGGGGCACTAGGAAGGTATTTTTCATTATGTCATTGCAGTACACTTTCAATTTTTATTTATTGGGAACGCATAATTAAACCACTGGGAAGAATTGATCACATAGCTCTGCTTTGAAACAAGTTACTTAAGACTTCTTCCAAAGTGACTGGTCGTTTGTTCTCTTAGGTTGCTAGCCTTCTACATGATGATGTCTTGTATGATCTTGATCTGAGGCGTGGAATTGGCTCCTTAAATGTGGTAATGGGAAATAAGGTACTTACCTTTTTTTTTTTGATTGTGTTATAAGTATCCATCTCCCCCATCTCTCTCTCTCTCTCTCTCTCTCTCTCACACACACACATAGGCGTACACATACATCTAGAGTATGAGTTCTTATATATGTATTATTTTATCTGATTCTTTTATCGTGGTCATCAGTTTTTTAGCAAGTAAACTGAAGATCTGTAATATATGCTTGTTGTGTTATGAAAATTTTCTTAGGAACTGGAAAAGCTTTATAATAGACTTTACTCTTTAGCTTTAAACAAGGAAAAAGATATCGGGATAGATATGAAATGGGGTTGGTATTTGTAGAATTGGAAAGTTGGGTGATGTTTAGATATTTATGACAATCTGAGGGAGCCTAGAATTGTGAATTAGTGATGAATGCAATAGAGACTAATGTTCAAATATAAGTGCATTCATAAGAGTTGAAGAAAAAGGTATGTTGGTAATGATGATGGACCATGAAACGGTGTCTTTATTATGCAGGCCTACAGAATATCAAATCTAATCCAATAATAGAAAAAGGTAATGATGATGGACCATGGTTAAGAATGTGGTGGTCCAAAACAAATTCTGAGAAGAAGAAGTGGGTGGATGATGGACCTGAAAGAAAAAAAGATGAGGAAGCCTCTAGTTGTTGACATATCAGGATTGGTGCATAACTTTTAACTGTAATGGGGAAAATGAAAATGAGTGTGCATGTGCTACTATGACTTTGTTTCTTGGAGTTCCTGCGTCTGTGAGTTTGTGACTAACATCGTAAGCAGTGTGTAAGTTGAAATGTGCTACTATGACTTTGTTGCTACCATTCTATTCTTTTCCTCTTTCAAAGTTAATTTCTCTCTCAAGGGAAGACAATTAAACTTTTCTGGATTCATCTTAGTGTCTTCAAATCCTGCCCTTGTAGCAATACAATTATATGGTTTAGTGAAATTGATCAAAATTGTTGTCTTACAGTAGGCTTATCACTGTCATTCTTACTATTAAGATTTGGTGAATGCAATCAACTCCATTATACTTGGCAGATATTTCACCAATCTTGTAATATAATATGCATGTTTGCATTACATTTTGCTTAGTGGAAAACAGTTGGCATTTATTATCTGAGCTAGCATCAACAGATGATTGCATTTCTCTTGCAGATTGATCCCAGGAAAGTTAAAGTTCCACTGCGTGATCTGATGGTAAGTAAAGCGTCTTTATTTTATTATTACTATTTTCAATTTTGTTATCTCTAACTTATATCTGGAAATTGGGCTGGGAATGAATATGTGAGAGGAGTTGTTGGCTATATTGGATGGATTGATTTTAACTCACCAGTTAAATATAAACCAGCATAATGTATGGAAGATTTGAACTTTTAGCTCAATAGAAGAGGACAACTGAGAGTTCAATGATTGCATTAATGAAGATATAATTTTCTTATTGTATATGAGCTTATAAGAATTTTTCTTATATTTCCTTGGAATGAAAATTATGTGATTATTTTTCAATTGATTGTTTTATTTCATTTATTTTTCCAAGTTGCTTTTGGGAATATCGCAAGATGTCGTTTGATGCACATTGGTCAAAATTATCATCAAGCTAGCCTTTACTTTTGTTTTTTATGATCTACTAGTTTGTAGTTTAAACTAGTTGAGACGATATTTTTATATTTCAAGAAGTTGCTTGTAGGTTGGTTAATTAATATTAGGATGTAGTAGATTGATTCTTTTGGTAAACAATCAATTTTATTAACAAATTGATGTAATGATTATCTTATATTATTAATGATATCTTCTTTTACTAAAACTTTTGTTTGTTGTATTGATGAAAATGCTAAATTTATAATTCGTTAATAGAATTCATATATCAATATAAGAAATTATTTTTTAGGACGGTGGAAGTCGACCTTAATAAGTTTCCAACCAATTTTTCCAATATTACCCGTCACTATTTTTTGTAATTGCTCACCAAAAGTTTTGGCGCCAAAACATTTAGAACGCCAACAATCGGTCTTTTTTGTTTTTCCACCAAAATTTTAGAAGTAAAAGTGTTAGCGCCAAAACATTTAGGACGGAAACAATCCGTCCTTTTTGTTTTCCCGCCAATTATTTAGAACGTTTTGAAACGTATTAGGGTCGGCAAAAATTCCGTCCTTAAAAACCTTTAGGGATGGCTCGTCGTGTTGTAGACACCCCAATTTCGTACCCCTAGTATGTAACATGGCATAAACTATCAAGAATTGTTAAAAGGACTAACGAATGTCAAGTTACAGGGTTTAAAATGATAAAAATGCAAAGAAAAGGTAGGATGCATAAACAGTGAAATGCAGGGGCCAAAGTGCCAAAAAGAGGAAAGAAAGGAGCCTGGCGCCACCCACAATGACTCCTGGTTCGGCGCCCACCCCCTTCATGGGTGGCGCCCAATAGTGCTCAATGCACTGTAGCATTTTGTCTTCGGTGCAATTTTCTCAGCGCGTTGTACAAGCTGATAAAGCTCAGTGAATGAAACTTAACAACGAAGGAAGCCAGGATTCTCGCCTATAAATAAAGGCATTCGGCACTCAGAATACACACCTTTTCACCGCGCAGTGAGTGATCGCTCTCCCGAGAGAACGCCGAGAGATTTATTCCTCTAGCTCCGAAGCTCTGCCAAATCTCCCCCAAACACAAAACCAACCGGGAAAAGTAAAACCTAGCTGCCCTGTTAGGATTCCACCTTATTCCACTGATCCAAAAATCTCAAAAAGAGCAGTTGCCCTGCCCGAATCCAGACGTCAAATCCGCAAAAAGCAAGCAGTTGCTCTGCCCGATTTTCGCCGTCATCAAGCAAAAAACCAACCAGTTGCTCCGCCCGGTTCCCAAGGCTAGAAAGCAACTCTCGGAAGCAGTTACTCTACCCGAATCTCCGCAATAGCAAAACAACAACAAAAAGATTCCCTCTCTCGAAAGGATAGAGCGAGCGCAGCCTAAAATCTACTAGAAGCTAGTTGGTACGGGATAAAGCCCCCACACTTCAAAAGGTAGGCTATAAAAGTTTTATTTATTAAAAAAAATGCTATTTAGGCCGACCCCATGTAATAAAAATAAGCAGTTATGCTGCCCGGATTTCTATAAAAAAAATAGCACTAAAAAGTGTCATTATTATGGCCAAATATTTATATGTGTATTCGTAACTCCCGAAAGGAGACCGCTGCAAGTTTGTAATATATATATATATATATATATATATATATATATATATATATATATATATATATATATATATATATATATATATATGTATAGAGATGTATATTTAAACGCTTTATTATACTTGTTAAATAAATATAATAAAAATATACTTAGCCAACAAAACTTGTTTTGAGACTGAAAGGGCGAGTTGGGTGCCTAACACCTTCCCACCTCGTAACTTAGCCTCCGAACCCTTTACAAAATCTGGTTACATTTGGTTTTTCTTTATTTCTCCTTAAAATAAAGATGGCGACTCTGTTACAACATATTGAGTCCACAGTGAAGCCGGGCGTATTCCATGCGCTCTTTGCAATGTTCTTTTTACACTTTTAATTTCGTTTTCCCCTAAACAAGAGAAGATAGAATGAAAAGAGCGTTACGTTTTCTGAATCTTGTTTTCCCTAAATAAGGGAGGATGAGATACAGAAAACCCGAGGCACTCACAGTGGTCCACCATGAGGTCGGACGTATTTCACGCACTCTTTACAACGTTCTTTTTGCACTTTTAATTTCGTTTTTCCCTAAACAATGGAAGATGGAATTAAAAAAGCGTTGTCTTTTCTGAATCTTGTTTTCCCCTAAACAAGGGAGGATGAGATCCAGAGAAACCCTCAGGGCACTCACAGTGGCGACTCTGCTGGGGACATTGTTTTTATTTTAAAAGAAAAATAAAAACTGGGGGCTAGACTCATTTTCAAAAAAAAACAAGTTTTCTTTTATTTTTGGCTAAATATGTTTATTATATTTCTTTAACATTTTAAATATTACATTTTTATATATCTGTATATATATATGTGCATAACTGTGAAACTTGCAGCGGCTTCGTTCCGGGTACCGTTGCAAATACAACAAAAAAATTAGAATTTCGGGCAGGATAAAAAAAAGCAAGGGGCTTATTATTGCTTTGTTTTATTATTTCTTATCTCTGTTTTATCAATTTATTCCGCAAAATATGTAAATATTCTTCATTATGTCATATTATTTGTACATCCATACATGTTTGCATTTTTTTATCAAAAAAAAATCCGTTTCCTTTAATAGCAATATGCTTGTTTTTTTTTTCTCTTTTATATTTATTTCGCTTCTTGTATGTATATAACTTTCAATTATAATTAAAAAAAAATTCTCAAAAAAAAGTAGAAAGAAATGTTCAACTAAAAAAAAATTAGATCAAAAAGAGGGAAAAAAATTTATTCTTGTTTAAAAAAAACAAAACAATTTTATTACGTTAAGCAGATCAACACGTTAAAAGGAAATTCAGAGAGGCCTAAATGACAAAAAGGGAAAAGGTGAAAGGAGTGAAGTGGCAAAAGCCAAAAGTGATTATGAATCATGAATGAGGGCGCGGCGCCCAAATTGACTTTGGGCAATGCCCAACCTTTTCCTACGTGGTTCGTTCCTCATTTTGAACAATTTTGTCCGATGTTAGGCTCATTTTATCCGTCGGGTCGCGCATTTTTACTGTTTGGTGCACCCATTTTTTCCTGTTACTCCACCATTGAAAAACAAATTTCTTTCCTTTAATCCAGTATTGTTTTTATACATATCAGGATCTTTGTTTTTTTTTTGTACCACTAACAATTTTGCAGGGGCTGAAAAATAAAAAAATTGATTATTTATCTTTTACTCTCCTAAGAGGATTATCCGAAAGTATGTAATCGTCTCACTTCAAAGATCGTAAAAAAAGGGTTTTTTCTAAAAAGAATCGTGTGTAATATTTAATTATCTTTTCCTTTCTAAAAAAAATCGTTTCTTTTCGTAAAAAAAAGTAATAATAATAATCATTTGAAATAAAAAATAAAAAAAATCATTTTCTCAAAGAAAAAAAAAGTTTCTATTCTTTCTGATCGATGTTTTATTTAATCTTTTTCCTTGCAAGTGGACAAGACTATTATAGAATAGTATTGAAAGCAAGGGTCGAACCCACAGAGACAAGTGATCACGAACAGTGCAATTTATTGATAGCAAATTATTAATCTAAAGGGGGTTTTTATATTTATTTTATTCTAAACTACTATCTATATTTAGATGTTTAATTAATTAGCAGTAATAACAGATATGAAGATCTTATGGTGGGTGGCAATCTAGGATTCTGGGTTTCACTTGTATCTCCTTTATGTTCAATTCATAAAAATTATCATTCAATGTCTTGGGTTCGTTCACTAAAGATAGATATAGTCTGCTGAACAATTGGTTCAGCCTCCATCCCCGCAAAATTCATCCATTCTATATCCTAAGCACAGGAACTGTCAATCTAGCTGTCACCTAGATTTATGATCTATCTGTCACCTAGATCATGTAAGAACCTGGTCCTAACTTATCACTCTCGTGCATCGATAGGTCCAATTTATTGTGTTGGTGAGCCAGTGTACGACATATGCACATTGGTCATGCAGTTATCCGCACCTCTAGGCCTTTATTATTTGCGATTACATTCATTTGTTCAAAGCAAAATAATATAGGGATTGATAAACAACACAATCAACAAGCATTGAATGAACATATATAAGAATCAAAACATAAATTTGATACAAGTTACCTCCCACCTCCTAGATTATGGATGATTTAGTTCATCATAGACAATGAACAGCACATGGAGATGATCGGATACATGTTTTGATCTTCAATACTTGAAATTACACAATCTAACTATGTTATACAATCTAAAAACTACCTAAAATCTACTAAAGAGAGCTTCCAGCCGTCCTCCTCTCTTTTGGCTCGGCATCTGACTTCTATATATACTCGGGAGTTGTAATTCAATCGGATGACTGTGTGAAAATCCGAAAATCAAGCATTCTGACCACCTTGCGGTCGCAAGGTGTTGGGTACCTTGCGTCCGCAAGGTCTCCAGTATGTCCGGCCTTTGGAATTCTGGCTTGTGACTTTATGATCCGTACTGCCTACCTTGCGGTCGCAAGGTCTGAGGCACCTTGCGTCCGCAAGGTCTCCAGAATTGACAGAATTTATTTCTTCTTCATTTTTCCTCTTTTGGCCCTTCTTCAAATTTGCACTTAAAACCCTGGAGTTTCGCATATTTTCACAAATAACCCTGAAACTTACAAAACTCACCGAAAACATATATTAGTAGCCAAATGCCTCGTGAAATAGCACAATTTAAGTCATAGAAGCATATAAAATCGACGTATAAAATACATCGATCAAATACCCCCAAACTTGAACTTTGCTCGTCCACGAGTAAACAATACTTATAAATACAAAAGCATATAAATAACAATAATGAAAAATCTTTTTTGAGGGTGACACTATTTACACTCCTCTATAAACCCACAAACTCAAGGAGACTCTTTCGAGTGACTCGACTAAGCAGATAAATACAAAAACTAATAAATACAAAAACAACTAAAAATTAAACTACAAATAAAAATAAAATCTTTTTTTTTTTTGCTTCATCCTTAAGTGATAGGTGTATGGTATGCAAGTAATCTCAGTTCGATGCTCACCACATACATAGGCTTAGTCACATAAAATCAACGGATCTTTTCTTAAGACTGCTACTACTTTTAATTTCTCTGTGTGTGTGATCACCAGTCTTAAAGAATATCTTAACTAAAACAGTTTTAATAAGCTAAACACCACATTCATATGAAAATCAAAGTTTATAAGAAAAGCATGCATTACGAATTATGATATCTACCATCCAAACCCGGTCAATTACAGATAGAAAGGTCCCAAGGATTTAAAAGACTTATACATCCATCCCATGCACTTCTATGTATGACATACAATGCTCTCCTATCCCCATGACTTGTAATAGCTAAGATTATGCTAACACAGTGAGCTTTAGGGTGAATGATAATGAACATGAAGTGTGTGATCAATTTCATATGACTCACTTGACAGTTAAAACAGCAAAAGCATTGGCAAGAAGATCATTAGGTCTTTATTTAGCTTGCAATGTAAGGCCAAGGTAATGGGGGATATGAAGGAAAGGTATTGGAATTCAAAGTGAGAGAGTAAGACTACCCTTTATCCCTCATACTTCCAAGCAAAAGGAAGTTTTCCCTTTTTAGGCTAGGACCTGCAAAGACCACAAGTGGAGGGGTGCTTTTTGTTACTTTTCACTTTTCTTCTTTTCCCCCCCAAACTTGTTTTGGGCAATAAATGTTTCTAAAAATATCACATCATTCTAATCAGCAGAATTTTCTAACATATTTTCTCTTGAAAGATATGCTTCCATCTTTTTGCACCCTTCTTCTTCCGTTTCATTTTTCGTCGATTCATAATTTTTTCTTTTCTTTTCTTTTTCTATAATCTTTTTTTTTTCGACGACGGAAAGAAGAAGTCTTCCGAAAAATAGCCTAACTGAAAAGAAGTGGTCCTCCAAAAACAAATTTCCCACCCACATCCTACTCTCTCAAAGGGTAGGCTAAAAGTGTATAGGCTTTTAGGGTTAAGTTAATGTGGGTAATAAAAACGATGACGAATGGGGGTTTAAATAGTGTGCTTAGCACACTCCATTCTTTTTCTTTAGGCTCAACGAGGACACTAGGGATATTTTTAGTATAGGTCAGGGAATATTTAGGTTTTTAACGATCCAAAGATGGCCTAAGTCATTTCTTAATGCCAAATGCTCATGAAGTATTTAAAGCAAGTAAGACAACACAAAATATCATATCAACTATGGGAATTGGGGGTTGAATGTTTAGCATCACTGGATTTCACATAAGCATTCGCTAAGACAGATGGTAGGGACAATTGAGAATAACATGCAGACACGGTTCGAAAGTGTGCTTGAGATATATAAATGAGAAAAATCCAGGGGATCTAACTATCATGCAATTGACCCTAAGTCACAGTTTAATGCAACAATTATGTTCGAATGGCTATGCATCATATTCTTGTGCATATTTTGTTGTAACGAAGTAGGTGTTATGAACTTTATAAAACTATTCTAATCAATCCATAATTATGACTGGTGTGGGTGCATGAAGAATTTGGAGAAAAGTAAAAGTTTCGCAAAATTAAGTAAATTCCAGAAGGATCTACGGACTAACTATGCGGTTCATTGCATTAACTCCTCATCGACTACGACTAGCACTACCACACCTAAACTCGAGGATGAAAATTTTGAATTTATAAATTTTTTTAAATTTTTTTTTTAATAAGAAAATTGGCGGTGGCGATGACACAATTGATGATGGATCCCCACAAGAGGAACCCACGAGCAACCAATGTGAGTGTATTCTGGTCAAGGCAACACCTCCGAAAATAAGAAAAAATAAAAACAGGAAAATAGGGTGAAGAGGTTAAATGGTCATCGTATAAAGAAATTTTTCTTCACCCTAGAAACATAGCCCAACTCCACTCCTCCTTAGGCTAGGACCTGCTAGGACTCTAAATTTAGAATCTCCCCCCCCCCAAACTTAAATTCTATTTTGTCCTCAAAATTGAGGAACATACGAGAGGATTGATGGGGAAGGACAAATATCAAAAGGAAATAGCAGGTCCACCTAACGAAAGAGGATGGAACTTGGGCCTCGACTCACGGTGAGTCGGGCGGAAATAACGAATGAGGATGTAACTCGGGGATCGTGCCAGGAGGCAGCCCGTAATAGGCGGAGATGTGACGACCCGACCCGGACCCCAATGCGAGATCCCGAGCCGCGCCGTCCAAATAATCAATTAACACAAGCATGCACAAGTAGGATTATAAAATTCATGTGAGTCGGGCGGAAATAGCAGGTCCACCTAACGAAAGAGGATGGAACTTGGGCCTCGACTCACGGTGAGTCGGGCGGAAATAACGAAATTGGAGGAACATAAGGTGGTGGTGCCACATAAGGTTCCTCTTCTTCTTGATCTAACTCTTTTTCAACTTCAATTGAATTATTATTTTTCTCTACTTCTATCTCTTTATTCTGAACCTCTTTTTCATGTTCCTTATTTGGAACTTCTATTTCTACTTCAACTTCTACTTCTTGATTATTTACTTCATTCTCTTTGCTAATATCACTATCTTTTTCGATTTCTATTTCAGAATTTTCTATTGTAACAGGAACATTAGAAGAAGGATCAGGATCACTTACCTCTTCACCTATTACCTTACCGCTTCGCAAGACGGTGATTGACTTGGCTTGCTCGGTTTGACTAGGGAACTTCCCTTCTTCTCTTTTATCAGCTCCAGAATTTTCAATGTGTTTCTTCAAATTTTCAATCTCTTCAAGCATATATTTCATCAATGCTACTTGACCTTTACTTGCTACTTCTTGTTTGGGAACTTCTTCAATTCTCAATTGATTTTGATTTGGAAACTGTGGAGGTTGTGGTGGTTGAGGTTGGAATTGTTGAGGTTGCAAAGGCTTATTTCCTCCCCAAGAAAAGTTAGGATGATTCCTCCAACCAGGATTATATGTGTTTGAATAAGGATCATTCCTTGGCCTTTGAGGGTACATATTCATAGCATTAGCCTGTTCAGAATACATAGCACTTGATGGACAAAAATTAGTAGCATGAGAATATAATCCACATAAAGCACATGCTTCTTGAATTTGCCAATTTTCAAATTGAGCTTGAGTATTTGAATTATCTTGCAATTGATAAAGACTTCTATTTTTACCTCTAGCACTTTTCTGTTGAGAATTAATACTTAACATCTCAAATAATTCTTCTAGTGCTTCTGGTGTCAATTCTATTGATAGAACCACCGGTTGCACTATCAACCATAGTTTGTAAGCTTGGCGAAAGACCATGATAAAATTGAAGCACTAACACATGTTGAGCCAAATTATGATGAGGACACATAATGAGCAGATTTTTAAATCTATCCCATGACTCATGGAATGTTTCCCCTGGTTTATTTTGAAAAGACATGATTTGTTTTCTATATTCAGTAAGAGATGCATGCTTATAGAATTTACTCATGAACAAATCATATAATTGAGCCCAAGTATAAACACTATTAGGTGTTAGGTTCATAAACCATCGTTTTGCCAATTCTTTTAATGCACTTGGAAAGTATTTCATTTTGATTTGATCTTCGGTCAACCCTCCTAAAGGAAAAGTACTCATCATGTATTCATATTCTCTTAAGAAACTGATTGGATCTTCATGGGGCATCCCATGAAAAGATGGTATTGAATTAAAATAATGACATTTTAACTCAAAATTCCTTACAGCATCTGGCAAGATTAAACATGATGTCACAACATTTAACGAAGGTCTACTAAAGTCATTAATAGTTCTTTGATTTATCACTACTTCCATATTTCTTCTTGCAGGTTCTTCTTCTCTTTGATTCCGGTTAACTGGGTTAACTGGATTTTCAGGATTTCTATTATTATTATTTTCTTCCATTGTAGGATCATACAGAGGATCCTCTTGATGCAATTGTTCTTGATTATCAAACTCGGGAGCTAGATTTTCAAGGACTTCTTGATTTATTCTAACAATATTAATATCTTGATTCAATTCTACCAATTTAGGATTCAAAGATCGACGACCGTGCATAAAAATAAATTAAAGCAATTTAAAAACAACTGACTATTAAAAATAAAATAAAATCTTTTTGTATTTTTATTTTTTTATAAAAACTGAAAATTTAAACTAAAACTAAATTAAAATAAAAACTACGCTACCAACAAACTAACTACGTGAACTAGCTTGTCCACGGCAACGGCGCCAAAAACTTGATCGATGTTTTATTTAATCTTTTTCCTTGCAAGTGGACAAGACTATTATAGAATAGTATTGAAAGCAAGGGTCAACCCACAGAGACAAGTGATCACGAACAGTGCAATTTATTGATAACAAATTATTAATCTAAAGGGGGGTTTTATATTTATTTTATTCTAAACTACTATCCATATTTAGATGTTTAATTAATTAGCAGTAATAACAGATATGAAGATCTTATGGTGGGTGGCAATCTAGGATTCTGGGTTTCACTTGTATCTCCTTTATGTTCAATTCATAGTAATTATCATTCAATGTCTTGGGTTCGTTCACTAAAGATAGATATAGTTTGCTGAACAATTGGTTCAGCCTCCATCCCCGCAAAATTCATCCATTCTATATCCTAAGCACAGGAACTGTCAATCTAGCTGTCACCTAGATTTATGATCTATCTGTCACCTAGATCATGTAAGAACCTGGTCCTAACTTATCACTCTCGTGCATCGATAGGTCCAATTTATTGTGTTGGTGAGCCAGTGTACGACATATGCACATTGGTCATGCAGTTATCCGCACCTCTAGGCCTTTATTATTTGCGATTATATTCATTTGTTCAAAGCGAAATAATAGAGGGATTGATAAACAACACAATCAACAAGCATTGAATGAACATATATAAGAATTAAAGCATAATTTTGATACAAGTTACCTCCCACCTCCTAGATTATGGATGATTTAGTTCATCATAGACAATGAACAGCACATGGAGATGATCGGATACATGTTTTGATCTTCAATACTTGAAATTACACAATCTAACTATGTTATACAATCTAAAAACTACCTAAAATCTACTAAAGAGAGCTTCCACCGCCCTCCTCTCTTTGGCTGGCTCGGCATCCGACTTCTATATATACTGGAGTTGTAATTCAATCGATGACTGTGTGAAAATCCGAAAATCAAGCATTCTGACCACCTTGCGGTCGCAAGGTGTTGGGTACCTTGCGTCCGCAAGGTCTCCAGTATGTCCGGCCTTTGGAATTCTGGCTTGTGACTTTATGATCCGTACTGCCTACCTTGCGGTCGCAAGGTCTGAGGCACCTTGCGTCCGCAAGGTCTCCAGAATTGACAGACTTTATTTCTTCTTCATTTTTCCTCTTTTGGCCCTTCTTCAAATTTGCACTTAAAACCCTGGAGTTTCGCATATTTTCACAAATAACCCTGAAACTTACAAAACTCACCGAAAACATATATTAGTAGCCAAATGCCTCGTGAAATAGCACAATTTAAGTCATAGAAGCATATAAAATCAACGTATAAAATACATCGATCACTTTCAAATTAAAAAAATCAACAAAAAAAGATTACTAAAATAAAGATTTCTCTGTCAGAGTTGAACTACGATGACCTGAGCCTCGTAATGAGGAACGTAGGCAGCCTTCGGGTTCGGTCAAATGCTTTGATTTACTCTTCAAAAAAAAGTGTGTTTTCCATGTGTTTTCCTTTTTCTAAAAACATGTAAAGACAGGAACTTCCCTCACCATTATTCTCAATTGTCATTTCTAAATTCATCTTTCTTCTTAACCTTTCATAAATGCATCACTACTTGATTAGTGCATCGTTCACTCTCGATTTCAAAAAAAAAATCAGTAAGTCCTACTTCGAGATGTCAGGGTCTACCACTTCTAAAAAAATAAAAAATAAATAAAAGAGAAAACAGATAAAAAAATCGATAGGGAGACAGGGAAGAAATGAAAGCTTGGAAAGCCAAGAAGCCAAGATAGCAGAAAAGTCTGGAAAGCCGGGAAATCCAGAAAATTCTGGCGACTCAAGGATCATAAAAGTAAGATCCCGATTCCCGGTTAGCTTGAATTGTGTGCAATGCTCGTATTTCTTATTTGGTTGATTGCTCGTTTGGTTTGTGAGAGAGTCTAAATGTGTATGAGAGATCACATTAAGACCAAAACACTTTTAAGAGATGTCTTATAGTTGTTGACTTGCTAAAGTCAAAAGTCGTAACTCGACGATAGTCGAAATGCGACGCGATTGAGAGTTTATTCGGGTTTTGGTGTTCCTGACCTCGATTTGGTCCCAGATCTTTACATGATGATTAAATAACATGTTTAGATGTGTTAGACTTCTAATTGGATGCATTCCATAAGTCTCGTGAAGTTTTGACGCCTCGAGAATAGCAATTCTCCTTTTCGCGTAGTTTGAGATTGAGCCGGGCGATCGTCTCGTCTTTCGGGAACTTATTTCCCCTATCTGTTGTTCATCATCTAAGAGGCATTCAGGCCTATTTTGTAGCCCTTATAGGTGTTTACAATCATGGGTTATCACCCGTCGGTTTGTGGTTTCATTCGATGTTTCGATAGTAAGTTGTTACGGCTTGCGTCGGTTTTGCCCCGGGTTGTTTCGGGTGTTGTTTATGGGAGTTTAGACCTACTTTAAAAGTGGTTTGAGACTTGTGTGGTTTATCCAAGGGTTTGAGTACTTTAAGGGTTGAATTATAGGTCGTTTCGAAGCTTTAAGGCTTGCGGTTGCATGCGGGAACGATCGGACGCAAACGAGACAACAAGAAAATTTCAGCAAGTGTAATAAGGGACCATGCGGTCGCTTTGTATTCCTCCATGCAACCGCATGGGTCTTCAGCCCTGTTACGGGCAGATTTGTGGATTTTTCCCATTTGCCTATCATATCCCCACCCAAACCCATCCTAAACTAACCCTAAACCTTCCTAAGTGTCTTATGATTTGTCCTAACCATCTATTAGAGTTTTAGGGTGAGATTAAGGTGGTTAATTAAAGAGAAACACCCCACTAATCTAAACTACACCCACTTACCTTATAACACATATAAGCCTCCAACACTTCACTAAAGCCTCTCATATTCAGCCATACCTCACCAAAAACGTGGGAGAGCTTGAGAGAGGAGATTTCTAGGGTTCTTGAGGGTTCTACCTTGGAGGCCAAAGCTTGGGACCTTCTTCCCCCAATCTACACCATAGTTTTGAAGAGGAGGTCAAGGAGAACAACACCCACCACCAAGATTTCGGGATTGAACCTTGAGAGGGCTGAACCAAGGTAAGTTTCTACCCCTCTTTCTCCTTCTTTTGGCTCCATTGACCCTAGGGAAACAATCATATTTGCTAAGTGAGGTCAATGGATGCAATTTCTAGGGTTGTTAGAGATGCCATGAACCCTAGGTTTCCAATTGTTGATAGAGCTTGGTTGAACCTATGTGAGACTTTGATTTATATGAAATTCACATGTTAAATGGTCTATTAAACTTGGCTATATGAATTGTTCATGGGTATTGAGCTTGATTGGTAGAGATACTTGGAAGGGGATTTTTGCCCTTATTACGTTTTGGCTTATTAACATGATGGTAAGCATGATTATTATGTTATATATGTCTAGTAGAGTATATTAGACCATGTTGTGTGATTAAATCATATTTTGGGGAATATGATTGGTGAGGTGAACTAAATGAAGTTATGCTCAAATTGATGAATTTGTTCTATGTTGCATTGATAAATGTTTTATTGGGTTTATGTAAGTTCAACGAACTTGGGAGGATGGCTATTGATGATAGTTATGAATATAGGGGATATTGAGACCCATGGCTTCCATGCCCTAAATTTTGGAAAAAGGGTAGATTGGACTCGACGGAGTCACTATAAGTTCTATAATGTGCTAAACGAACTTGGGTTGAAATCCTACGACGATTGGATTTCGTTTAATTAATGTTGTGATATGCATAGTCTCCAAACTTTAAACGGAATTATAATTATGATGACTTTATGGATTTTTAGGCTTGGGAATTAAGCCCGAATGACTATCGGGATTTGGTTGTAAACTTTAATGAATTGTTACGGTGTGGATTTATAAAACACATAAAGAATGAAATGTGTTAGTAAGACTCAACGGAGTCGTTATAAGGCCAATAAAATGATAAAGAGCCTTGGGTTGAAACCCTACAATGTTTGGGTTTGTTTGGGTTATGTTTGTGCGCACCGGGTTTTTGGTTTGTGTCCAATTGAGACACTCATGTCGTGGAGACTTATTAGAGATATATCTTGAGCATGCTTGCTAGAGCATGGGACAATAGAGACCAACGTATGGTCACGGGTATATTAAGTGTAGATTAAGAAATAATTCTCCCTTAAGGATTTTGGGTTGCGTGTATATGAAAACACTTGTGAGAAAGTGACTACGGAGTAGTCATGATGTTCTTGAGTATGGAATTAGTGAAGTCGATCATGTATGACAATTAGGACTATGATTGAGTCCGGTGTACTTAAAATAAAGACTAAAATATTAAGTCTTGATTTGTGGATATTCTTAGACTAACGTAGTAGTCTTTGGTTTGATTTTAAGTTGAGGATTATTGTAGACCTCACATTATGATTTATTGAGCTTGTATGCTATGCTTGATTTGGGTGATGACTTGAGGAATAATGAGTACCTCAATATGTAGTTCTTGAACTAAACTTGTAAGTTAGTTGAACACATTGGTTATATGCAAATATATGCAAATATATGCATTGTTCATGATACTTGGTAGAACATTATGTCCTACTTGATTTTATGCAAATATGTGCATGGATTATGGGATTTTGTGGAGCATTATGCCCTACTTGTTTATATGCAATTATGTGCATGGTTTATGAGATTGTTGTAGAGCATTATGTCCTACATGATTTAATGAGCCCGATAATAACGAACTTGGTCTCATTGGTTTATGCAAGTAAATATCTACTTGACCGTTTTGGGTTTAAGTCCAGCTGGCGGGTTTGGTTGTTGTGTCGGCAATGGGACGATTCATAGTCTTTGGAAACAATCGCTATGAATCGTTGCATTGGTTCCCTTTCTCCTCACTATTTGGCCAATAGTGGGATGTGGTCTCGAGATAGAGCCATCTCAGCCTACTTTCGAGCTCCCATTTCTCATCCGGAGACTGGATGAATGTAACGAGTACTCATTAAAGGAAATCTGATGAGTTGTGATTATTTGGGGACGAAACCCCAAGGTATGATTGATTGGGTATTGAGCCCGGATCTTGGTTCGAGATTGGATCTCATGGTAAGCTTGGTTGGGTGTTGGACCCGGTTTTGGTTGTAACGGTTCGATTTACGTTTCCTGTTACACATGTTTATTTATGAGCATTTATATGAAAGATATTATGCTACATGATTTATGTGAGTTTATGTGCTTTAAAAATTAAGTACATGTTTCTTGTTGGTATACTAGCATGATACCATGATTTTTATATGATTGCACATTATGCCATGCCATGAAATAATATGCCATATAGTTGCATTTAGAAACTTACTGGGTCATTATGACTCACTCCGTGTGATTGTTTTCCCTAGTGTGTGCATCGATCCCGTTAGTACGCGCGACGGCTTCGGATAGCGATTTCTAGCAGGTGGTCTTCCAAGCCATAAGCTTGGAGTTAATTTATTATTAATGTTGTTATTTATCAGTGAGACTCGGATGTAAAGTTATGTAGACTTTACTTGGGTAGATTGTAGTATTATGTTATTATTGTGTATTTGGGAGCCGGTTGTATAGCCGAGCCTTTGTATCCTTAGAATTTATTCTCGTTGTCATTTCGAGCATGTGTGGCTCGTTTATTCTAGTTTTGTGTTATTGTTGTTCCTACCTCCGACAGTTTTAGTCGTGAGATCTTGGTTGGTGGTTTAGCATTTATATTATATTGTTATAGTTGAATTGTCCCTCCGGCATGTTGTAGCCGCTGAGTGGTGTTTATCGTTGGGATTTTGTCTGGCCATGGTTGCCGATGGTTTGTTGCGCGTGTCTAATATTGCATCACGTGCGTCGAATTTTTGGGCCGAGAGATTTACTATCTCTTTGGTTGTTTATATTTAGGAGCTTGTTAGCTCGGGTCCCATTGTGGTTTTGCTTCCGCAGGTTTTAGTTTTTATTATCCTGTATCGCCGTTATGGCTTTGTCTTCTTGTCTTGAGCTTGTTGGCTCGTCTTTTGTCTCGCACCATTATGCTTAGCAAGTGCTTGTTTGTCTCTTAGCTTGTCCTGATGGCACGACCTTGGGATTTCGTCTTGGGATCCGGGTCGGGTCGTCACAATAAGTAATAATTCAGGACTAGGGGCTTTCAAACCCTAGGGGTGTCTCTTTTGCCCATATTGATGCCTACAGCCCATCCTTGCAAGAGTATGCTCACGAATCCATTTGGTGTCTGTTATTTCGAAAGTCCAACCAAGTCCTCAAATTAAGCTTTCCAAAGGTATTTATCTATATTTGAGTCTGGTAAATTCTTGCTTCTTCTATATTAGCTTGTCGAGTCTTCTTCTTGGTCTTTGAGCACCATCTATCGTTGAAGTATCGGTTGTATGTAAAAAAAATGACTCCATGTAAAAACAGTAAAACTACACGACTCATGTAAAAACATGATGATGAATCATACGAGTTAAAAATATAAGTTTGATGATGAATCATTTCGAAACATGGACCCACAAACCATTAAAAATATAAGTTTGATAAAGCAACCTTCTTTCTTGGTGAAAGGTCATCTTCGACCCATTGCGACTGGGCTATTAAATGACACACTGGGGGCTACCACCATATACCAAAGTCTAACCATCTCTAAAATCCAGCTTCCCAAAACTAGGTCTGATCCACTCTTATATATACATCCATCAAGAGTGACCACCTTTTTATCCCAAGAGAGAGAAGACATATATCTCTTCAAGCACTCTCTCAAATTGCTCCGAGAGGTCAACAACAAAAAAAGAGAAGAAGGAAAAGAAAAAAAAAAGTGCAAGGTTGAAAATAAAATAAAAAAAGAGGCCTATACATTAGAAAAAAAAGGGGGGGAGAAAAAGAAAAAAAAAAGAAGCCTCTCCTGAGCGATTTCCTCAAAATCTCTCTCGCAAAAAAAAGAAGAGAAAAAGAACAGTCACTCTTGGACAACCCAATAACCCACAACCAAAGCCAAAAGCCGATCTCTCAATACCTACAACCAGGTCCAAAAACCAAATTCTCATCCCAACCCACAGCCTAGAAGGCCAGCCAATAATCATTTTGGTGATCGCCTTTAAAAAAAAAAAAAAAAAAAAAAAACCAAATCCACAACCCAAAATGCCTTTGAACCAAAGGCCAATCAAACCCTCAACCTTAAAGCCAATCTAACCCCAAATACTTAAACACTATACCCTAACCTAGTTTCCACCTATAGCTTTGTTTCAATCGGTTATAACATGATCTGGATCCAGGACAGAACTCCTTGCTAAAAAACACATAAAATTATCACACGATAAATGTTAAATAAGGTCCAGAAACTTATGATACTCGGGGATAAACTCTGGATCATGACTCTTCTTTTTGTCCATTAGAGTCGTCCCACTTTCTCTGAGCATACACATTTCTGTCTCCCACAAAAGTCTCTCCCAATCGAGTCTTTCTGGGGCTGCCTCCATTTAATCTCTTCAAAAACTTGCCCGTCCCATCTTACAAAATTTGGTTCATCGAGTCATCTCGGGGCTTCTCCCGCCGAACTCATTGGATACATAAAGGCTCATCATCTCCAGAAACAGATGTCCTTTCCATCTGGCCTGAAGAAACGAAGAAGCTACAAATGCTTGATCCCTCAAGAATAAGCGGCTTATCTTTGCATGCATTGAAAGACCGGCTCCCTATGAGGTAAAAGCTCGCTAGGTTGAAAACCCGAAAGGGCGGCCTAGACAAAAGTTATAGCACTAAAAAAGAAGAAGAAAAAAGTGATCACTCCGAGGCGTCGATTAGTAGGATTTACTGATCTTCTGATTGAATTCCTTTCTTGGATGATGCACTAGTCAAAAGACTGAAAAGTAACCCTAAACTTCACCCACCTTCATCTCAAATATCACCATTAAGTCCTATACTCATAACCCTTCAAAGCCAACCAGAAACCACATCTCAAGCTCTTATTTTACATTTCCATCACCTTGCCTTATCTTGTCTTAACATCTTTAAGAAACGGATGATACACATGCACATTCAAAAGTCCTTTTTTAAGAGAAAAAAGAAAGTTTCATTCGCATGCTTGCATCTTTTGTTTGCATCCTTTAACTGCATCTTATCAGGTCTTATGCTGCATCGGCCCTTGAAAAAATATAAATGTTCTACCAACATCTCGCCAAGGACCACCTCCCAAAGATCCTCAGCAGCATCGCAGCATCGCTTTCCCTATCCTGGGGAAAGCCCGTTTAAAAGGTTCCATCATTTCCCCTATTCTGGGGGAAACACGTTTTAAAAGGTTGTATCGTTTTCCTTATTCTAGGGGAAACGTGTTTTAAAGGTTGCACCGCTTTCCCTATTCTGGGGAAGACACGTTTTAAAAGGTTCCATCGTTTTCCCTATTCTGGGGGAAACGAGTTTTAAAAGGTTCCATTGTTTTCCCTATTCTGGGGGAAACATATTTCAAAAGGTTGCATCGTTTTCCCTTGATCGATGTATTTTATACGTCGATCTCATATACTTTTATGACTTAAATTTAGCAATTCCACGAGGCTTTTGGCTACTGATATGTGTTTTTCAGTGATTTTATGAGTTTCAGGGTTTTAGGTGAATTTATATGTATTATGAGGCTTTTTGGTGAAAATTCCAAGAAGGGGCCAGAGTGTAAATTGAAGAATAAAGAACAGAAGACACGGCTGGACACCTTGCGGCCTACCTTGCCTCGCAAGGTAGGCGAAAACTTCAGTTCAAGCCCCGTAAATTAAAGCACCTTGCGGACGCAAGGGTGTTGTGACCTTGCGACCGCAAGGTAGTCAGAATGCAATTTTCTGGGTTTTCACGCCAGACTGGAAGACCTAAACCCCCTACAACTCCATGGTATAAATAGAGGCCGGTAGCCAAAGCCTTAGGACGGCCAGAAAGTAGTTTTTATAGCTTTAGCGTAGGATTTAGCGTGTATAACATAGTTTAGTTATTGTAATTATAGTTTTGAATATCGATTCATGTATTCTATCATCTCCATGTGTTGTTCATCTTCAAGGATGAACTAAACATCCATTAATCTAGGAGTTGGGAGGTAACTTGTATCGAATCTATGTTTTAATTATATTTTTATTCATTCAATTCTTGTTGATTGTGGTGATTATCAATCCCTCTATTATTTCACTTTGAACAAATGAATGTAATCGTGAATAATAAAGGCCTAGAGGTGCGGATAACTGCATGATCAATGTGCATATGCCGCATTAATCGGCTCATCATCACAATAAATTGAACCTATCGATGCACGAGTGATAAGTTAGGGTCAGGTTCCATATATGACCTAAGTGACAGTTAGATCATATGTTCTTGTGCCTAGGATATAGAATGGATGAATTATTTGAAGATGGAGACTGAACGGTAATTCAACAGGCTATATCTATATTTCGTGAACGAACCCAAGAAATATCTCCACCATAAGATCTATACTTTATTAAAATAAGCCATAGAAGAGATACAAGTGAAACCCTAATCCTAGATCTCCCTCCACCATAAGATCTTCAATGTCTGTAATTGCTGCTAATATAGTTAACTTTAAAATAATAATTAGTTTAGAATACAATCAATATAAAACCCCCCCCCCTTAGTTTAATAAATTGCTACCGATAATCGTGTTATCTGTGATCTTCTTGTCTCTGTGGTTCGACCCTTGCTTCCCAAAACTATTCTCCAATAGTCTTGTCCACTTGCAAGGAAAATAATTAAAATAAGACATCGATCATCCATATTCTAGGGAAGACGCGTTTTAAAAGGTTACATCGTTTTCTCTATTCTGGGGAAGACGCGTTTTAAAAGGTTCCATCATTTTCCTTATTCTGGGGGAAATGCGTTTTAAAGGTTGCATCGTTTTCCCTATTCTAGGGGAAGCGCGTTTTAAAAGGTTGCATCATTTTCCTTATTCTGGGGGAAACGTGTTTTAAAGGTTGCATCGTTTTCCCTATTCTAGGGAAGACGCGTTTTAAAAGGTTCCATCGTTTTCCCTATTCTGGGGGAAACGCATTTTTAAAAAAAAGTTGCATCAGCTTTCTCTATTCTGGGGAAAGGGAATTAAGAAGTGGCATTCAGCTTTCCTTATTCTGGGGAAAGGGCATTTAGAAGTGGCACCGGTTTTGCCTATTGTGGGCGAAACGCAGCCGAGTTCTATCGATTTTGCCTATTCTGGGTGAAACGCAGCCGAGTTCCATAATTTTTTACTATTCTGGGCGAAACGCAGCCGAGTCCCACCGGTTTTGCCTATTCTGGGCGAAACGCAGCCAAGTCCCACCGGTTTTGCCTATTTTGGGCGAAACGCAACCGAGTCCCACCAGTTTTGCCTATTCTGGAAGAAGCGCAGCCGAGTCCCACCGGTTTTGCCTATTCTGGGTGAAACACGAAGTTCCACCATTTAATCTTTGCAGTGAGTCCGTCGATTTTGCCTATTCCGGGCGAAACGCAGAGCTCCACATGGTTTTGCCTATACGCGAATCCCACGGTTTTGCCTATTAAAGGCGATACGCGAGTCCCACCGCCTATTCGGGCAAACGCAACCAATTCTACCAGTTTTGCCTATTTTGGGCAAAACGCAGTCGAGTCCCATCAATTTTGCCTATTCTGAGCGAAACGCAGCTGAGTTCCACCAGTTTTGCCTATTCTGGGCAAAACGTAGCCGAGTCCTACCGGTTTTGCCTATTCTGGGCGAACGCAGTCGAGTCCCACCAGTTTTGCCTATTCTGGACGAAACGCAACCGAGTCCCATTAGTTTTGCCTATTCTGGGTGAAACGCAGTCGAGTCCCACCAGTTTTGCCTATTTTGGGCGAAACGCACCATCCATCCCACCCAGTGGTTGTTGTTTGTTTGCATGAGGCCGAACTACGTTTGGTCTGATTCCTTTTATTAAGGGATACGTAGGCAGTCTATTTCGGTAGGTCCGACCACCAGAGCATTTTATTGCATATCTGCTTAAAAACTACGATAACCTGCTATAACCGACTAAATATGTCTAGGGTATGTGAGATTTGAACTGCACCCTATAAATTGTTGCATTATAACTGCTACATCTTGCATTACTCCCCATTATAATTTCTACGAAATTTGGGATTCTATTTCTTATCAACGATGTTCGTTTACTCGGTAAGCTTCGGGTTACCCATAAACTCCATCGTTTAGGGGCTTTGTAGACACCACAATTTTGTACCCCTAGTATGTAACATGGCATAAAATATCAAGAACTGTTAAAAGGACTAACGAATGTCAAGTTACAGGGTTTAAAATGTTAAAAATGCAAAAGAAAAAGTATGATGCATAAACAGTTAAATGCAGGGGACAAAGTGTCAAAAAGAGGAAAGAAAGGAGCCTGGCGCCACCCACAATGACTCTTGGCACCGCGCCCACCCCCTCCATGGGTGGCGCCCAATAGTGCTCAATGCACTGTAGCATTTTGTCTTCAGTGCAATTTTCTCAACGCGCAGTACAAGCCAATGAAGCTCAGTGAATGAAACTTAACAACGAAGGAAGCCAGGATTCTCGCCTATAAATAAAGGCGTCCAACACTCAGAATACACAACTTTTCACCGCGCAGTGAGTTGTATTTCAGTACATGCACATTTTTAAAGTTTACTGAATCAATTATTCTCGGTATTTCTAGAAATTTGAGTTTTGCCTTGTTTATTGGATTTACTTGGAGACCCTTAATGAATTTCACTAAACCTGACTTGAGACCTTAATTAGACCTTAATTAGAGTGGATTAAGCCTAACTTAAAATTTTAGCACTAAGTCCTCAATTAGGGACATAATCTCACTTAAAAATTGACCTATCATAGCCTGACACATGGAATCCACTCACATCCTAACCTTGGTGCCTTGAGATATCAGATTTTCTCCACTCATTACACCTCCTACCTTAGATATTTTCAGCCACCATTGATGAGAGCTTGTGTGTGCGAGATTCTTGGTGAGATTAGTGTGTGTTTTGTGATTTCCCGGAGATCCGGCCACCCGATTTTGGATTCGAGACCACCCAATCGTAGCTATCGACGAGGAGACTACTAATCATTGGTTTTTTTTCATTTTCTTCAGCTTTTAATGGGCTCAAGGTAAGCTGCAAATTTCCATAATTTTGTATGCTAGATTGTTTGTCATGCTAATCTTCATTACAGTTGCTTAGATCATGCTAAGGAAGAGTTTTATCAAGTTTATAAAATGTTTTGATGCTTCTATGAAATCTGGAAAAAATTTCATGGATCTTGACTTGATGATTTTGGTCTTGGGTTTATTTTGAAATATGTTTAGGCTTTGATTTGGAATCATTGTTGTTCAAGAACTTGTTGGAAAACAAACAATACAAATTCAGTTTCTGTTTTGGGCAAATTTTGGGAAGTTACTGCTATTAATCTACTAAAGGGAATTTTTCTAAAAATGTAGTATGTTATACCTATACATGTTAGGTAACTCTCTGTAAAGTTTCATAAATTTTTGAGTTAAGGAAGTATTTTTCATCAGTTACAAACCGTGGCTGTTCCAGTAAGCTGTTACCAGAAAGTCAATATGTTAACATGATATTTAGGTGACCATATTTCGATGAATGCATGTCTGAATTGAGTAGTTTAAAATTCTAAGTTGTAGTTTGGAGAGTCTAGTTTCTAGAAATGTAAGATTTATGATATTTGGATTTATGAGGAATATTTGGTGAATTTTATATGATAGACACTCAGTGTAAGTCATAACAGAGAATCAGATTTGTGTCTTGAACTTGAGAGGACCATGACTTGATGAACACAAATCCAATTGGTGTGTTTTAAAATGGTAAACTCTAGCTTAAAGAGTCTAGGTTTTTTAAATGTAAAATATGTTTCATTTGGATCAATGAGAAATTTTTGGTGAAGTTTGTATGATAGACATGCAGTACAGACCACAACAAAAAATCAGATTTCTGACATGAACTTGGAGGGGCTGTATTTTGATGAATACAAGTCCTAATGGATTAATTTGAAAGTCTAAAGTATATTCTCAAGAGTATAGTTTCATACTAGGCAATAATCCCCTAATTTGGAGTGGTGAGCAATTCATGGTTGAATTTACAAGTTGACTAAGTAGAATGAGTCACAACAGAGAACCAGATTTTTAACATGAACTTGAGGTGACTGTATCCTAAAGAATACAAGTCTGAATGGAGTGCTTTAAAGTGCTAAATTATAATTCCAAGAGTCTAGTTTCTGAATATATAATGACATTTGGAGTTGTGAGGAATTAATGGTCGAATTTATAAGTCGACTGGGCAGAATAATCATAACAGAAAAACAAATTATTAGCTTGATCTTGATATGATCATAGATTGATGAACACAAGTCCGAATGAAGTGATTTAAAAGGCTAAGTTATAGTTTAAAGAGCCTACTTTCTGAATAAGAAATATTCAATACATTTTGTGTTGAGAGGAATTTTTAATGCAATTAGAAAGATTGCTGCGCCGAATGATTTGTAATATTTGAACTTGTTAAGGATTGATTCTCCATACTTGATGAATATGACTTATAAAGCATATAGTGTTTCTTGCCTTCAAGCATGTTCTACTATTGGGTTGTTAACTTGCTATGAAATTTGGATTCCACTAATAGGTGGGATTATGAACTTGAATTGAACTAAGGCTTGATTTGATATTAATCAACTTCGGCTTCCATCTTCTACTTGACTTATTGATACGTGAACTAGGGTTCCTAAATGGAACGAGAACCTAGCTATGCCTTAAACAAGAACATAGAAAGGCTAGAAATGCATATAGCATTTATACCCTATTTGGATGAAACTGTAGTAAGGACTCAACGGAGTCGAGTTAAGGAACAATTGAACCTTACGAGGATCGTGGTGAGATCCTATGATAATTATATTCCATTTGACTAGATTACTAGCTTTTGGGACTTGAATCGAATAGAATGAACAACTTGACACTTATGATTTAGAGACTCAAATGAGCTCCTATTGTGGTTTTGTGATTATTGTAACAATGTGCATAATCGTATGAGTTTAGTAGATCATTATATCTACTTGAGAATTATCAAGTAAACATCTACTTGTGCATTGCATATAAGTCCAGCTGGCATTACTTGAGTTTTCATGTTGAAGGTGGGACGATGCATTGTCTTCACGAATTATGGGATTTGTGGTTGCAATGTATCGCCGTACCAGATTCGGTTTTCACACACCCCTCCACTGCTAGCTACAGTTGGGAAGTATCCCCCTTTGTCATAAACAATTGAGCGCATAGGCTAGTGCTATTTTCCCGAGTAGAGAGCTCGGACCCGAGAAGAGAGCTCGGTACTTTGATACCCGATCACGGGTATCACTGGCACGATATGATTAATAGTTGTGATTGCAGGAGCAATACGACGACAATGATTCGGTATCTTCTCTATCCCTTATGTGGCTTACTATGGGCACTTATGTGATAACAAAGTATTAGTTGAACATGAGATCTGATTGACCGTGTTTATCTTGATTGTGTATTGTTGAAATACTTAAGGTGTATATCTGTATGTATACATACTTGTACATCATGATTCTATAAACGATTTGATATGTATATATTTAGATATACATACTTTCACTTGATGATTCTATGAAAGGCTTAATGTGTATATATATTAATATGCACACTTATACTTAATGATTCTATAAACAGTTTGATTAGTATATATATAATTATATATACTTACATATGATGTTTTTATGGGAATTTCATTCTAATTCATTTGATTTGTGTTTGAACAGGGAATTACACCCTGGTTCATTTGGATGGTTAAGTAAGAAGAAATGGCTATCTTGTGGAGTATCTAAATGATACGACGCCTCTTCATGGGTTTTTTCTGTCATTTGTAAAATGACACCATGATTATTTTTATGTTACATAATTATATGTTACATATCTCTTGTAGTAGCGTACTGGGTCATTATGACTCATTCCGTACTTTGTTTCTAGTTGCAGTAAATTGGTTTTCGCGTTGAGGTCGAGTAGATCGTGACTGTAGCAGAGCGCAGCTGATCGATAGATCGTGATTAGATCGTGTGGTTCATGCTATTAGCAGCAGACATCCACGAGTAGTAGCTGGTGGAGTCATATTTCTTTTTAGCATCGTCACATATATTATGTACTTTGCTATTCTTGTGAGATCGATTTTGTAAAGTTATCTAGACTTTACGGTCGAGTAGATACTTGGGTATTTGTATTGTTTCTTCTTCGGCTGACGGGTTGTGTCGTGCCATTATTCGTGGTTTTAGTATTTATTTCAGTTATCTCCCGGGCGCGCAGTAGCTTTGGGGCTTTTCTTTATTCTAAATTGTTATAGTTGTTGGTAAACCCCGGTATGCTTTAGCCGTGGGTAGTTGTTATCAGGTTGGTTCTTTGTTGAAACGCCGGCCTGGAGTGCCGATAGTTTGTTCAGCGTCTGCAATGTTGCGGCACGCGAGTTTTGTATTTTCCCCCTTTGAGAGATAATATCTCTCTTGGTTTCTTTGGCTTTTGTTTCGAGCTACATAGCTCGGGACTTCTTTTACTTATTGCTTCCGCTAATTTGATTTTTGAAATACCGTATTTTAGTGCGGCTTTATGTTCATGTTTAGAGCTTGTTAGCTCGACTGTTGGACTCGCACTACTGTTTAACAAGTGCTTGTCCTCATCTTATGTTTGTTCCAGCGACACGACCTTGGGATTTCGTGTTGGAATCCGGGTCGGGTCGTGACAACTCTATTTGTCACCCACCTGCTAGTTCCAGTACCTACTCTTTTCCATACCCTGATCAGTTCCAGTTGAAAATGAAGTCAACAAAGTAGTTCCCTGCATTTAATGCACTCAACCTAATAGAGTTGTTACTCACTTCACCTTCTCCACCGGTCTCAAGAATGCTTCGATATAAATATTGTCATTGAAGACTGAAGAACAAAATGCTATGAATTTATTCAACAACATCAAGTCATCATACTCAGTGCATTCAAGAGATCATAAACTGATCAAAGAAGTCCACAACAACAACAAGAAGATCTATTTGCATCAACTGTTACTCATTTACTTCTAATTGTTGTATTCATTACTATCCTTCTGCACCTTGAATATTCAGTTTTCCAGATATTCAATTCCCCCACCCCCAAACACAAGTCAAATATTTTGTACACGATCCATTAAAAGATTTGTGTAATAGAACTGTGGTAAAATATAGTGCATGTTCAAATCCAAGGTTGACTGCTTTGGTGGTGGACGTAGCACTCTTTATAGTGCGAACCATCTCAAAATACATATGTTCTTTGTGTTCTGTTGCTTACTGTTTTATATTGTTATCTTTGTCTTGACTTATTTCTTTGAGCTACAAACTTCAGTAAACAGCCAAGTCTACTGATAGAGCTTCACCATCAGACTTAGTTTGTCTTCCTTACAAGTCTTCCGTTACTTCAACCTTTTCAATAGGTTGTAAGTACTTGTTTTAGGAACTATTACGAAAAGTTTTTAAGTGTAACTAGACTATTCAACCCTCCCCCTTCTAGCCTAGTATTGTGCCCTTTGGGATTAACAGTGTTCCCCCCTAAATTAAAATTACTAGGCAGAAACACAGTATCTCTCCCTTTGGTTTTGCCAAGAGAAGCATTGTAGATCTCACTCATCTTGTGAAGGAAACGAAGATACTCAATAACAAAATCATACTGATTGAAAACATGGACAAGTCTGCTCATCAATATCTGTCATACGCTCACGAAGGAACGAAGTATTGACACAAAACGGGGTAGGAAGGACACAATCTCTAGTAACAAGTTTGAAAAAGAATGAAGTCTTGAATGAATATTTGGATGAAGGTACATCCAGCCTAGAAGGTCCAGACAAATTAAACGGTCCGTTGAAAATACAAACCTAACTCTAACCTTGCCGAGTTTATATTTAAATCTAAAATTCGAAATCAAGTAATCAACACAAATTCAACAATAAAAGATTCATACAACGACATCATTGATAACAAAAAAAAAACTTACTCTTTTAAACAACAAAAACTCACTTTTTTAATACAAGGGGCCACATTGACAACTCAAACTTACTCCTTTCATACAACGACAAACTAGAGATGTTAATCATATCGGTTTTGATCTAGCTCTTTCATTTTCGGTCTCTATTAAGTTACGAGTTATAACGGTCTAGTTTAAATGAACCTCAGTTCAACCCGACGGCTCTCGACCTTGTTAACATCTCTAAATTTCAACTACCCTCCACCGGCATTTCTTTCAAGAATGTGATTTAGATGATTTCCTATATTTTCCTTTTCGGGATCGGATTCCCTGATTCCCATTTAGATGATTTCCTATGTATTAGATATTATCCTAATGGACATTTCATGCTTCTGATTTAAATAAAAAAAATTGCATTAATGTTTTCTACATTTACATTAATCATTAGTTAATCAAATGACTTCAGACAAAAACTAAGTCAATTGATCGAGCATCTAAAATCAAAGAAATTTGCATACAATGTGTCGACATGTAAAGTAAGTCTCTGTAAGACAATCTTACGAATCTTAATTGTAAGTCAAAAACACACACTCTCGCAACTCGACTCACCAACACATGTTTGATGGGATAAAAATGATTCGTCTTACAAAAAATATCCATAAAACCATCTTTATCTAAGTTTTTACCGAGAATGTATGTAATATCCAATAAAGAAACAATGCCTTTCCTTGTTGAATATCAAATTGCTCCATATTTTATGCAATATATGTATATATATATACTTGACGAAGGTGTAAACTCATTAGAAAGAAACATACGTTTTGTGTAAATTTTTGAATGAATAAAATATTGACACGCTATCCGCATGTGTGTGTGCATGTGTGTGTGTATATATATATATATATATACACGTTTTGTGAGAAATTTTTGAATGAATAAAATCTTGACACACTATCCGCACACACACACACACACATATATATATACATATATATATATACACAGGCGGATAGTGTGCTGAGATTTTATTCATTAAAAATATTCTCACAAAAAGTACGTTTCTTTCAAATGAGTTTACACCTTTGCCGAGTATCAAGTACCAATCGCTATGCCAAACAAACACTACCTTCTTCGGAAAGGTAAGACTTAATATTGATATTGCTCTTCCTTTCGTTACTATTGCGAGCCAAAATCAATTGCAGTAAAGTTTACATAAACAAGTGAAGATGTCCTAACAGCAAAATTTAGTAAAGCCGATGTAACAGTGAATATCCTCTTTGTTTTCCAATCAGGCAGACTTTAACTTGGATGATGTTGAAGCTAGGTGGGAAAGTGTCCTGTGTCCCACAAACATCAAGAATATCCCGAAAAATCCAAGTGCTTTCAGCGTAGTGAAAAGATCCAACTGAATACAGGGAAATGACAAATAATTAGACGTACTGGCAGAGAGTGGCTACCATATGTGTGTCAATAAATGAATCTGAAACAGACAATTGCCTCTCTCTTTTTGAGTAGCTTCGTCTACATACAAAAAGTTTTATCACGTATTTGTTTATGGCAATCCACATAGAGTAAAGAATTTGAAACGAAACCATTTTCGACACTGGATTGCATCTACATAATCTTCAAGGAAAGTTGCTGACGTCCAGGCAAAGGTCCTACTGGGAAAATGGAAGTGGAAAGTAAAAATTGTACCTTAACCCAGAAAAGTACATATAGGGCGAGAACAGCTCCAATGCCAGTAACAAAGAGAATGGCAAATGCAGCAGGTACCGTCGACGTTGGGAAGTTCTTCAAGTTTGCACCAATACGTAATAACTATCAAAGACAAAAATAGAGCATGCATTTATTGACGTCCAAAAATATTGCTGGACAGTTCAAAGCAGTTGAAGCATATAAATGCATATTGAAGTTCAAGAAAGAGAGAATCTTTCTTTTAGAGTAGACATTCTGGAACTAAACTTCATTTTATTTGATTTTTCAATTATAAGCTTTGATAAAACTGCCTCCAACCTCATGAACACTTTTTTGACAGATTTGAGCAACAAAGCTGACAGGTACATTCTGATAGCGGTTTTAAACTCGAATTTTTATGTCAATTTATATACAAGTGAAAGTAGCAGATTCGAAAGTGATCCCATATCCCCTCTCTTGAATAAAAAGAGAAGCAATTGAGATCTTTTCATAGGTTCGTCTGCCTTACAGAAATGTTAATCGGTCCAGCCCTAACAGTTTCATTCCAACCCTAACGTTTCCGGTCCAGTATATATTCGGTTTAGGCAGTTAGTGATATTATCCGATCAAAACCAAACATTTCGGTCTGGCCCTGACTGCTTCGGTTCAAACCTGTGGTTTCCAACCAATGATTAAACTTGTACGTTTTTTCCCAATTACGAGGTTTATACGTTTTTTTCAGCGTATTATACATGTCACATATATTATACGAACTATATTAAAATTGTTAATCGGTCCAACCTATCAGGTTTTCGGTATTATACATGTCCCGTATATTACTAACTATACTAAACTGTATGAAAGCCCGGCTTTCAGTTCAACCCTAATGGTTTTCGGTCCAGCCCTAACGTTTTCGGCCCCTAAACGGTCCATCTAGAATTTCAACCCTAACACTTTTGGAGACAAAAAAAAAAACTAACGGTTTCAATTCGAACCTACGGTTTTCAACCCTATTAACATCTCTACTGCCTTATAACTAGCCAAGATTTTCAGAAATGGGTTCTAATGGTGTCAACCGGTATCCTTTTTTGTCCCACATGTTGAGTTGCGTGATGCATGAGCAATATAAAATTTGAGCGAGATGATAGGCCAGAGTGAGAAGAAGTGGCTAATCACAGCAGGAAATGTGAAGTAGTTGCTGGAATGGAGGTTGATATTGGAGAGGATAAATTAGGAGGCCGTAACAGACTTCTCAGTTTTATCTATTAAGTGATATAAATGTTATATATTGTTACCATAAAGATGAAAGGACTAACCCCAAATAAGAATCCCAAAAATGGTAAGAATACGAGGCCCAAGAAAGCATAAGAGAGTTCTTGAGGAGGACGCTTCTCTGGAGCCCTGAAGATGTGGGTTATCTCTGCCTTGGGCCCATATATTGAGTACGGATCAACAGCTTTTGGAGGAGGCGGGCTGCCTTCTCAGGTGCTTCAGGCAGATCTAATTCAACATGGCCCAGATGATGTGAGAAGGAGTTCTCCTGAAAGAAACAGAAGGAAAGCAGACATTAAAAACTGTCCAATATATGCAGACAAAAGTTTTAAGAGAGAGACCAATTACCATAACAGCGTCTCCTACTGTAAGTTCAATATCATATGTACCCGAGAGGTAGTAAAATTTCTCAACAAGACCAAGAAAATCCTGCAAGGGGAAGTCATCATAAGAAAACTTGGTCTATCAAATTATAACTACTTACTTTCTGGCTATTTATACTCCATTTCTCCAATAGTTCGACTAGGTTCATGTGCTAGTTCAATGAGAAACACTGAAAATCGTATAATGCATTGTATGCACGTTATACGAAGAGAACAGGAAGGGGGAAAAAACTTACTAAAACAATTTCAATTTGCTTCCCAGAGCTCCCCACGACAAAGAAATGTTCAACCCCAGACTCATGTTCCAACTTGAGCAATGCCTGCAGGAAAAACATGATAATAAACTTAGCTAAATTGACAGAGATAATAAAGAGACGGATAGAGAACTGGCCAAAGCGGGTCAGAACCTGGTGTGGCTTGAATGGGTGGCCAAGAGGAGTGGTCAACTGAAAGGACAACCGCAACTTTTGAAGGTGGTTTGCTGATAATGTCACTGCGTTAGGTCCAGCTAGGTCCAGCCTAACCAAAAGATAATAATTATTAATAATAATACCCCGTAATAATTAAGAAATAGACTACATAATGCAGATATTGTGCTCACAAACTTCATTCAGAGTTTTGATAAGTGAACCAACATCCTCATACAAAGATCAAATCGATATCTTTATTTCATATACTCAAGAAAATGCCTCCGCATTTCATACATCCTTAACAAAACCTTAGATTCAGTTAGACTGTATCTTTTTGCATATCCCCAAATGAAACTGCCTCGACTTGGTTGGTAATAAACCCACATATTTTATGTTTTCAAGAATTGAACTAGCTCATGCTCATTTGCATTACTACAACAAATAGGGTACACCATACCAACGAGTAGCAGTAGATGTCTAGATGACACAATCAGTATGTGAGATAAGAGCAATTTACAGTATAAACATATAAACAAACATGAAACCCGTGCTACACTGGCAAAACACTAGCTGGTTTGACCACATGGATACCTTAAATAGGGAAAAGTTTATTCAGCAGGTTCCCAGAACATTAGACAACACATGTTTTAAGAAATATACATCCTTTGTTGGAATAAAAGTATGATCTCAGGACACAAGTGATTTTTTTATTTTATTTTTGTAAGTAAAGAGTATATAAATGTGAGCGTCAAAATAGGTAACGCGTCCTTAGTACACTAGAAGTACACAAAGTTGAAGAGCTACTATCCGATAGATATGCTGTTTACAAATTCTACAAAAATCATTTTCGAACCGAGAGGATAATTCGCAGCCTCTACACACCAAGAGAACAGAGTGCGAAGCAAAGACTTCTTCAAGACCTGAATAGACTTTTCCTCGTTGTCGAAAACCCGTTAATTTCTCTCCTTCCAAATCATCCAACAAACTGCCAAAGGGCAGCCTCCCAAACCCCAATGCTCCTGTTTCTGCGCTGAACAGACCAACACCTGCTCAGAAACTGATCCGGTATCACCCAAGGCACTTTAAAAAGACTCAGCAACAAACACCACAGATCTGACGCGACACAGGACAATGTAGAAGTAGATGGTTCACGCTCTCTTCACTAGCCTTGCACATGAAACACCTGTTCACTAAAGAAATATTCCGCTTCTGGAGATTATCTACTGTGAGGATAGCTTCGTGCATGGCTTCCCATACAAAGAAGGTCACTCTCTTGGGCACTACAGATTTCCACACCGCTTTCCAAGGAAAAAACTTCCTATCACAATGTAGCTTCAGGTAATTAGATTTAACTGTAAAAATATGACCCTTAGCTGCCTTCCAGATCACCCCATCCCTATCTTCTATCTTCTGCCCTATCAATCTTCTGAGCCTGTAACAGCTCAAGAAAACGTAGCAGCGAATCCACCTCCCAATCATGGAAATTCCTCAGGACTCCAAGTAAGTCTTCCATCCTCTCTAGACAACACGGAGCTAACCGAGCAGCCGTTATCCATAGTGACTTCAAACAACACAGGAAATTCCTTCGGCTTCCTCTCGCCACACCATCTATCTTCCCAAAAACTAACTGTCTCTCCACTTCCCACCTTGAAGGCAAGCACCCCCTCAAAGGAACTCCACCCTTTTCTTATGCCCTTCCACACCCCCACCCCAAAAGGCAAAACAACCTCGGCAGGAAACCACACATGACACCCCAAGCCATACTTAATCACCACCAATCTCCTCCACAATGCCTCC
This sequence comes from Codonopsis lanceolata, assembly GCA_013146195.2. NCBI lineage: Eukaryota > Viridiplantae > Streptophyta > Magnoliopsida > Asterales > Campanulaceae > Codonopsis > Codonopsis lanceolata. The sequence continues at coordinate 75,636,894 of CM028383.1, forward strand.
CTTTCGTAAGATACCTCCACAACCACTTCCCCAACAATGCCTCATTAAAAACTTTGAGATTTCTAACCCCCAACCCTCCCTCTTGCATTCTAACACAAACCTTATCCCATTTGACAAAATGAAATTTCCGATCCTCTAACCAACCTTCCCATAAAAAATCTCTTTCAAATTTTTTCTAGTATATTCCGGATAGAGGCAGGAATCACAAACAGAGAAAGGAAGTATGTCGGTAAGTTTGAAAGAGTGTTCTTCACTAGCACCAACCTACCCCCTTGGAAAGAAATTGTTTCTTCCATCCCGCCAATCGATGCTCAAATTGCTCGACCACCGGAACCCACGTAGCTTTGCTTCTGGCCGAAGCACCAATGGGAAGTCCAGGGAATGAGGAAGGGAGAGTCGCGGTCTTGCACCCAAAAAAGCCCACTAAGCTCCCAATATCATCCACCACACCTATTGGAATAATCTCACTCTTGAGAATATTCCCGAAACTGCTTGAAAAAACAGTAACACCATACGAAGGTAACTCAGCTGGTCTACCCCACAAAAAACCAATGTATCATCCATAAAGACCCTGACTGCCTTCTCCAAGAGTTTACTCGAGGCCTCCATCACAAGAATAAACAAGAAAGGGGATAATGTATCACCTTGACGAAGGCCCATGTACTATCACAAAATCAACAAGGTTCCCTGTTGACCAAAACTGAAGAGATACAAAAGCGAATCCACCTCCTCCATTTATCCCCAAACCCCATTCGATCCCAACACAAGTCACAGTTGACATGGTCGTACACTTTCTCAATATCCAACTAACACAATAGACCCAGAACACCTCTCTTCAATTTGTCGTCCACAACCTCATTAGCTAGAAGGGATGCATCCAAGATTTGTCTATCCTTAACAAAAGCATGTTGAGACTCAAAACAATCGGAAAGGACCCTCACAATTAACTTGTAAATGCCCCCAACTAGACTAATGGGTCTGTAGTCCTTCAAATCAGTCGCGCCTTTCTTCTTCGGAATCAGTGAAATGAAAGCATCATTAAGAGGTGTTCCGGGTCTATTGATTAAGAATACAAGAAACAAAGATGGTTGAACTAAAAAAGAGAAAACTGAAAGAAAAAAAAAAGGTAACAACAGTAATATCGGGAATCAGTTAAGTGATGTATCACCAGTTAAAAGTACAACTTCCCTCATAGGGGTAATCAAACACATCCGGACAACGGATGCAGGTATTGGCAGTAGGAGGGAAAACAGGAAAACCTTTAGGAGGGATCCAGGTTATTTTCTCCTATAAGCATTTGACAAATTAAGTATTGCATGATCATATTCTGTTATAAGGTGTAGGATAAAAGCTGGAAAAACGCATTTAAATTCTCAAAGGAAACAACTATACAGAACCCGCAGAAAGAGAAAAGGATTTCACATTCTAGATAAAGTAAGTAACATACTTCTTCTGACTTTCTACACTCCCAAGGTCACTCTCAAGTACTACAATTTCTGCATTATCAACTTTGACGACTCCAGTGATATATATTGGCACTTTTGTCCGGCCTCCAGTCACATAGATTTTCCCTTGCTCAGGATCATGTAGTACAATCTAGGAAACCAGGGAGAGAGAGAATTGTCAAAACATGGAGGTAAATCAGCTTTAATTCATTAAGAAACCCAAAGAACAAATTGAGTACCTCAAACGTAAAAATGTAGTCCCCAGCATCAACAGATATTGGCAAAACATCCAAAATATGGACAGCTTCTTCAGAGTCAAATCTGAGTTCCTGCATTATGGAACCCCACCAGACCATTGTGGCATGAGAAAGGGGAATGGTGCAATCAAAAGTTGGAACTCATATACTTTCATGACTAGACATAATATAGAAAAAGGGCCGTCAATAACAATAGTCAATCCATGCCCCCACCTTGTCAATGATGGAAGCATCCTTGGAATCTGAGCTGAAAACTTGCATGAGTTTAACTGATAGAGGAGGTGCAGTAGATCCCAGCACAGTACTCACCCTAACCTGAAGAAAAACCATGTCCGAAACATAGTCAAAGAAAGAATCACTCAAGAAAAATGAATGAAATTATGCACCACACCTATATTTTAGAGGTCGTTTGCACAGGATCAAGATGTAAAATTTCAGATTTACATGATTGTGATCACAAGGAGTTTGATAGGGAACATTAGGAGATGTCATGACAGCACAAATTTCTCACAATGAATTAACTTTCTTTCTGCGGAGAGGGTACTGCACCAGCTGTGATGTGGTTACAAAGGATTTCCTTTCACGTGAGGAGCACAATACATCACACTTAACTCTGTTTAACTTAATATATCTCAACTCATGGTGCAATAATGAATTATTAAGTGTAACAACTACTAATCAAGTAGGAACAATACTAGGTGTCAATTGAAAGACCCAAAAGCTACACCAACCGAAAAAAAAAGGAAGTAAGATGAACAATATATCAAATTTCTTCGAGCTCTATAAGAAAACGTATGGAATAAAACGCAAGGATTGGAGGACACACCATAACTTTCTCTTGCCTTGTTAATGAAACAACCGTAGCAGGAAGTGATAAAATCAGAGGAACTGGTACCCTGCACAGAAAAAGATGCTCAACATTTTTATAAGAGAAAAAATGTAATAGTGCAGATAAGAAATGATGCATTGGGAGTTATTCTTGTTAACAAAATGATACAGCAGTCCTTGCAGATGAGACATATGTGTTTAAATCCAATAAAAAGTGAATGCCACCCAAGTCCAAGGAAAACATTTGCAATAAACTTATGTTTATTAATATATTTTGTTACATAGATATTTTAGCTACAAAAGCGTCCATTATCCTACTGAGATGAACTACTTGGATACACACAAGTTTGCAAAATTGTAGGCAATATGATGAAAGGCCATAAAAAGCCACACTCATGCAATCACTTGCCTGTTGCTTTCCAAGGAAGCTAGTGCGTCAATTTGGTAATACAAGTCTTTTGCATTGCCAGGAATTCCAACCCAAGGAAAAATTTAGCCAAACCCAAGATTTTGTCCCCTGGAAGCTGCAAATTTGAAACTGAGGTTTTAGAAGGCATTTCATAGCAAATTTAGGAGAAGAACAAGAGAATAAGCCCAAAAATAAATAAATTAGTCAGCTACCACACACATTCAAACCTCCCGAAGTAGCAGCAGCAAAAATTGTCAAACCTCGAACAACCGATGAGGTAGCTGAAAGAGGACCCTGATGACTGCTCGAATCAAGAAGTCTCTCCTCAAAGTAATAAGCCCCATCATCTACAAAATGAGATCAGAGTATATTGAGAATTTAACTAAAATATGACTTGTTATCAAAGAGTGAGCTAAACAGACAATGCCATATGTGTATATATATAATCATGATCAGGCCTGTAAAGTAAAGTACATATTCATTCCTCACCAAGTAATTCAAGTGCATACTTGTGTCACCAGAAATGTAATCCTAATCCACCTAACAATGTACGACTCAAAATGCAACTTCAGTCACCATGTCCTGACAACTTCATTGCTTGTTCAACCAATATATTATATGTATCCTACATACTTTACAAAGGAAAATTCAAAATTCTAGAGATCCCGGCTTTCTGTACCAACTTTTCATCCCAATCTACGCAGTAATGCATGTGATTGGTGAGTTTGTTGTGCTGTCTAATCCATGCATTAGCACATAGATCGGGATGAAAAATGGGATTCCTTGCAGTACTCATATAAATGCATGCATAGGATCCTATTAGAAACACTAGAGCACACTAACCATAATAGGTGAATTATTCCTTATTATAATGGAAGTGAATTTTAACTATACTCTGAATTAGCCAAGTATGTAACTGTCGCACAACAACATTGTATGAGGCTATCTGATAAGAATGAGAATACTAGATCCTTGTCGAAGCCATAAAATGGATGACATCTGTAGATGCAACTCAAGAAACTTACATCAGATGTCTCAAAAAATATCAGACTTGTCCTTAGCATAATTATTTGTGTGCTAAATCGACTTTGTTCCTCTTTCTTAGCTCTCCAAACAGAAAATTTTGGCTGATAAGCCTCTCCAAACAGAATTTATAACTACAATCCCTCTCTAAAATTTCCATAGCACAGCGCTATATATAGCATGCGTGTGAACAGATAACACTGCATCTTGTGTTATATCATGTCCTCTACTAACTATACCGACAAAAATAGACATTGATTTCAATCAAAACATTTATTGGCATAAAGATTTGGTATTCGAATATGTCATCAATCTTTTCCCTGCAATGATAACAAGAGTACCAACTCCGACCCATGGTCAGTAGTTCTTTATAATGCTATAGTTGGTGCATACCACTTCAGCTTGAAACAGTAAGCAAGATTGTTTAAACCCAAGTGAGATTTGGCAGTTCCAGGCATTCAATTCTGTTCTAATAGTGTTCCGATCCCGGATACAATCATTTGCCGCTCGCCATGTCAAAGACTGTTGCTCCAAATCATGTTTGCAATGGGGAAGTACTTTTATCATATCAAATTTTCCTCAAATAAGTATGTCGACAAGTAATGACAGTATTCAAAGAGGAAAATCAATGGGTTCAGACTTTCACTGCAGCAATGGAAGCTGTGGATTACTTCTCACTGAGACAGCAGTCAAAGTTACCTTCAGGACTTTAAATTTTCAAAACTTGTAGACAAAAAGTAGACCGCAAACCCTATATGTCAAGCTATTGGATCACACAACAAGAATAGATGTTAGTTCTTTTTTCTCTGAATGACAGTGTTCTTCTGGTTGACAGTTGAAGTTCAGGGTTTTCTAATCTTCAAATGGAAATTAGCAGGCTTTTCCTTCCCCTATTCCCTTTTTCCATTTTTTTTTTTTTTTTTGATAAAGATAAAATAAAAACAAGCGTCAAAACAGGTGACGCGTCCAATTTACATAGAAGTATACGAACTACATCTGGAATGTCTAATTGATAAACTATCCAAAAACTCTACAAAAGAGTTATTAACAAATGGGGTTGACCCATAACACCAAAATAACAATGACCAAAAGACCCTCCCTTTCAGTTTGTCGACGCTGGTCTCTTCATTCTCAAAAGCCCTATTGTTTCTTTCAAGCCACACTGTCCAACATAGTGCCAAAGGGACTGCGGCCCAGCAACTACTCCTTCACCTCTTATACAAAGTCTAACTGAGCAGGAAATCCATATTCCGCCCAGGCATAACCCATGAAACATGAAAAAGATTGAAAACGTAGTCCCAGATTTCCTTCACCACTGGGCAACGAATAAACGGATGACTAGTGGACTCCCCGTCTCTTTTACACATATAACACTCGATTGACATACCTTTCCTTAGCAGCTTCCCACATGAAAAAAGCGACTCTAGAAGGCGTCTTTGATCAAACCATCTTCCAAGGAAACACTCCATTGATCCCCAAAATCTTCTCATAGAAAGAGTTAACTGTGAACTCTCCATTTTTAGTCACTGTCCAACGAACCTTATCATTCATGCTACTTGAGTCCTTTCTGATCATATAAAATTCCATGAAGTGGCACATCTCATTCAATTCCCAATCAAAGAGATTCCTACGAAAGACTGGATTCTAAGTTACAACCCCATTAATTCTGATCATGACCGAACTTACCGATTCTTCTTTGTTAACAGCTATATTAAATAGGGATGGGAATTCTCATGACCCCAAGGGGTTGGAGAGATGGCAAGGCCACTCACACAAAGACCTTGAGGTCCTTGGTTCCAATCCCCATACCAACAAGGGATCACACTTACCTATAAAAAAAAGGGATGGGAATTCTCTTGATATTTCCCTTTCACCGCTCCACCTATCCTGCCAAAAACCAACTGACTCTCCATTACCTACTTCAAAAAGGATGAACTTTTTAAACATCTCCCACCCCTTCCGGATACCCTTACGAACGCCAATGCCATATGTCAACTGAAACCTCTCTAGGAAACCACGCGTGCTCACCTTCCCCATATTTCCCAACCACTACTCTTCTCCACATAGCCTCCTTCTCCCCCAAGAATCTCCACAGCCATTTACCCAATATAAAGCGGAGTTAAAGACACAACTTTTTAATCCCTAACCCTCCCCATTCAAATTAGAGCACACTGAACTCCACTTTACCAAGTGATACTTACAAACATCCCCCAACCCGTCCCACAAAAAATCCCTTTCCAGTTTTTCTAACCTCTTTGCCACAGAACCAGAAACATTAAAAACTGACATGTAGTACATGGGAAGGTTCGCAAGGGTGCTTTCAAACTTTTCAATGACCGGATTCCAGATTAGATTCCAGATTGTTTTACTGTTATAGGATGCTCCTAGTGGGAGCCCAAGATAGGACGTCCGAAAGAGAAGCTCGCTTGCACCAAAAAAAAAATAGCCAAAGTCTCAACATTTTCCACTTCGCCTACCACAAAGATCTCATACCTAGCTATATTAATACGTAATCCAGCTTGGAAAAATAATAACACCAGTCATAGGTAGCCTAATTAAGCGGCATTCGCCTCTCAGAAAACTAAAGTATCATCAGCGAATAATAAGTGAGTCACTAACATCTCAGAAACACCAGGCATCCCCATGTTGAAACCCTTGATAAAACCTCGTGCCTCTGAAACCATCAATAGCCTACTCAAAGCTTCCATGAATATAATGAAGAGAAATGGCAATAGCGGTCTCCTTGGCAAAGACCTCTCAAACTAGAAAAAAACTGAGCAGGTTATCCATTCACCATCACCGAAAATTTTACTGTAGAGATGCAAAAGAAAATCCAGTCTCTCCACTTATCACCGAAACCCATCGTAGACATCAGATAGCAGAGAAATCCCAATTAACATGATCATATGCTTGGAATAATTCAGAAATGGAATAATTATAGTATAATCATTAAGCGCAAATGCAACGGGGTACTTTTCTATATCGCATCTTTGACAAGTTAGATTGGAATAATGCAGAAATGGTCATCCATATGAGCTGTTCCAACAAGAAAAAGTGTATTTATAACTACGATCTGACCAGTGATCTGAGACAGTCAAAACCTAACTTTCTTGAAACATAGAGATAGTTTCCCCAACTAGTTCATGTTCATATGGAAGTTACGGAGAAGCATTCAAGTAAGAAACATAACAAGATATTTTCTGCAAGAAATAAGAGCTGAACGCACGGTAAAACAAAAATATGTTCAAACAAAAAGAATTAAGGCAAGGGACCAACAAACCACCTTAATTGATTAAACATAAGCATTTCCATTTAGACAAAAAAAATTAATGGACTTCTACAATCATCACACGTTCTCTGTAAAGGCAAAGATCTATTGACTACATACCATATCTCTCAGCGCTGTCAAAGAGCTTAAGAATATCATTCTTCAGTGTACCAATCTGCAAATAATATACAAACATTTAATTAAAAGACAAACCATACTGATGCAAGGCATATAAGAATAGAAAGAAAAGGAGACCCAAACAGACACATCAAACAAATAAGAGTAGAGATAGGGATTCAATTTTTTTGTAGAATTTTCTTATCACAACATAGGTGACAAGCAAGTGATTGGTTAAACATCCCATGACATAGCATGTGAGTCCACCTTTAACCCATACATGCTTGACACCTAGATTTGTAGGAGTGATTTGAACGAAAATGCTTGTATCCCTATCATTTTCCAACAAATAATGTATCTGGATGAACAGTTTAAGGAGAAGGGTTGGCAAATAGTAATTATGCGCATTGCATAAAATGGGACAAAGAGCTTCGAGAAGCATCAATGATGCCTCAACAAAAAACAACTAAAGTTTATTTCTAAGTTGTGAGCAGGGGAAAGTACATCAGCTAGAAGAAGATGTTTTCTGGTAATAATAGCAAAAGCAGCTTTTGACTATCTAAAAAAGAAGGGGTGTACATTTTTATATTTTTCAGGTAAAAATATATATTGAGATTTTCTATTTGCAAAAAGACATTTGGAAAGATCGTGAGAGAGAGACAACTCTCTTTATTAAGAAGTATGTTAAATTTTTAGTGTCCGTCTCCCTTGGCCCTCCTCATTTTCCAAATACCATGAGTCTGAGGATAAATAACCATAACACTTACATATAAGCTGCTCTGAAAATCCAAAAACACAATAAATCCACATGAGTTTATGAAAGATTAGACGATAAGCAATCTCCACCAGAAAAATGAGCGAGCATCCAACCACAAGTGAAATAAACGACCAAGACCACCCACGCGATCACCCAACCTCTAGGTTTAGCTAAAACACTACCTTAAGCATGATGATTATGCAATCACATGGCATGCTTTCAACTTCTTAGGCATCTTTACTGGCCAGCTTACAAGGAGAACTGAAACAGCAATATTCTAACCAAAACAATTTATGTTTCTTCTCTTTCGGGAAGATGTAAAACATTTGAAACTAATTTCAAACTATATCAGAAGGCATCAGCTCTAACAAGCGCAGAAAGAAGAATATAATTTAACTTACCAGATTTTCATCGATCTCGGAAGATGCTAATGAAACAACTCCACCAAGGGTCTCAAGTGCTATTCCTGCAAAAAGGAAAGTACAAGCGGATAAATATAACTCAGGTAATTTTACAATATGGTAAAGCCATACATATAGTTCAGCGAGCAAGATGAGTAGATATTAAATAGGCTAAAAGTCTACTATATTATTTTGGGATGTTTCGCTTTAAGAGTCCACAGTCAAAAAATCATGTTTACAATCTCCATAACATTTCAACATTACCCTTTTGATATTAATATATTGATTATACTTGAGCATTATTATAATTAGGACCAAATCTAATGCTAGTTACATATCTCTTAATAATAAGACTTTTCAAACATGGACACTTTGGGTGGAACAGAGGTAGTAACAAATTTAAAAATCAGTAGACCATATGCTTAGATGGATGCAAAATCACTGACCTGCAGCATAAGTACTAGACTCAGGATTATTTGAACTGTAGCGCCATTTTCCATCACTTTGGCTAAGAGCCTGAAAATAACTTCTAAAATCAATTTCGGAAATCATGCCTGGTTTAGGGGGAAAAAAAGCTCTAATTCACTCATTAGCAGGTCATACAGTTGGATGCCAACCTTTATGGATTGGAAAACTCCAGCAGCATCTCCAAGAAGTACATCAACTTGAGAAGTACGATCCTGGACAAGAAATTAACAGCAAAAAGTGTCATGCAAAATAACTGTAAAGATAGAGTTCTATAGACACTACAGGAAGAAATAAAGTTGGACACTTTCTCAAGAAGTTCTTACAGATGACATAACTGCAAAATAAAAAAACAGTGAAACATCTAGAAAGATCTGAAAATGTTGAAGAAAAGAAGAGCAAATTTTTCCTATGTAACCATATGTGGAGATGGAAATATAGTCAGGTTTTGCTACAAATCAATGAAGAACTCAGTTACAGCTCCAGTACATCAGTTACCTTAATAAGTATCAAACTTCTGATTGGATAATAGAAGTCTAGAAGAGAATTGGCATCCTTAACAGAATCTTTAAGTCTAGAGCCAATGCCCTAAAGAAAGAAAGAAAGATTACGTCAAGTAGGTTTACATCTTAAAGGATCAAAGATCAAATAACTTCAAAATAATAGCAACATATAGGTGCAAGTTTATATATACCTCCAACGCTTCCTCACTAATCTCACAGTTTAATAACCCGTCAACTCTCAATGCATAGAACAGATCCTTCACGCTTGACGATGCTGCTGAAATAATAACCACAACAGATTTGCAAGTGGAAGCCCTAATATCCGACTTTTTCTCAATTCCAAGAACCTCAAATGCTCTTAATGCTTCATATGTTTCTTCTAAGCTGAAAGAGATAACACATCATCCGATACTATCAAGTATTAACCCCTAAATTGGAACTAGCATAGTTCTACACATTAGATACTCCCTCAGTCACAGAAAAGAGTCATATTTCAGCTTTTTAAAGTCTGCAATGACAGATATTTTGCATTCATTTGCTTAGAGTTTTTGAGAATAGAACTATAACCATTGTAAACTAAATAAAAAAGAACCATGAACCACCACCTTTATTGTTTACAAAAAAAACAGGTAAATCACACCAAATCTTCAGCGGAAAAAAATGGTCAACCACAGAAGCATTTATAGGATACAACAAGCCAGACTACCAAATTAAGGAAAATTCATGTTATTTCTGAACTGAAAAACACATTGAAAGCATCTATACAGTTTATAAAGAAAATGCAATTTAGCAGAAGACAGCTTATAGCTAAAGGATTGAAACAAATGCTTCTAAATCCTTTCAGATCATCCGAATTAAATTGATAAAAATCAATTATATAATAATTCATGAAGTATTCAAATCTTTAAAACAAAATTAAACACGCAGGGTTTTAATGAGGGTTTAAGCCGACCTCCCAAAGGATCCGTCCAGTTGAAGTGAAGAGCTCTAATGCGGCGGAACGGTGAGTGCCTGAGATCGGATTGAAGATCGTGGCGGCTTCATAGATCGACGTTAGAGTCAGTAGGAGAACTAGAAATCCCAAAATTCTGGCCATGCCTGAAAAATGAGAGGGAAAATGATTAGGTAAATTGTGAGAAAGTGTTTTGATCTGAATCTGATGGAAGCCTAACAATAAGATTGATGTTCGCATTCGTACTGAAGATTTGGGGAGTTCGCCGTCGGGAAGGAAAATGAACGAGGACCGACTTGCAGTGAGTACTGAGAATTGAGAAATCGAGTCTAGAATATTGACTTTCATAGACCGGAGAAAGTCTTTGGCTGTCCATTTCCGAATTTGCCCTTGGTCACTAGGCTGGTTTGTTTTAAGAAAATTGATTTTTGAAAAATAACTTTTGAAAAATAAAAAAAGTATTCTAAGATATTTGGTAAATTTTTAAAAATATTTTGGGTTATTGACAAACAACAGAAAATATTACGGAAAGCAATCTAACATTGCAAACACATAAGAAACCCATCAGAAACTTTAGGTCGGCGTTTCAATAAGGACCCAACTTGATTTAACAACCCCTTAATGGCTCAACACGTCGGAAGGAAACCAACTAAAATTGAAACCACGAGCCAAGACATGCTCGAAAAGACAAAGTAAGGAAGAGTTAAATCATTACCCGATGGAAGACTATCAAAGCTGTAACAACTTAAATAAATGATAAACTAGATACCAACCGAAGAATAATAAAGATAAATATCTACAAGTTGCACGACACATGTCAGCTAAAGAATACTGCAAGTACTCGGATTGTGAATACTAAACAATACTACCCAACACTCATAGGGATTGTTTGGTAGTCAGATAAGGATAAGCGGTATTATTAATTCCAGTACTATTAGTGCTCTCGCTATTAATCCACACTTGTATATCGGAGGTAGTTTTGAGATTACAAATGTTAATCCCTATTTTTTTTAGTGAGGGCACTAATAATACCACCCTCCTCCTTGGTATTAATAGTGAGGGGATAATGACTTTATCTGGATAACTCGTACTATTAGTCTCGACCACCTATTGCGTACCAAACATCAGACAACTCGACTTATTAATCTTATCTGGTCTTAATCCTGGCTACCAAACGGCACCATAGGATTTATATAATCCTATACAACGTCCCTGTCAATACATGAAATGTACACGTCCTGAACACGAAGTTGACGTGAAGGATCAACCGCAACAACAAGAACCATACGATCTAACTAGTATAACAGGAAACCTACACACTAAATAAACAAAGACGTGGTATGAGTCATAAAGACCTAGTAAGCTACCACATGCAGCAATATGACATGACAAGATGCACGATCATACAATAATGCAAGATATCATTATGTGTGTCAAGTATGTCCAATATACCAAGCATAACAAATATGTTGAACCGACCAAGAATGTGATATATATATATATATATATATATATATATATATATATATATATATCATAAACATAACAAGTCTCACAAATAACACACAATCAAGATAAAAACACAGTCACATAGATCTCATGTATATATATTTACACATGTCAAATCTCTTAACTAATATACAATCAAGATGAACACGGTCACATATATATCATGTTCCATTTAACACTTTATTGTCACATAAGTGCTCATAGTAAGTCACATAGAGGATCAAGAAGATAGCGAACCAGTGTCGTTGTGTTACTCCTGCAATCACAAATATTAATTGTATCGTGCCAAAGTACACATGATCGGTGAATCAAAGTATCGAGTTCTCTTCTCGGACAAATAGCACTAGTCAATGCACTCTTTTGGTTATGCTAGAGGAGGCTACATCATCGTGAGTGCGCGAGTCTATTAAAGTATAGATATACGGTTGTAAGGGTCGAACCACAGAGAGAATAGCAATTAAACAGATTTTAATCAAACAATAAATAAAAGCGATTTTACCTAAAGGGGGGGTTTTGATTTTTGGAATAACTAAAACTAAATTATTGACTATTTAAACTAATTTAAGAGTAATAAAGTAACAATAGCAGGAATCAAAGGATTATCGAAAATGAATATGTGGGGAGAGTCTAGAAATTGGGATTCACTTGTATCGCCACTTATGTATATTTAACTAATGTATCTATCAATTGATGGTTCGTTCACTATTGTAAAAGATTGGGACTTACCGAGCGAGATTTGCAACATTTAGTACTCCGCCTTAACTGTGCTTTCTTAATTCATCCACAGAATAATTAAGAGTCCATTAAGATCACTAAGAACACACGTGAACCTAGATCTAACCTTAACCTGATCAGGAAATCAGAGAGATCTATTTATCATTTAGGTTGGTTAATATATAACTCGCGCACGATCATGTCGTTTATTATACCCAAGAGCTTATAGATTCACTAACACATCCATTATGCGATAATTTCACTATAAACTAGAGATAATCTAAATGATAAAAAATAATTGATAGAATATAAAATATAATTAACACATAACAATTGATACATGTTACCTCAAATCCCTAGATAGATGTGATTAGTTCATCACATGCGATGAAGAATCATTATGAATGAAGAATACATCATCAATCTTCGATAATCGGCAATAAAAAGAAATCAAACAGTGCTTTTAGTATTGAGAACGACTCAAGAACTGCTAAAATTCGGATCCCTAAAGCTATACTACTAGGGTTTTATTTATACAAGGTTAAATAATTTGAGAAATTACAAAACTGCCCAATCCAGAAATCGGGACCAAGTGGTCGCTTGATCCATGCATTGAGCCATCGCTTAACAGCTTTCTTCCGGACACATGCTACTGGAAAATGCGCGGTAGCTCAGTCCTTAGACTGAGCGAGCGCTTAACGTCCAGATTCCGTTTTCTACCTTGATCTTTCAGCAATTTGCACTCAGGTCCTTGGAATCTTCATTTTATGGATTAAAGGCCAGAAATTCATCAACCTAAGTGACAGATAAGATTCATATGTTCTTGTTCTTAGGATATAGATTGGATAAATTATTTAGGATGGAGACTGAATTATAATTTGACAATCTATATCTATCTTTTGTGAACGAACCCAAGTTATTGAATGATACTTTACTTAAGAAAACAATAGAGTAGATGCAAGTAAATCTCCAATCCTAGATTTTCATCCTCCATACAAATCTTCGTAACTGTAAATGATGTTTAGTTTGCCAGTTAGATTCCTGTTTTAGTAGAATAAATTAGAATAAAACCAAATAAAAACCCCCTTAGTTTAATTGCTACCGATATACTTGCTATTTGTATTCTTCTTGTCTCTGTGGTTCGACCCTTGCTTCCCAAACTATTCTACAATAGTCTTGTGTACTTGCAAAGTTTAAATTTAAGGCACGATCAGGCATTCAAGGACAGTTTCTGGTGGCATGTTGAGGTCTGAGGCGACATTTTGGCAAAATTGGGTATTCCACCCAAAGAAGTAGTTTTGGTCGATCGGACCACGCATCTATTACGTTGCTCGGCGTATCTAATCTCGATCGACATCTTTGGCGGCGTGTCGAAGCCTAACTGGACCTCCACTAACTACGTGGAAATCTCTTCCAAATGATCCATCTCAGGATCCTCCTCAACTTTCTCGCCTTGGTCTTCAGGGTGGCGGGCATAGGGTGGCCGTGTCCTATTTGTGACGCTCTTTTTGGCGATATTAGGCATTGGCCTGATATGCTCTAAGTTAGGAGTCCACTGGATTCCCATGTTAGCACAGAGACCGGTAATAAGACTCGGGAAATAATATCCCGCATTCACGGTCTTATCAACCATGCCTCTAAGCTGCCCATTAATCAAAACGGCGATATCAATAGACCCCTTTGTCAAAATGGTATAAATTAACAACGCCCGATTCCACATCACATCGGACTGATGTGTCGTGGGCATTACCCTTGTACAAATAAATTTATAAATCCCCTTGGCCTAGGGAGTCAAGCAAGACTCCCTAATCGAACGAGGGCGACCAATTGTCTACACTCGTCTATAGGTCCACTTAGACCCAGGCACGACTATTCTATCACTAACAGTGGCCAAAGGCAAATTGTAAGGCAAATAAGATTGATAGTCATTAATATGTACAACAGACAAGTCATAAAAATCCCAAATGGCGTCGGGACAAAAATAAACCAGGTTACCCGAACCCATGACCAGTTGGGGTCCTCTCCCATGACTCGTCCACTGTGAGCGTAAAACTCACGGACAATAGGGACCACCACTTCACTAGGAGCGGCACATAGATTCACCCAACCATTTCTGGCGAAATAGGGAGCCAATTGTGTGACGACCCGACCCAGATTCCAACATGAAATCCCAAGGTCATGTCGCTGAAACTAACATAAGAAGAGGACAAGCACTTGTTAAATGATAGTACGAGTCGAACAATCGAGCCAACAAGCTCTAAACATGAACATAAAGCCGTACTAAAATACGAGATTTCAAAAATCAAATTAGCGGAAGCAATAAGGAAACGAAGTCCCGAGCTATGAAGCTCAAAACCAAAGCCAAAGAACCCAAGAGATACATTATCTCACAAAGCGAAAAAAAACAAAACTTGCATGTCGCAACTTTGCAGACGCTGAACAAACCATCGGCACTCCAGGCCGGTGTTTCAATAAAGGACCAACCTGATATAACAATTACCCACGGCTAAAGCATGTCGGGGTTAACCAACAACTATAACAATTTAGAATAAAGAAAAGCCCCAAAGCTACTGCGTGCTCGGGATACAACTGAAATAAATACTAAAACCATGAATAATGGCATGACACAACACATCGGCCCAAGGAAGAATCAATACAAATACCCAAGTAATCTACCCGACCGTAAAGTCTAAATAACTTTACAAAATCGATCTCACAAGAATGGTAAGTACAATAAACAAATGACAATGCTAAAAAGAAATAGGACTCCACAAGCTACTACTCGGGGAAGTCTGCTGCTGCTACTAGCACGAACCACACGATCTAATCTTGATCTATCGATCAGCTGTTCTCTACTATAGTCACGATCTTCTCGACCTCAACGTGGCTACCAATTTACTGCAACTAGAAAACAAAGTACGGAATGAGTCATAATGACCCAGTACGCTACTACAAAAGATATGTAACATATAATTATGTAACATAAAAATAACCATGGTGTCATTTTACAAATGACAGAAAACCCGTGAAGAGGCGTTGTATCGTTTTGATACTCCACAAGATAACTATTTCTTCTTACTTACTGAACCGTCCAAATGAACTAGGGTATAATTCCCTGGTCAAACACAAATCAAATGAATTAGAAGATAGTTTCCATAAAAACATCATATGTATATATATATATATATATATATATATATATACAAATCAAGTTGTTCACAGAATCATCATGTATAAGTGTGCATATTTATATATATACACATCAAGTCTCTTAATAACATTAATCAATACAAGCATGGTCAATAGAATCTCATATTCAACTAACACTTTGTTATCCCATAAGTGCCCATAGGAAGCCACATAAAGGATAGAGAAGATACCAAATCACTGTCGTCGTATTGCTCCTACAATCACAACTGTTAATCATATCGTGCCAGTGATACCCCAAATAGTGGTATCAAAGTACCGAGCGGTATCACCTCAATGGTGGTGCCTTTCCCAGTCATATAGCTCTAGTCAAATGCGCCCTTTGGTTACGCATGAGTGGAGTATGGAACTACGTCCCCACTACGGCCAACAGTGGAGGGGTGTGTGAACCGTATCCGGTACGACGATACATAGTGATCACGAATCCCATAACTCGTGAAGACGAGATGCACCGTCCCACCTTCAACGTAAAACTCAACAAATACCAGCTGGAGTCATATGCAATGCACAAGTAGATGTGTTACTTGCCATGAAATCAAATAGGGACCGAGCTAACTTGTCCAATGCCAAGTAGGGTATTACTCTACTACAAACTCTTGATTATGCACATCATTGTAATAATCATTAAATCACGTTTGAAGCTCAATTGAGTCTCGAAAGAATAAGTGGCAAGTTGTCCACACTAATAAAATCAAGTTCCAAAATCTAGTAATCTAGTCAAATAGAATGTAGTTAACATAGGATCTCACCACGATCCCTGTGAGGTTCAATTATTCCTTAAGCTCGACTTCGTTGAGTCTTTACTACAATTCCAACCAAATAGGGTATAAATGCTATATGCATTTCTAGCCCTTCTATGTTCTTGTTTAAGGCATAGCTAGGTTCTTCTTCCATTAAGGAACCCTAGTTCACGTATTAATAAGTCAAGTAGAAGATGGAAGCCTAAGTTGATTAATATTAAATCAAACCCTAGTTCAATTCAAGTTCATAATCCCACCTATTAGTGGAATCCAAATTTCAATGCAAGTTAACAACCCAATAGTAGAACATGCATGAAGGCAAAAAACACTATACGCTTTATAAGTCATATTCATCAAGTATGGAGAATCAATCCTTAACAAGTATCACAATTATGCTTTCATAAGTCATAATATCTAATAAGCATAAATGTTTATTTCTAGCATAAATCCAAGTTAAGTTCTTAATTTAACAAATACTAAATCACATATTGTCCAAGACTACTATGTTAGTCTATGGTCATTAAATCATTTAGATTATAAATAATAAACGCATCCTAGAATGATAATTCATCCTATTGTTTAAAATTCATAGTAGTCCATGAATTAAATAAAACTATTATTAACAAGTTCAAATATTACAAATCACTCTGCGCAACAATCTTGCTAATTGCATTAAAAATTCCTCTCAACTCCAAATGTCCCGAATCTTACTTATTCAGAAACTAGGCTCTTTAAACTATAACTTAGCCTTTTAAATCACTTCATTCGGATTTGTATTCATCAATCTATGATCATATCAAGATCAAGCTAATAATATGTTTTTCTGTTATGATTATTCTGCCCAGTCAATTTATAAATTCGACCATTAATTCCTCACAACTCCAAATTTCATGAATTTTATATATTCAGAAACTAGACTCTTGGAACTATAATTTAACACTTTAAAGTACTCTATTTGGACTTGTATTATTCATAATACAGTCACCTCAAGTTCATGTTAAAAATCTGGTTCTCTGTTGTGACTAATTCTGCTTAGTCAACTTGTAAATTCAACTATGATTCGCTCACAACTCCAAATGAGAGGATTATTGCCTAGTCTGAAACTAGATTCTTGAGACTATATGTTTCCATTTTAAAACACTCCAATTGGATTTGTATTCATCAATTTATGATCACATGAAGATCATGTTAATAACCAGTTCCCCTTGTTCAGACTCACTGTCGCAGCCATGGTTCGTGATTGATTAAAAATACTTCCCAAACTCAAAAATTTATGAAAATTTACAGAGCATTACTTAACATGCACATGGCCAACATATAATATTTTTAGGTAATTCCATGTAGTAGATTAGTACCAGTAGTTTTCGTAAAACAGCCTAAAATTATGACTGAATCTGTGAGGTTTCTTCCTAATTGGTGAAATCCTAAATTAGTCATCTCATTGAAGTTTCCAATTGCAACAATCCAAATCATGTTTATAACACTTTTAATGATATACACAAACCCAATTTATTAAGTGTAACGACCCGAACCCGAAAGCCCAGTCCGTTACGTGTAGCCCACACACTAGTCGACAGAGCACGTAGCACCTTAGGTCATTAGGCCTACCACAAGCCTTCCTAAAAGTCCATGGATGATGTTGGTGCTCAGAGGTAGTGTGTGGCCATCTTATAAATCGAACACATTTCCCACACCTACCCAATGTGGGTTGGGGTATTACAATTTCCCCCCCCCCCCTTAAATCCTTGACGTCCTCGTCAAGACCAAATTGTACCCCGGGCGATATATGATTCAAGAGGTGGCTCGTACGGGGATCAAGAGGTGGCTCCCACCTTCTGTGGTGTAGCACTTTGGCCCGCACAACACTTTGCTTCCACATTTTCGGTCAGGACCCGCACTGATACCAATCTGTAACTCCCCAAACTTGGGTCCGACCCTTTTGGACCCACATATGGCCACGTCACTACAAATTTAAACTTAAATAAAGACTAAATTGAAATGCCTTCCAACTAGAATTACAAAAGTCTTCAATTCAAAATACAACCATCCAAAATAAATTACGAAACAAAAGTCTACTAAATTAGCTACGTCTCTATTAAATTTCAAAACATATAAGTACGCCCTAAAAGTATTGATTCCTTCACTGGTATCCTTTACCTCAAGCTTAGTCCTTAATTCCGACTTGGAAGAAGAGTGATGTTAAGGGTGAGCGAACAAAGCTCAGTAAGATCATACGTCGTCCCTCCGGTTTCTAAGGAGGGGTGACTCAAAGAATAATCGTGTTGTATGTAAAATAGAGTTTAGATATTTGATAACTTGCAAAATCAAAAGATAGGTATCGAACGACAAAAAAATAAATTCCTTTTTAAATTGAGAGTTCAAACAAAACAAAATGTGGATCAACTAAGTTTGCCGTTACTGACTATCACATACCAACTAATAACGACCGAAGATTAAATACATCTATTAAAATCACGTAAGGGTCTATTGCCCAAGAACCAAATCCCCTGAAGGGTACGCTAATATCCCGAAGGGTACACAAATCCCCCGTAGGGTACACAAATCCCCCAAAGGGTAGACAAATCCCCCGAAGGGTACATTATTATGGTATATCCGGATTACCGCACTCACGGGCCAAGTGGCGTAATTTAATTATTTCATTGTTTGTCACGTAATCCCCGTGACGGGTTGTTCATACTTAGTGATCATAATTATTTTCAAAACATAAATAGTACTATAAATGTACCACTATTAAAACAATGCTTGTATTGCAAATCAATATTTTCAATACAAAGGAGTATGTCGATAAGTTGACAAGCATGAAATAGATTTTCCGATTACAAAAAGTATGTCATGTAGATAAGTTTAAGCATGAAAAATTGTGATAACAAAAATATTCATCAGAGGCTAACGACGGAGTCAAAGCAACTACTGACACGAGGTCGTGCATGGCAATTGAAATAACGAATTTTCAAGAATTAGCGGAATCCTAACGTTAAAAGCATTTAATACTTTTGCAAAGGACCTAAAAGAAACGTAATCTCTTACCTCGAAATGCTTAGCAAAAAGGTCTGCAACACGTACAATCGTCCTAACATTCCTTGTGCAAATCTAAGTTCAAAATATACCATGATCACTAAATTAAAAATGTATCAACCAAATCCTATTAATTTATATAATAATAATTATAGTAATACTTTATTATTATTATTATTATTATTATTATTTTAATCACAAAACCCAATCACACACATGCTGACACACACACACACACACCACACACACGAAACACACAGACTACATTTACACACTACATCAGATATATATATATATATATATATATATATATATATATATATATATATATATATATATATATATATATATATATATATATATATATATAACGTATATAATCAATTTATATAATTATACCTTCCATGCACACACTATTCTCACCGTTCTATTATTTCCAATCAAAACCCAATCTCTAACATGCATAGTAATTACTTGAACTGTTTATGCATAAATTCAAATGACACAAACACCCATGCCTATTCACATACATCTCTATTTTATATAATAATCCACCATATGTTATATATTGTACCCACATGCAAACATAGGAATATACAAACACGCAAAGACGAACCACTCCTAGACTCCTTCTAAACGTGCTATCTCACCATTATTTCATATTACATCATCGTAGCCAATTATTATTTAGCCATGTACAAAGATAAAAAATTTACTTACATAAGAAATAGTGTAAAGCTATTTGCTTACCTATGCGCCGCCTCGACTCTTCTCTCTCTCTGTTGCCACAGCTGGAAAAAAAAAATTCTTCCTATCTTAGAGAACTCTTTTCCTTCTTTTTTTCATTAACAGTTTATATATAGGGTTAATTTCTTACCCTGCTAATGTTTCAAAACCCTAATCAAATTTTTATAGTTGATCTGACTATTATTTAATTTAATAATATAATCATTTTACTAAATCATTAAAGGTGAGCCAAACCCATCTCTTTTCAGTACTGTTATTTAAAGGTGTGTCCACTTAATAATTTCTCATTACTAAGAGTAGGCCCAAATAATCAGAATAGTCCAAAGTAATTATAATATTAATTAATATGAATTAATACTTTAAACTAAAATTATCAGGGTATTACATTAAGTCTAGAGGGCAGCCACAAAATTTCCAAAATTTAACCCTAACATGAAAAATTCTTTAAAGTTAACAATTGCAATGAGTTCCTTCACAAGAATTATTCTTAAGCACAATTAGAACCACATTCATGCTTTACCTGAATCCAAATTAATAACTTAACAAAACAGTCCCATAATTTCCAGATTTATAACTTGTTGAAATGAAGATTTCTACTTCACAAGAAGTCTTCCTAAGCATGTATACTACAACTATTATGAAGGGAGTATGTCATTATATTAAATATACAAATTTTACGGGATTGGGCTTACCTAGAAAGCTTGAAACAAAGTAAGGATTAGTAGTTTCCTCGTCAATAGCTACGATTAGGTGGTCTCGAATCCAAAATCGGGTGGCCGGATCTCCGGAAAATCAAGAAAATACACACTAATCTCACCAAGAATCTCTCACACTTTAGTTCTCTAACCATGGCTAAATATGAGGAGTGGTAAGAGGTGTAAGGAGTGGAATATTACATATATTTCAAGTCACAAAGGTTAGGGAGTGAGTGGAAAACAAGTGTCAAGCTCTTATAGGTCAATTTT
>CM028383.1:75658336-75687334 GCA_013146195.2 Codonopsis lanceolata
AAGAGAGAGAGAGGGCAAAAACATAGGGTTTTTGAGTGAATTTCTTGGAGATGATTCTCGACCTTTGTATCCTACTTGTTTTGGCTCAGGCCCTAAATGAATAACATGTGATGGAACTACTTGCTTAGTTGTGATATGAACTGTTTAGCATCATTGCACTTCTTTATGATGCATTCATGCATAACATGCATAAGTATAGTTGAACCCTACTGAGTTTCGACTCACCCTTTATTATTTGTTTTCCTTAGATCACAGCTAGGCAGAGAGAAAAGCGTGAGCAAGAGGGCAAAGCCGAAGTGCTAGAGGTTGTAATTCTTTTGGGGTAGCATTCCTGGTTTATAATGGTTGTAGCTTAGCTACTTATTCCGCTATGTAAGAAGACTTGTAGTCTTCCTCTGTTTTGTAAACTTTGGGAACTAGTAACTTTTGTAACCTTTTGTTAGTCTCTGGAAGACTTATGTATATAATCTTGTGTTTTTCCAAAGCATTCTTTCTTTAGTTTTAATGACAGGGTTTAACTGTGATAACAACCGGTTGATCACGTTCTAAGTTGAGTCCCACGTAGGGGCTGATTTGTGCCGTGACATATAAAATATCCTAAAACAGCAATTTATGCTTGAGATTCGAGTTCCAAGAACAAAATTGCACAAATAAAAGTACAAGATAGAAGATACTTGTCACAAAATGGAAGAATGTCGAGCTTGTTGCCGGAAAATTCACTGAAAAAACTGGTGTCTTTGCCGGATTCCGTCGGAGTTTAAATTGCCACAGATTGTAAAAAATGTTGGTGGGGATGGTGAATGTATGATGAGATTAGGTGGAAAATGAAATTTGGAGGGAAACAATCGGACAAAATGGCCGGATTTGTAGAGAGAAAGGGAAGAGAGTTCGCCATTTAGAGAGAGGGAGAGGGAGAGGGAGATCACTGTCAGGGCTTCGTTTTAGTGCACTGATGCATTTTAAATATCGGGACTGAGCGGTTGCTCAGCCCCTTATACCAAGCGATCGCTTGGTGCCAATTTTTGGTATCCGACTTACTGGAATATGCGATGTCGCTTTGTACACGGGACTGAGAGATCGCTTGACTTTGATTTCAAAAACATACGTTACTAGAATTTGCGCACTCGCTCAGTCCATTGACTGATTGATCGCTTGGCCCTGTTACATAAAAAAAATTCATTTTTATTTTCTTTTTAAATAAACACTTCATCATTTAAAATTTTCAAAGGTCCTAAGATGTCTTCCTTCGGTGCTATATTATATATTTTCCTATAGCAAAAACTACTTAAAAAACACACTAAAATAAAACTAAATTAAAATTAACACCTATAAATACAACACTAGAAAATATTTCTCCCCCAAACTTAAATAATGCAAAGGTTTTATGCGCAATAATTTTTCAAAAATTAAGCAAGGGTTCAAAATAATTATTATACAACATAATGAACTAAAAATAAGTGGGTTGCCTCCCACGCAGCGCTTTTGTTTAACTTCGTTCACTCGACGTTAGTCAACCCATTATTCTAAATCAAAAACGTCCATCAACTCAACAGTTTTCACAAGTGATAGTCCTTCATAGTAGGGGTTGACTCGATGCCCATTAACCTTAAATGTTTCGTTTGATTTATAATCTTTAAGTTCAACTGCACCGTGGGCAAAAACATTCACAACTTCAAATGGACCTGACCATTTAGATTTAAGTTTTCCTGGAAAAAGTTTTAGTTTAGAATTAAACAATAGAACTTTAATACTAGTGTACAGATCTTTGAGAATTATTTTCTTGTCATGGAATCTTTAATTTAGTCTTTTCTTTGTAAAATTTTGAGCTCTCATAAGATTCCAATCTATGCTCTTCCAATTCATTTATTTGGAGCATTCTCTTCTCGCCTGCCAAAGTCATATCCATGTTGAGAGTTTTAATTGCCCAAAACACCTTATGTTTTAACTCAACTGGAAGATGACAGACTTTTCCAAACACAATTCTATAAGGGCTTAAATCAATTGGGGTCTTATAGGCTGTCCTATATGCCCATAAAGCATCATTCAACTTCAACGCCCAATCTTTCCTATTTGACTAGACAGTCTTTTCCAACACTCCTTTAATTTGTCTATTACTTACCTTCACTTGACCAGATGTATGTGGATGATAGGGAGTGGATAACTCGTGTACTACCATATATTTCTTCAAATAAATATTCACTAATCAATTGGTGTAGTGAGTTCATTGATCATTTATTATTTCCCTTGGCATACCATATCGACTAAAAATATTATCACATAGAAATTTAACCACAGTCTTGGCATCATTATTCCTTGTAGCTATTGTCTGAATCCATTTTGACACATAATCTACTCCGACCAAAATGTATTCAAAACCCTGTGATACGGGAAAAGGTCTCATAAAATCTATTCCCCAAACATAAAAAATTCCAACCTCTAAATTACTAATTTGAGGCATCTCATTCCTCTTACTTATACCTCCCGACCTTTGACATTTGTCGTAGCACTTAGCAAATATATATGCATCTCTAAATAAAGTGGGCCAATAAAGACCAGATTGCAAAACCTTTCTCGCAGTCTTTGCTCCACTAAAATGGCCTCCGCAAGCTAAGCCATGACAAAAAGATAACACACTTTGGTGTTCCTTTTTAGGGATACATTTTCTTATTATTGAATATGGGCCACGTTTAAATAAGTAAGGTTCATCCCAAAAGTAATGCTTAACTTATGAAAGAAATTTCTTTCTTTCATGATATCCAAAATCGGGATTTATGATATCAGCTACTATAAAATTCACATAATCAGCATACCATGGCTCATTGGTTTGCACTAGAGCTGTCAAAACGGGTTTGCGGGGCGGTTTTGCCCACGGGCCTAGAAAGCCCGATGTAAGATGGGCCGGGGCGGGAAATCCCACGAACTTGACGGTCCCCAAAACTCGTGGCCCAGCTCACCCCGCAGCAGGCAAAGCCCTAAAAAATGCATTCATTTTACCTTTTATCACATAATCTAATTTCTTCCTCCAAATGTCCGTGGTTCTAGGAATGTCACGAGATCTTGAATTTAAAGGTTATTCAAAGTATTTAAACACCTTGCACTTACATTTTCTACCATCTTAAAATTAGGCCTGGGTCAATTTACTCAAATGACCTGCAATTTACAAAAATGTTGTTAGAAACACCTTGCACTTACATTTTCTTTTCATTTTATTTTATTAGAATAAATATTTTCAAAGGTAGTGTACTTGACTTAGTTTTACAATGTGGATTGGCCCAGTATTTTTCCCTTAGTTTTTATTTACAATTAGGGATGCCAATAGTGAAAACTTAAAGAAGTTTAAAAAGGTTTAAATCCTAATCTCCTTTTCAACCTTCCTTTGTTAGGTTTCTAAAATAATATAAAGACAATCAACATATTATGAGGATGATAGAATACATTTGTATGTAAAGATTACATTGGAAATAGGGTTTGTTAGGAAGGGGAAGCTGTTGAATTATGTTTGTTAGGTAGCGGTGGGAAGGGTCAAGTAATTGAGAAAACATTTCAAACGGGATTGGGAGTGGACGTGGAATATCAACTAGACTCTCAATTTGGCTAGAAAAATGGTTAGAAACAGAGTACACAAATGTGTATGTGATCGATGTCTTATTTTAATCTTTTTCCTTGCAAGTGGACAAGACTATTATAGAATAGAATTGGAAGCAAGGGTCGAACCCACAGAGACAAGTGATCACGAACAGTGCAATTTATTGATAACTAATTATTAATCTAAAGGGGTTTTTTATGTTTATTTTTACTCTAAACTACTATTTATAGATGTTTAACTAATTAGACAGTAATAACAGATATGAAGATCTTATGGTGGGTGGAAATCTAGGATTCTGGGTTTCACTTGTATCTACTCTTATGTTTAATTCATAGTAATTATCATTCAATGTCTTGAGTTCGTTCACTAAAGATAGATATAGACTGTTGAACAATTGGTTCAGTCTCCATCCCCGCAAAATTCATCCATTCTATATCCTAAGACGAGAGCGTAATCTAGGCTGTCACCTAGATTTATGATCTATCATCACCTAGATCATATAAGAACCTAGTCCCAACTTATCACTCGTGCATCGATAGGTCCAATTTATTGTGTTGGTGAGCGATTAATGCGACATATGCACATTGGTCATGCAGTTATCCGCACCTCTAGGCCTTTATTATTTGCGATTACATTCATTTGTTCAAAGCGAAATAATAGAGGGATTGATAAACAACACAATCAACAAGCATTGAATAAATAGATATATGAATTAAAGCATAATTTTGATACAAGTTACCTCCCACCTCCTAGATTATGGATGATTTAGTTCATCATAGACAATGAACAGCACTTGGAGATGATCGGATACATGATTTGATCTTCAATACTTGAAATTACAAAATCTAACCATGTTATACAATCTAAAAACTATCTAAAATCTATTGAAGAGAGCTTCCAGCCGTCCTCCTCTTTTATGGCTCGACATCTGACTTCTATATATACTCGGGAGTTGTAATTCAATCGGATGACTGTGTGAAAATCCGAAAATCAAGCATTCTGACCACCTTGCGGTCGCAAGGTGTTGGGTACTGCTGCGTCGCAAGGTCTCGATTGTTTGGCCTTTGGAGTGCAATTTCTTTGCCTTTACGTCGTCTTGCCTACCTTGCGGTCGCAGTGCAGAGACACCTGCGTCATGAGGTCTCGAAATTGCGACTTTAACTCTTTCTTCATTTTTCATTTTTGGCCCTTCTTCAAATTTGCGCTTAAAACCCTGGAGTTTCGCATATTTTCACAAATAACCCTGAAACTTACAAAACTCACCGAAAACATATATTAGTAGCCAAAATCCTCGTGAAATAGCATAATTTAAGTCATAGAAGCATATAAAATTGACGTATAAAATACATCGATCAGTATGCAACTGTAAGTGTACTAGTAAGTAGTAACCTCAGAGTTTATGGGTGAGTGGCACTGGCAGTCTGGCACACATCACACATGAATATGACTCGTCTCGTTGTCCATGTCTGTGGACTGTGATAAGACAAATTCACAAATCATAGTCAAGATTTGACGTACATGAGAGTCTAGTCTCTCTCCATTTTGTGGGTGGGTGGATTGTTTCCTATGTTTCATCTACCATCATTTTTGTATCTTAAATTGTAAATTGCAGGCAATCTGAGTAATATTTCTACCATCTTAAAATTAGGCTTGGGTCACTTTGTCCATACACATGTGTTTGCCTCCAACCAATTGATGCTACCCCTCTCGAACCATGGTACCCAGTATCCTCAAAACCCAGATGGAACCATGGTACCCTCTACCCAGTATCCTCAGCGAGCAACAGAGCGACTAAGGTCTGAGGGTTGGAACAAAAGAGAAAACTTCAAAACCCAGATGGAATCATCTAATCAAGTTCATACAGTGAGGAGCGAAGGTGGGAGAGTGATACATGTGTGAGTCAGTGAGACTGTGACTCTGTCTCAGATCTGTCATATGTGAGAGAGCATCGACACCACCGTGCCGGACCTGGATTTTTTAAATATAGAGAGAGAGAACGAGATTGTGCGAGAGCGAGATTATGCGAGAGAGAGCGAGAGATTGTGCGAGAGTAAGAGAGAGAGATAGACCAGACGGTAGAACTTTGTAGAAGAAATGTGAGACTTAGAGGTAGCAGTCGGTTCGACAGAAGGAGAAGACAATTAAGATTTGAGACTTTTTAGAGTTTTAGGCTTTTAGGTTAACTTTTATTCTTTTACACTTTTAATTTGTAGACTTTTAGTTTTATTTTTATTTTAGTCTTCTTATCTTCCGCTTGTCCAAGAAGACTTAGAAAATTACGGGTTACCCACCCTGTCTCAACCCGCAAAGCCCGCAGCCTGCACGGGTAAAGCCCGAAAAGCCCGTTTTTCAAACGGGTATCTAATACATCAGCCCAACCCGCCCCTAATGGGTGGAGGGGAGGGCATGCCCGCGGGCTTTTGCCCTATTTGACAGCTCTAGTTTGCACAGCAAACAATTGCTCATCTGGAAAATCTTCATTTAAAGGAATATTATCATCAAACAATTGTTTTTCAAATAAAGGCCAAAGCTCTAATCTAGACAAATGATCTGTGACTACATTCTCTAAACCTTTCTTATCTTTGATTGTAATATCAAATTCTTGTAGCAATAGCATCCACCTAATCAGTCTAGGCTTAGCATCTTTCTTAGTCAACAGGTATTTCAATGCAGCATGATCAGAATATATAATTACCTTAGATCCCAACAGATGAGATCTAAAATTTTCAAGAGCAAAAATAACCGCTAAAAATTCCTTCTCAGTTGTTGTGTAGTTCAATTGTGCATCATTAAGTGTCCGGCTAGCATAGTGAATCACATGCGGCTTCTTATCAATCTTTTGACCTATAACAACTCCTATAACAAAATCCGATGCATCACATATAATTTCAAAAGGTAATGACCAATTGGGGCTAGACAGAATATGAGCAATCGTTAATCTTTCTTTTAAAAGATTAAAAGAATCAAGACAATCTTTGTCAAAGATAAATTCGGTGTCCTTGGCAAGCAGGTTGCACAAAGGCTTACAAATTTTTGAAAAATCCTGAATAAAACTCCTATAAAAACCAGCATGCCCAAGAAAATTTCGGACACCTTTTACTGAAACATGAGGAGGTAATTTAGAAGTATCTTCAACTTTTTCTGGATTAACTTCAATTCCTCTCTTTGATACTATGTGTCCTAAAACAATTCCTTGGTTTACGTACCATAAAATGACATTTTTTCCCAACTAAGGGTCAGATTTGTTTTACAGCATTGCTTGAGAACAAATGTCAAATTATCAAGACACTTGTCAAATGATTCACCAAACACAGAAAAATCATCCATAAAAACCTCAACACATCTTTCAACTAAATAAGAAAAAATAGAGATCATGCATCTTTGAA
This sequence comes from Codonopsis lanceolata, assembly GCA_013146195.2. Taxonomy (NCBI): domain Eukaryota; kingdom Viridiplantae; phylum Streptophyta; class Magnoliopsida; order Asterales; family Campanulaceae; genus Codonopsis; species Codonopsis lanceolata. The sequence continues at coordinate 75,665,309 of CM028383.1, forward strand.
AGGTAGCTGGAGTATTACACAAACCAAAAGACATCCTTCTATAAGCAAAAGTACCAAAGGGGCATGTGAAGGTTGTCTTTTCTTGATCTTCTCGGGCTATAGGGATTTGATTATACGCGGAAAATCCATATAAAAAGAAATAAAAATCATAACCAGCTAATCTTTCTAAAATTTGCTCAATAAATGGCAACGGAAAGCGATCTTTCTTAGTAGCAGCATTGAGTTTCTTAAATTGATGCACATCCTATACCCAGTGACAGTTCTGGTCGGTACTAACTCATCCTTATGATTCTTAACTACCGTAATCCCGGACTTTTTAGGGACTACCTGAACAATGATTTTTTTTTCATACATATGTCTCTCCACGCATACTCTCGTCATACATGCTTCTCGTACATATTTTGCCATATACATGCATGCATGCTCTCATACATGCATACTCTCAATATACATAACTTTCCATATGTCAATACTTATATGCTTCTATACTTTCCAAACATCATGTTTACTAGGTCCACCCCTAGAAACATAAACATTTCCAGATTCATGTTTACTAGGTCCATCTCTAGGAACATAGACATTCCAACATCGTGTTTACTAGGTTAAATTCCTAGGAATATAGACCGCAGACGAGCTACGATTATCTGATTCCTAAAAAGGATACGTAGGCAGCCTATCTCGGTAGGTCCGACCATCACAAACATATGCGTCACATCACATACATCTACACACGCATACATACTGCACGTACACATGATATCCTAATATGCATACCATTTCCATAAATATACATGCTTGTCAATCATACATGTCCTTTTTATGTGTATGCCATTCACACTATCTTTCAATACCTCAATACACTTCAATTCCGCAATGTCTTTCAACATATGCATGTCTTTCGATGCCGCACCGCATTTCGATGCCGCACTGTCTTTTAATATTGCCCCGCATTTCGATGTCGTACTGCCTTTTAATACCATATCGTATTTCGATAACGCACTGTCTTTTAATACCGCACCGTATTTCGATGTCGTACTATCTTTTAAATACCACACCGCATTTCGATGCCGCACTGTCTCTTAATACCGTATCGTATTTCGATGCCGCACTGTCTTTAATAGCGCACTGCATTTCGATGCCGCAATGTCTTTTCAATATCACACCACATTTCGATGCCGCACTGTCTTTTAATACCGCACTGTATTTCGATGCCGCACTGTCTTTTAATATCGTAATGCATTTTGATGCCGCACTGTCTTTTAATATCACACCACATTTCAATGTCGTACTGTCTTTTAATACCGCACCGCATTTCGATATCGTACTGTCTTTTAAATACAACACCGCATTTTGATGTCGCACTGTCTTTTAAAACTGCACCGCATTTTGATGCCGCACTATCTTTAATACTGCACTGCATTTCGATGTCGCGATGTCTTTTCAATACCACACCATATTTTGATGCCGCACTGTTTGTCAACATCGCACTACATTTCGATGACGCATATCTTTCAATACCGCACTGCATTTCGATGTCGCACCATATTTCAATTCCGCACTGCTTTTTAAATCCGTACCTACTTTTCAATAAACATGTCTTTCAAAAAAAGGAAAAAGAAAGGAGGAGAAATCCCACCACGCCCTGACTTGCATTACATATGTGTTAAAACTCATATCATATAAAAAACGACTTTCTTGTGATGCATGTCCCGAAATCGGAAGTCTATATCTTATCAACGACGTTCGTCTGCTTGTGAATTCACCTTCACTAGTAAACTCCGTCGTTGAGGGGCTCTGTAGACACCCCAATTTCGTACCCCTACGATACAATGTCCTACAACAATAACATTATATATTTTATAAAACAATTGGACAAACAAACGTTGCTTTCCGTTAGAGTTTCATGTAACTAGACTTAATGGGAGTTAAACGATAAACATAAAACTTATAAATATAACTTTTCGTTCATACCCCTGCAATATAATAATGATAATATATATTTTATAAAAATATTATAACTTTTAAAAATGACTTTCCGTTAGTGTTTCAGTTAACTAGGACTTAATAGCGGTTAAATATGCAAAATAGACAAAACAAACAAAATAAACTGGGAGGGCTTTAAATGAAACTTGAAAATAGCCTGGTGGAGCCGCTCCCCAATGCATGGAGCCACTCCCCACCCATTGTTGCTCCAGCCTCTTCTTCCTCCAAAGCAGTCCAAACGGCAGCGTTTTCTTCAACCGCCTCGTGTTGTTTTTGTTGTTGCGTTCCCAGGGTGACACCTGGCCCGCCATGCACTGCAAACTCTGTACGCCGTCGTTTAATTCGACTCTTTTCTCTTATAAATAGAGACCTTTGGGAACTCTCATTCTCACCATCAACCAACCATCGATCAACCAAATAAATACGCACATAACCACCTCTCCAACAACAATACACACAACAAACACATACCCGCAATCCCACAACAATATATCACGCAGCACCGTAACCTACAAGAGCATTTTGCAGCATCACAACAATATAAAAAAGACTTCCTTTCTCGAAAGGACAGGGGAAGCACAATCAGAATCTTCGAGCACCTAGTGGGCTAAGCCTATGCGTATATACCGGTCAGACATTCACGCTACAAGAGGTAAGTACCAGTTTACCGTCTTTTCCGTTAATATAAAATATTATTATATGCATGCTATGTAAATAAATAATAATGTAGAATATTATAATACACATGTAATGTAAATAGTAATATTCTTAGATAAATAATGAATAAAGTAATGATGCATGTTATTAAATATATAATATATATGCATGCATGCTATATATATATATAGCCGTTATCATGCCCAAATAACATTAAACAAAGTAATGTTATTTTCAACATATATATGTATAATAAATATTTTTTTCTAGACCATATGATTTAAAAGCATGTTAAATTTATTTTAATGCCCTAAACTGAGACCGAAAGAGTGAGTTGGGTGCCTAACCCTTTCACAACTCATGACCTAGCCTCCGAACCTATACATTTTCTGGAATAACTGGTTTTTCTCTATTTAACCTTAAAATAGAGGTGGCGACTCTGTACATACATATTTAGGGTCCACTACGAGACCGAGCGCATTCCACGAACTCTGATGTTTCAAAGCAACTCACTTTCACGCGAGGGGGTCACGAAATGGGGTTCTCACACCTCCTAACAACAGACCAACTAAGGTCAAGTCTACTGTTAACAGATCTAGGAACATTTATAAGAAAACTCTCAAGCCTACTGTCAACAAGTCTGATGCTATTGTAAAGAAAGAAAATCATAAGCATTCTTCAGCAAAAGCTGATCACAGTTCTCCATGGAACTTTCACTTTTGCCACTCTTGTCACTGTCTAGGCCATCTGGCTCCAGAATGCATGCTGAGGTTCACACCGAAATCTGAAATACCCAATTCTCTCAAGGTTAGGCAAGCATAGGTTCCAAAAGGTTGCTAAATATCAGAACCTGTAATATCCCGATTTCCGGTTTGCTTAAATTGCGTATAATGCTCGCATTTCTCTCTTTGTTGATTATATTTTCGGTTTGTGAGATAGTCTAGATGTGTATGAGAGACCACATTAAGACCAAAATACTATTAAGAGATGCTCTATAATTGTTGACTTGCTAAAGTCACAAGTCGTAACTCGACATTAGTCAGAATGCAGTGCGATTGAGAGTTTGCTTGCATTATGTGTATTCGTGACCTCGGATGGGTCCTAGATGTGTATATGATTGTTATGAACTTTTTTTAGATATATTTGACTTCAATTTGGAGGTGTTCCTTAAGTTTATTGATGATTTGGAAGCTTTGGAAATATCATTCGTCTCTATCACATAGTTCGAGGTTGAGTCGCGTAATCGTCTCTTCTTTGGAGTTCTCATTCTCCTAGTTGTTATTCAACTTTCTATAAGTATTCAAGCTTCTTCATTAGCCTTTAGACTTGCTTTAATTCTCCTTTAATTGCTTGTTCGATTGCTAGTTCATTCGTCGTTTCAGTTGCACATTGTTGCACCTTGTCCCGGTTTCGTTCCAAATTGTTTCAGGGGTTGTTTGAGAGTGTTCTGGGGGAATTCTAGACTTACTTTGAATGGGGTTTGAACCTTGTTTGATTTGTTTACTTGTTTGGGGTCATTTGGGGTTGATTGCTAAGCCCTTTTTGCTCTAGGAGGCTTATGGCCGCAAGGGGGAAAGACCTTGCCCCCGCAAGGTCAGCAGAAAATTGGATGGGAAAGGGCTGAGGAGCATGTGCTCGCATGCTTAAGAGACCATGCGACCGCATGGTCTGTTACCCTGTTTCAGGCTGTTTTGCTTTGTGAACCATTTTGGTTATTCTAACCATACCCAAACCTATTCTAAAACCTTCCTAATTAATCCTAATTGAGTCCTAATGTGTTGGGTGGGTTTTATTGACCATCATTAGCCTAAACTAAGTTGCAATTTACCTTAACCAATCACTAAGTGTACCAATGTAATGCCTATTCTACCCTCCTTAATTTTGGGTGTTATAACCACAAATCCCCAACCATTTACAGCCATTTCCCCTTCATTTCATCCTCCCCAATTTGTGAGTTAGAGAGAGAGAGTCTATGGGAGACCCAAGAAACCCTAGCCCTTCTCTCTTCGATCCATGGAGATCCAATCGTCGGATTGCCTTCTATCTTCGGATTCTTGAAGCCCTCGACGTGTAGAACAACTTCACCGATCCGATTTTTGTTTCTCTTGGTTTTCATCCGAGCTAGTTAAGTTACTAATCATTTCTTTCTTTTGATTTTGGTTCATTGGCCCTAAGGAAAACAATCTATTTGCTATTTGTGGGCAATGAACACTTGATATGCTTTGCATGCCTATTTTAGGGATTTTTGGAAGTGTGAACTTGTTAATATCATGAATAGGATGATTTGAATGATATTGTGTGTTGTACGAAATGGGTTATGATTTATGTTGAGTTTTTATGAATTTTAGGGCTAGTGAATCAAGCCCAAATTATTGGGGAATTTGTTACAAATTGAAATGGGTGTTAATGTTGGGATTTATGAAATGTGTAAAGAATGAAACTTAGTATTAAGACTCAACGGAGTCATTATAAGTTCAATAATGTGTTAATGAACTTGGGTTGAAATCCTACAATGTTTAAATTTCGTTTGATTAAGCTTGTAAAGCATATAGCTTCTAAACTCTGAATGAGATTATGGTTATATTGAGATTTATGGATATTAAGGCTTGGGAATCAAACCCGAATGAGTTTTGGGATTTTATTGTAAATTCAAATGGAGTGTTAATTTGTGGATTTATGAAACACATAAAGAATGAAATGTAGAATTAAGACTCAACAGGGTCGTTGTAAGATCAATAATATAATAATGAGCCTTGGGTTGAAACCCTACGATGTTCGGGTTTTGGTTGGTTATGTTTGTACGTACCCGAGCATCTCGATTTGTGTCCAATTATGACACCCATGCTATGGATACTCATTTGGGATTAATTTGGAGCGTGCTCACTAGAGCACGAAGCATTAGAGACCAACGTAGAGTATATTTAAGAGATGATTAAAGAATGAATTCTCTCTTTAGGGAATTTGGTCGCGTGCACATGAAAGCACTTGCAAGGGACTAACTATGGGGAAGTCTTGATGTTCTTGAGTATGGTATTGGGGATGTCGATTATATACGACGATTAGGACTATGGTTGAGTCCGGTGTGCTTTTAAGTGAAGACTGCGGGCTCTGGTCTCCCTTTGTTCGTGCTGAATCACTCTTCCTATAGTAATCTACTGGCAGAAGAGTTCTATGAAAGGATGATGTTAGTCCCAAAGGGCACAATACTAGGATAGAAGGGGGGGGGGATTGAATAGCCTAGTAACAATTAAAAACTCTTCGTAATAGTTCATAAAACAAGTACTTACAACCTATTGAAAAGGTTGAAGTAACGGAAGACTTGTAACGAAAACAGACTAAGTCTGCTAGTAAAGCACTACTAGTAGACTTGGCTGTTTACTGAAGTTTGCAGCGCAAAGGAATAAGTTAAGACGAAGATAGCAATATAAAGCAGTAAGCAACATAACACAAATAACACAATTATTTTGAGATGGTTCGCACTATAAAGAGTGCTACATCCACCACCAAAGCAGTCAACCTTGGATTCGAATGGGCACTATATTTTCCACTAGTTCTATTACAGAAATCTCTAATGGATCGTGTACAAAATATTTGACTTGTGTTTGGGGGTGGGGGATTTGAGTATCTGGAAAATAGAATATTCAAGGTGCAGAAGAATAGTAATGAATACAACAATAAGAAGTAAATGAGTAACAATTGATGCAGATCTTCTTGTTGTTGTTGAGGACTTTTTTGATCAGTTTATGATCTCTTGAATGCACTGAGTATGATGACTTGATGTTGTTGAATAAATTCAGAGCAGTATTTTCTTCAGTCTTTAATGGCAGTATTTATATCGGAGCATCCTTGAGACCGTTGGGGAAAATGAAGTGAGTAACAGCTTTATTAGGTTGAGTGCATTAAATGCATGGAGCTGCTTTGTTGACTGCATCTTCATCTGGTATTGAACAGGGTATGGAGAGGAGTAGGTACTGGAACTAGCTGGTGGGCAACAAACGGAGTTGCAGACCTACAGTAGTTGGTACAGTCTGTTTGTGTCAGACTGCAAACCTGTTCTACCATGTTCAAGAGGCGAAAGTCTTCATTTTTTGGAAAAGCTGGAAAGGCGTGTCTCGAAAGTCAGGAGTCAAATGTCGATAGATTAATTCAAAATTAATTCATAATATCTGAATTAATAATTCTCTTGAAGAGTTGGATATCCTAATTCTCTTGACACGTCATGCTGTCAGAAGGCAGACAAGGTCTACTGGTGAAGGCTGCTGGTGAAGCCTTTGTCGAAGTCTTCAGCTGAAACCTATGAAGTCTAAAAAACTATTCTAATTAAAGGCAAAGTTCTATACACAGTTGTCACGCTAATTGGTACGCAACTCATTTAGCCACTAAGTATAGAATGAGCAAATGCAAATTAAGATACAGTGAGAAACAACAATCTCCTCCTATTTGCATCTGGTCATCATTACTTACAAGTGAGGGCTATGAAAGCTTAAGAATAGATAATAGTATGTCAGAAAATACTTATAAGTTTTTATAACAACAAACATGCCTCTATCAAAAAGAACACCTCAAATGTAACAATTAATCTAAGTGTTTACAACAGAAGAGATTTGAAAGAACAAGCAAAAGGATTAGAGTAAACAGTTTAAATAAATTTAAACTAGATGTTTAAATTCCAAGTAAGTATGTGAATTTAAATAACATGAAATTTAAACAATAGATATTTTTGAAAAGAAGTAACTTTTGTATTTCAAACAAGAAGTTTAATAGATACAGAGTTTTAAAAAAAAGACAGATACAAAGGATAAGGATTTGAAAAGATACAAGCTACCATAGCCTTTTTCTTTTTCCTTTGGCTGCTCTGTCAGTTTCTTCTTTTTCTCGGCGTAGGCGCTCGAGTTCTTCAACTCTTCTGGTGTACTCTTCATCAGCGGAGTTCTGTTGTCTAATGGAACGAAAACGATAGTCAAGTTCTTCTCGTAGTCTATTGTTCTCGTCCATCAAAACTCGATTCATAGACCGCAGTTGTTTCTCCTCCTTGATGGCCAGATCACGTTCTCGCTTAGCTGTCATACGATCATGAGCCGCATTGAGAGCTTGATCGTTGAGTTCCAGCACTGGAGGGCGTTCGCAAGCAAGATGAAGGGTGATGCTGTGGAAGAGCTGATGGAATAGAGTTGAGCAGAGTCGAACACACTCGTTGCGTTGAGCCTCCATGTTGATCTTCAGATTGGTAGACTTGTGCCTGACTTCTCCAAATTTGGTCCAAACATCCTTTTGAAACTGGCAGAGGATGGTGGCATTCCTGGCAGCAGCCTTGGATGATTCAGAAGCAATCTCAGCAGCAGTCGTGGAGATACTGGTTAATTCTCCAAGCTTGTTGTAGATGGCATCCAATCTGCTCAATACTTCGTCGTTGGACATGGAGGATGGAGTGGGGTCGAGGTCTACTCGAATGGGTTCAGCAGCAGCAGCAGACGAGGTGGCATCAGCAGCAGCAGCAGGACGGAAGGGCTGCTGTAGGGGTGGAGTGGTAGATGTTGAAGCTGGAGAGGAATCGGGTGTGGGGAATATGTGGGTGGATGAGGAGGAATTGGCTTTAGGTGGGGATGAAGAAGGGGTTCGGGGTATTTCAATATCTGTGTCTGAATGATCATAGATAATTGAAGGGGTTGGGTTGGGGTCGGTTGAGAACCAGAAGGAAATAGGGTGTAGACACCCCAATTTCATACCCCTGGTATATAACTCTGGCATGCGATATTAAGACCTGTTAAAACTTAACAAATGTCGAGTTACAGGGATTAAAAATGCAAAAGATAAAGCAGGATGCGCAAAATAGTAAAATGCAGGGGCTAAAGCGTCAAAAAAGTGACTGAAATTGAACAGTTGGCGCTGCCATAATAGAAGCCTGGCGCGGAGCCCAATAAGCCTTATGGCGGCGCCCACTTTTGCTACAGTGGCATCCCAAACTGCTACAGGAGTGCTATAGTTTGCGCAATGTGCAAATCCTTCGACATTCTGTACAAATAAATGAAGCATAAAGAGAGGAATTGTAATTCCCTCGATGTCCCTCGCTCAGCCTATAAATAGAGGCCCCGGGGTTCGCTTTCAACACACTAGAAACACCGAAAATTCCCCAAAGCTTTCAGCGTTGTTGTTACGTTGTTAGAATAGTGAGCGATCGTGAGCGATAGTGAGTTCCCCTCTCCTATAAAGCCTCGAAGCCCTGCCAAAACTCCTCCAAAAGCAAATCCAACCGGTCAAAGTGATCCCTAGCCCCCCAGTTAGGTATCCACCCTATTTCCCCAGTCCAAAAACCTCGGAAAGAGCAGTTGCTCTGCCCGAGTAAAAAGGCCAAATCAGCCAGAAACAAGCCCTTATTCTGCCCGATTTCTGCCAGCAGCAAGAAAAAAAAGAAAGCAGTTGCTCCGCCCATTTTACGGGTCCCAAAATCAACTTTGGAAAGCAGTTACTCTGCCCTAACGGCAGCAGCAGCAACAAAGCAAAAAGAGACTCCCTCTCCCGAGAAGGACATAGCGAGCACACCACGCTCTAAAAGGTGAGCCTTTAAGGGCGTTAAATTATAAAAAACTATTTTCCATCCGGCCCAATGTAAAAATATAAGCCGTTGTGCTGCTCGGATTATTTTAGAAAATAGCATTAAAAAGAGCCATTATTATGACCAAATATTTTTAAATGTATTTGTAATTATTGGAAGGAGGCGACTGCAAGTCCGTAAATAATGTAAATATGGATGTATTTGCTTTCTTTTCTGTCTTTTAATACTTTATTTATTTGCTAGAAAAATATAACAAAAAACATACTTTAGCCAAAAACTGCTTTTGAGACCGAAAGGGCGAGTTGGGTGCCTGGCACCTTCCCAACTCGTAACTTAGCCTCCGAACCCGTTTTTTTTTTGCAATCTCTGGTTTTCTTTTTTGGTTTTTCTTTATTTCTTCCTCAAAATAAAGATGACGACTCTATTAAAACATTTTGGATCGCAGTGGGGCATCGCAACATTCCTTTCTTGCACTTTTTCGTTTTCCCCTAAAAAAGGGAGAATGAGAATGAAAGGGTGATGTATTCATATATCCTGGTATCCCCTAAAAAAGAGATAACTTGATATAGAAAACCCAAAGCACTCATAGTGATCCGAAATAGGCCATAAGACAATTTTCATAAAGTCTGTAGTGGGGCATGCAACATCCTTTCTTGCACTTTCCATTTTCCCTTACACAAGGGACGATGTGAATGAAAGGGTGATGCTTTCCTGTATCCTGTTATCCCCTAAAAAAGGGATAACCTCACACAGAAAACTCATAGCTCCCATAACGGACCAAAAATTCACTGAAGTGACCGAGGTGTATTCAACGCGCTATTTTGACAGCAAACTTTTCGCATTTTTAATTTCGTCTTCCCCTAGACAAGGGAGGGTGAAATGGAAAGCGTGGTGTCCTGCTTCCGCACGTACGCGCACCCCTATCCAAGGACGCGCGGGGCGCGGGCGCATCCCGGGAAATCCAAAATGGCAACTCAATAAAAAAAAACGTTTTTTGTTTTTCTTTGTTTCTGGCTAAAGTATACTTGTTATATTTTTCTAAGCATTTGAACATTGCGTTCCTATACATCCGTGTCTATATTTGTGGATATGATCCTCCATCTTGCAGCAGTTTCGTTCCAGTAACTGTTATAGGTATATTTAAAAATGTGTATTTTTCAAAAACAAAAAAAATCAAAAAAAAAATATGCAATAAATTTCCGGGCAGCACAACAAAAAGGGCCGGGGTTTTATTTTATTATTGCTTTATTTTCGGCTCTATATTATTATTCTGTTATGCTTTATTTTTATTACGCAAATCTGTACATTCATTTTCATTCATTCTGCCATTTTATTTTAGGGATTAGGACAAATTTGTAATTAATAGGAACAGATAGATTCCCCAGTTTTCTTTATATTTCTTGATGTGATTGCTTGCTTGCTTGCGCTCAAATTAAAAAAGCCGAGAAAATCCACAAATAACAGCAAGACATGCCATATCTGTTTTATTTTCTGTTTTATATTTGAAAAAAAAAGATTTTACTGCTTTTTAGATGCCGCACACACGCGTACGCATGTAAATATATCCCGAATTGCTACCCTACACCATGGCCAGCCTACCCCCTGCATAAGTCATCGTTAGAATGCATATAGATTTTCAGGACACTTCAAAGATCGACCGGTTTTTGCATCTTTGAATCGTGAGTCAGCCCCTGTGAAAAAATAAATAAATAAATAAAAGATCGAAAAAAAAATGATATAAAAAAATGCGCAAGTCAAATAAATAAATAATAATAATACACAGGGGCTGATTGTTAATTCTCTGATGCTCGACCTAGACCATTTTTAATGGTGGATCCTCGACGAGATCTTTCCAACGGTGGTCTCGGCTCGTCGATTGGTTGACCGAAGCTCCGGTAATCGCCGGAACACTCCAAGAACCCACTTCTCTCTCTCTAGGTTTGACCGTTTGGAGAGATAACGATGTGAACAAAAATCAGATTAGAAATGAATGAAGAGATGTCTTGAGGTTTATATACTCCCAAGGGAAGGTCAAAGGTTCAAAATACCCTTATAAAAGATAAAGGAGGTATTTATTTTAAGGGTACAATAGGAAATTTCGTCAAGGCAAGTCATAAAAGACTGCCGATAGTGCAGTCCAAAATCTGCTGGTAGTGCAGCTCAAGGTCTACCAGTGGTAGCTCAAGGTCTACCGGTGGGGTCTTCCGGTGGCAGCTCAAGGTCTACCGGTGGCAGCTCAAGGTCTACCGGTGGCAGCCCAAGGTCTGGTGGCGGCTCAGGTCTGTGGTGGGCGCAGCGGCTAACTTCCGGCGGCTCCCATTTGCACACCGTTCGACGAAATGACGTGATTTCTTCGCCAAGCTGACCCTAAGGACTTAAACTAAAAGCCTTGAAAGTCTCAAATCAAACTAAAACCATCTCATGTGATATCTCGAACAAAACAATTCAGTCGCGTACCATATTTGATCCGTAACTAACAAATGTGAACGAAATCACGTGGAACAAACTAACGATCGAAACAATGATCGAGCAAGTATACATACTTATTTTAAAACATGTTAAAAGCCTAATAAAGAGTCTCAAACTCATACCCAAACTAAATTTAGAATTAAGTCCCTCAAAAATACGAAAGGCGAAACGTTTACGAAACGCGAATCGTGAAACCACACTTACAACGACGACTATACTTTGAACGTCGTGACCTCATGCAAACATTTTAGACATGAGAATAAGGATATTAAATGTATCCAAGTGAGTACACGAAGACCTAGGATCCCTCAAAGGTCCCGATAAGAAAGAAGTACGAAACCATTCTATCAAGTCAAATACTTAAAGGTTTGGGGTCTTATATCCTCCCTACCTTGAAAGAATTCATCCTCGAATTCACAATTCCACAAATTATACCACAAGGTCGACTCTTTGACCTACTAACATAATCAAGGCGACCACCATGGTGTGTCTCCTATCTTAGGGTAACCCATAATATCAACTCAATTCAATCTCAATGTCGGGTCCTACTCGATGCTCGACAAAAATACAACTTTCAAACCAAAGTTCCCCGGGCTTAAAATAATACTCCGGTTATAAACGAATCTCTATCGTTCATCATATTCTCACACATTAAACATGTACTTGATCATGTAATTAACGTTCATCTCAGGACAATACTCATATATTATTAAGAGCATTTACCACCTCAAATTACTCATTTGGAACAAGCATTGCAAGCTCAACTTTTAAAAACTACACATGTAAGGACTGCTTATAGCAAGACATCACATTCATAGCACAACTTTCATATACATAATGTACATATTTGCTTATAACAATACACCATTTGTTGTTCCATTCCATTTTGGTAATGAGTTCGGTCAATTTCAAATTTAATTCATACCATTCTAGTTCTCCGACGAAGACCTCTTGATAATCAAGTCAGGGGCCCTCTGAAGTGACTTCAAAAGTTTTCGTCGTATAGGATGCGGGGTGTTCATGAATCACATAAAAGCATCCTTTATACCGGTCTCAAGAAATACAGATCATAAGCACATATAGGCATGGCATTAACATCATGCAACATAGTATATTAATTTACTATGTATGTAAACCAAGTATGGAATATTCATACTATTAACTACCTATCAATGGTAGATAAAACACATTATACAAGGCTAATACACTCTCAATGTATTAGACTAATAAAGAGGCAATACAACACTTCAAGAGTCACTAGGTAGCGTATCCTTACTAACTAGTATACGACCAATCCTTATAAGTCAAACCGTATACGGGTCGACAACCAATCCAACCAATCATCACGTGATCACCTACACAACCAACATATCATGAGAAAATTTCACCTTGATCAAGGTAATCCCCCCAAATACCAAAACACAAGCATCGGGAAAGAGTTCTCAAATCCCCAACACAAGTAATACAAGAAATGGTGATTAAGTACTACCATAACTATATACACCTATATAGTAATCTATGAAATACTAATAGGTACCACGGGAGGCTTAACCACTCCGCTCTCAAAACGTATTACAACGAACTTTCGCCATAATGATTAACACGACGATCACCCTTGGGACCGACAATCTAGCTTCTCTTATTCCTAAAAATGGAACAAGAAACAACAGCTCTACTGAAACGCAGCACCCACTCTTGGTATAACTGCAACTCATAAGCAATATAGGAGAAATATAATACTCCTAGACACAAACCTTCACTCACGGCAATCTAGACCAAACGAACTTAGTACACCAAGTCGTATACTTGTACCAAAGAATATGCCAATAAGGCATTATAAATAACACTCGACGGTAAATACTCGACGATAACCCAAACCCAACCTAGGCCATGGAACTTATCCTGGCTTATAGCTAACATAAGCTCGATACCAAGCTAACCCGACCCAAATTCCAACACGAAATCCCAAGGTCGTGCCGCTGAACTAACATAAGATGAGGAGAAGCACTTGATAAACAATAGTGTCGAACAACGGTCGAGCTAACAAGCTCGAAACAAGAACATAAGCCGCACTAAAATACGGTATTTCAAAAATCGAATCAGCGGAAGCAATATAAGAAGAGAAGTCCCAAGCTATGAAGCTCGAAACCAACGACCATGAAACCAAGAGAGACATTATCTCTCAAAGGAGGAAAAACAAAACTTCGCGTGCAACATTTGCGAACAAACCATCGGCACTCCAGGCCGGCGTTTCAACAAAGAACCAACCTGATATATCAATTACCCAACGGCTAAAGCATACCGGGGTCAACCAACAACTATAACAAGTAGGATAAAGAAATGCCCCAAAGCTACTGCGTGCCCGGGAGACAACTGAAATAAATACGAAACCACGAACAAGGCACGACACAACACGTCGGCCCAAGAAAGAACCAACACAAATACCCAAGTATATACTCGTCTGTAAAGTCTATATAACTTTACAAAATGTCGATCTCACAAGAATAGCAAAGTACATGATATCAATGACAATGCTAAAAGGGAACAGGACTCCACAAGCTACCACTCGGGAGAGTCGGCTGCTACAAACACGAACCACACGATCTAATCTCGATCTATCGATCAGTTGTGCACTGCTACAGTCACGATCTACTCTGTCTCAACGCGGCTACCAATTTGCTGCAACTAGAAAACAAAGTACGAAATGAGTCATAATGACCCAGTACGCTACCACAAGAGATATGTAACATATAATTATGTAACATAAAAACAATCATCATGCCATTTTACAAATGACAGAAAAACCCGTGAAGAGGCGTCGTATCATTTAGATACTCCACAAGATAACCACTTCTTCTCACTTACTAAACCGTCCAAATGAACCAGGGTGTAATTCCCTGTTCAAACACAAATCAGATGAATTAGAAGGTAGTTCCCACAAAACATCATATGCAAGTATATATATATCATCATATATACAAATCCAGCTATTCATATAATCATCACGTGTAAGGGTGCATATTTATACATATACACCTATACCAGTATGTATATCTCTATATATACATATCAAATATCCCATATAATCATCATGTATAAGAGTGCATATCTATATATATATACACATCAAATCTTTCATATATATCTCATATATAAGTATGTATATCTCTATATATACATAACAAATCTCTCATTCAATCATCATGTATAAGTGTGTATATCTATATATATACGCATCAAGTCTCTCATATAACATCAGCCCATACAAACACGATCAATAAGATCTCATGTTCAACTAACACTTTGTTATCACATAAGTGCCCATAGTAAGCCACATAAAGGATAGAGAAGATACCAAATCCATGTCGTTGTGTCGCTCCTGCAATCACAACTGTTAATCATATCGTGTCAGTGATACCCGTGTTCAGGTATCAAAGTACCGAGCTCTCTTCTCGGGTCCGAGCTCTCTACTCGGGAAAAATAGCACTAGCCAATGCGCTCTTTTGGTTACGACAAAGGGGGCTACTTCCCCACTGTAGCTAGCAGTGGAGGTGTGTGTGAAACCCGAATCCGATACGGCGGTACATTGCAACCACGAATCCCATAATTCGTGAAGACAATGCATCGTCCCACCATCAACGTAAAAAACCCAAATAATGCCAGCTGGACTTATATGCAATGCACAAGTAGATGTTTACTTGTAAATTCTCAAGTAGATATACAGATCTACTAAACCCATACGACTATGTACATTGTTACAATAATCATAAAACCACATAGGAGCTCATTTGAGTCTCTAAATCAGAAGTGTCAAGTAGTCCACTCAATTCAATCCAAGTTCCAAAAGCTAGAAATCTAGTCAAATGGATTTTACAAGTTGTAGGATCTCACCACGATTCACATAAGGTTCAATTGTTCCTTAAGCTCGACTCCGTTGAGTCTTCACTACAATTCATCCCAAATAGGTTATAAATGTTATTTGCATTTCTAACCCTTTTCTAAGTTCTCGGTTCAAGCATAGTTAGGTTCTTTTCTCATTAAGAAACCCTAGATCAACAATTCACAATTTCACCTATTAGTGAAATATAAATTCAACACAAGTTGGTGAATCAATTCTCAATGAAACCACTGAGTAATCAAAAGCAGATTATGCTTCGAGTCAATTACACAATATGCCTTATAAGTCATATCATTAAGTATGAAAACCCAATCCCTAACAAGTATCACAATTATGCTTTCATAAGTCATAATATCTAGTAAACATAGATGTTTATTTCTAGCATAAATCCAAGTTAAGCGGATAACTTAACAAAAATAATAAACCACACAAGCATAGAAATTCATTTCTTTTATGAATCTAGGTTAAACCCATAACTTAACAAGTAGCAACTCATATCATCCTCCAAGACTTCATTGATGGTCTGGGATCAAATAAAAACTCAGATTATATTAACTAAAACTCATTCTAGAATGATCATTCATTCTATATTCCCAAATCCGTTATGGTTCATGTATTATTTATAAACCACACTTGGCATGTTCAAATATTGTGATCCATACACATATTAGATACTAGACATTTTAAGGTGTTATTCACCCTTTTGAATCATTCAATTCAGACCAATAATCATTAATTTATGATCATCACAAAGACAAGTCATTTTCCAGATTTTCTGTTATAACTCATTCTGTACAGTCAACTTGTAAGTTTGACCATTAATTCCTCACAACTCCAAAGGAGGTGATTCCTTCTTAGTCTGAAACTAGACTGTTAAGAATATATTTTAGCCTTTTAAATTACTCTAGTATGACTTGTATTCATCAAGATACAGCCCCTCGAAGTTCATGTTTAAAACCTGAGTATCTGTTGTGATTCATTCTGCATGTCTATCATACAAAATTCACCAAAAATTTCTCGTTACTCCAAATGTTATAAACTTTACATTTTATGAAACTAGACTCTTTGAGCTAGAGTTTACCATTTTAAAACACTCCATTAGGATATGTATTCATCAAAATATGACCACTTCAATCTCACGTTAACAGATTAATTTTCTGGTAACAGCTTACTGGAACAGCCACGAATTGTGACTAATGAAAAATACTTCCCAGAGCTCCAAAATTTATGAAAATTTATAGAGAGTTACCTAACATATATAGGTATAACATACTCAATTTTTAGAAAAATCCCTTCAGTAGATTAGTACCAGACTTTTCCCGAAATTTACCCAAAACAGAAACTGAATTTGTATGGTTTATTTTCCAACAAGTTCATGAACAATAACGATTCCAAATCAAAGCTTGAACATATTTCAAACTAAACCCAAGACCAAAATCATCAAGTCAAGATCCATGGAAAAGTTTCTAAATTTCATAGAAACATCAAAACGTTTTATAGACTTGATAAAACTCTTCCTTAGCATGATCTAAGCAAGATTTGTGAAAAAGCAAGCAAGGTGGTTCAGTAACATACCTCAGATCTGACTTTCAAACCTATGCGAAACCTGAAATAGACAGAGGGGAAACGATCTCCTCGACGAGATCTTTCTAACGGTGGTCTCGGCTCGTCGATTGGTTGGCCGAAGCTCCGGTAATCGCCGGAACACTCCAAGAACCCACTTCTCTCTCTCTCTAGGTTTGGCCGTTTTGAGAGATAACGATGTGGACAAAAAAATCAGATTAGAAATGAATGAAGAGATGTCTTGAGGTTTATATACTCCCAAGGGAAGGTCAAAGGTTCAAAATACCCTTATAAAAGATAAAGGAGGGATTTATATTAAGGGTACAATAGGAAATTTCATCAAGACATGTCATAAAAGACTGCCGGTAGTGCAGTCCAAAGTCTGCTGGTAGTGCAGCTCAAGGTCTACCGGTGGGTTCTACCGGTGGGGTCTACCGGTGGCAGCTCAAGATCTTCCGGTGGCAGCTCAAGGTCTACCGGTGGCAGCTCAAGGTCTGCTGGTGGGCAGCAGCGCGAGGCTAACTTCCGACGGCTCCTGTTTCCACACCGTTCGACGAAATGACGTGATTTCTTCGCCAAGCTGACCCTAAGGACTTAAACTAAAAGCCTTGAAAGTCTCAAATCAAACTAAAACCATCTTGTATGGTATCTCGAACAAAACGATTCAGTCGCGTACCATATTTGATCCGTAACTAATATAAATGACAACGAAATCACATGGAACAAACTAACGATCGAAACAATGATCGAGCAAGTATACATACTTATTTTAAAGTATGTTAAAAGCCTAATAAAGAGTCTCAAACTCATTCTCAAACTTAATTTAGAATTAAGTCCCTCAAAAATACGAAAGACGAAACGTTTACGAAACGTGAATCGTGAAGCCAATCTTACGACGACGACTATACTTTGAACGTCGTGACCTCATGCAAACATTATAGACATGATAATAAGGATATTAAATGTATCCAAGTGAGTACATAAAGACCTAGGATCCCTCAAAGGTCCCGATAAGAAAGAAGTATGAAACCATTCTATCGAGTCAAATACTTAAAGATTCGGGGTCTTACATACTCACAATCAAAACCAACCAAACCGGGACATCGTAGGGTTTCAACCAAAGGCTCATTAACATCTATTTGAACCTATAGTGACTCCGTTGAGTCTTAACATCACATTTCATCAAGTACACATTTCATAAATCCCCAATTAACACACCATTCAAATTTATAACAATTTCCCAAAAATCATCCGGGCTTGATTCCCAAGACTTAAAATCCATAAAACTCAACATAGTCATATACCCATTTTATAAATTGCATAATTTCAATTAAATGATCCTACTCATGATATCTAGTGAGTTCACACATCCAAAGCCCCAATCATAGGCATACTTCCATAATAAACCCAAATAACATGTGTACATGATTTCTAGCATGCTCATAATCCTAGAAACATAAGATGAAGAGTAATCATATACTTCAATAATCATAGAAGTCATTCTACATATGCTCCTAACAAGTTAATACTTCCAAAAATCCCCAAAATGGGCATACAAAGCATACCAAGTGTTCATTGCCCACAAATAGCACATAGGTTATTTTCCTTAGGGCCAATGAACCAAAATCAAAAGAAAGTAATTTACCTAGCTTGGATGAAAACTCCAAAGAACGAAAATCACTTCGGTGAACTTGTTCTACTCGTCGAGGGCTTCACGAATCCGAAGTTTGAAGGCAATCCGACGGTTGGATCGTTGTGGATCGAAGGAAGAATGAAGCTAGGGCTCAAACCCCCCCCCAAGAGCTCCTTCTCTCTCTAATACGTATGGAGGATGGGAAGAAATGAGAAGAATTTCAGAAAATTGCAAAGGGTTTGGGCTTAAATACCTCCACAAACCAAGAGGGCATAATAGGGAATTCCTTGGTACAATTAGTAGAGATTAGGAGTAATCACTCACTAATCTAACCTTAATTAACTTCCAACTAATGTTAGGACATGTTTAGGGCTAAGTATGGGGGGTTAGGAAGGGTTTAGAGGGGTTTGATGAGGGTAGGATAGGTATTTCTCGTCAAATATCAAAACAGGGCAAAGCAAGGTCGGGGCACTTGCTTGTGGCCGCAGTGTCCCCAGAGCATGCGACCGCAGCCTCCGCCCTTTCTTTCTTGACAATTTGATGACCTATGGGCAAGGTCCTTCCCGGCCGCAAGCCTCCCAGACCAAAAAGGGCTTAGAATTCAACCCCAAACGACCTCAAAGACATAACCAAACCTAACAAGGTTCAAAACTCATCCAAAGTATGTCTAGAACTCCCATAGAACACCCACAAACAACTCCCGGAACAACTCAGAGCGAAACCGGGAAGAGGTGCAACAACGTGCAACCGGAACGACGAATGAACTAGCAATTGAACGTGCATCGAAATGAGACTTAGCATTTTATGAACATTTTAGAAACATTTATTTTATGTGTTACTTGAAGTGGTGCTATATGAGAATGCCCTAATTAAAGCCTACATGATATGTTGGTATGTTGTTATATGTTCTATCCTCTAAATTGGACCCTATGATGAATATGAAATACATGGCAATGCCTTGGTGAATTTTTAACCTAGTTGAACTTAGTAATGGCCTAGGTTGGGTTATGAAGTGTGACGACCCGACCCGGATCCCAAGACGAAATCCCAAGGTCGTGCCGTCGGGGAACAAATAACAACAAGCAAGTAACAAATAATAGGTAAGGACATAACGGCGATACGACAACAACTTAAAACACATGCGGAAGCGAAATGTAATAAAACAGTGGCGCCCGAGCTAACAAGGTCAAACTAAAAACAACCAAAGAGATAATTAATCTCTCGGTCCAAAAATTCGACCCACGTGCCGCAACATTGGGCACGTAGAGAAAAAATCCATGTCATGCAATACAAATATATAGCACAAATAAACCAAGTCATCGGCGACGTTACAGCCGGAACCCAACATTACACTAAGTCTAAGACTCTAGCCTAACATACTCAACGGCTAAAAACATGCCGGAGAACAAACATAATAATTTAACCATCAATGTAGCATGCTAAAACATATTCACCAACATTACCAAGCGCGACTAACACAAGTCGGCTACAAACGATAGAAGTACTAATAATAATAAGTACCAACATCAAGATCGCATACGGAAATGTAACCATCAATATACACCAAGCACGAGTACTACAAGTCGGCTACAAAAAGAATAAGTTAACCCACAAGTACAAATATTACATCCACAAAAAGGTTTGCTACCCATCATGAAGTTTACATAACTTCATTTTCCCCCATCGTCCTTACCAAAAGAAAATAAACTAAACTAAGTAGCAACCTTGCCAAAAAGAATACTTCACCAACGCAATCTTCTTGAATCACTTCGATCCGCTTGCACGACTCGGATCTAGGGAAAACAATCAACAAATAGGAGTAAGTCATAAAGACTTAGTAAGTTACTAAACATAACTTCCTATTATGGCATCATGCTCAATAATAATATACATCATGCTATCATCAGAAAATAACATTATATTAAAAATCATGTCATGGCATTCATGCTCAATAATAATAAAACATGTTATCATTATAGTATAACATTTCACTAAAATCCATGTCAAGGCATATTAGGCTTAACAATAATAATTTATGCTTTTGGCATAATACAACATTCCAATAATATTCATGTTAAAGCATTTATGCTTATCAACCTTAAAAGTCATGTCATCCATAAAGTATAACAATATAAGAAACCATTTCAACCATCATATCATATCATATTCACAAAGCATTCACTTAAGTACTTGTGAGACAATTCATATAAAAGGGATATGATACCATTGCCATTCCTTCCGCCGTATCGCTCCTACAAAAACACGTGCAAAACCTTTATGTGTCCTCGATATCCCTTTCGTGGATATCAACGTCCCCGAGACATTCTCCGCTCGAGTTCCATTGTTATCAAAGTCATGTGTATTACTACAACTAAGATAAACTACTTCCCCACTGTGGCCATCAATGGAGGGGTGTGTATGTGCAACCCGGCACGGCGATCCATCGCGATCACGAATCCCACAATTCGTGAAGACGATGCTTCGTCCGCGAACTCAACAAATCGTCAATTTGGACTCAAAACCGAAGCACAAGTAATATATACTCATATGCTCAAAAACAAGTAGGCACATACTCTACCATCAAACTAGTCATGTATTTCATTCACAACTAGCATAAATTCACATTAGAGAATGATTTTAGCTCTCATAATCAAATGTCCTTCATACACTTCTAAAATTCTTGGAGGCTTAACCTCCATCAATTCTACCCAAAATTCCGTAGGACTTAGGATTATAGTTCCTAAAATTCATACTAACCCAAAGGTTGACTCCGTTGAGTCCAATCTACACTTTCAAAAACTAGGGCATAGAAGCATGGGCTACAATACCCTCCTATGTTCATAACTATCATCAATAACCATATTCCCAAGTTCATTAAACCCACATAATCCCAACAAAACACTTAGTTATGAAACATAGAGCAAAATCACATTTTTATGCATAAACCCATTTAGGTCACTTCACCAATCATGCTCTCAAAACATGAATAAATCACATAAAATGGATTAATATGCTACTCTACAAATGAATATCATACTAATCAAGGTTTCAAGCAAGTCCATCCAACTAAAATCAACATTTAGGCATATACCCATTCAAGTCACCTCACCAATCATGCTTACAATACTTGAATAAATCACATAGCATGGTTGAATATACTACTCTACACATGAATATCACGCTAATCAAGGTCTCAAGTAAGTTTATCCAAGCAAAATCATCATTTAGACATTTAGGGTTCATAACATCTCTAAAAGCCTAAATGCACCC
>CM028383.1:75687434-75795488 GCA_013146195.2 Codonopsis lanceolata
TTGGTTAGTATGGTTCATATGTTTTCGCGACTCGAATACGAGTCATGATATTTTCAATCTAAAGAGAGTTTAATGTTGTTGTGCCTATTAAGAGGTATTGAAACCTGAGTTTGGGATCACGGTAGTTTGATCCTCGTATATATACTGGGTTTGGTTATTGTGATGGTAGACTCGGAGACTGAGTCTAGGTTTATGGTTTTTGAGCACCGAGTGTTCACTGAGATTGTGAGACAATCGTGAGTGGTGTCTCGGGTATTTCATGTTGGGATTATGACCTAGCATTGGTTTGATACGTTTAGAATTCGGGACCTAATCTTTTTAAGGGAGAAGATGTAAGATCCCGATTCCCTAAGCTAATTGAATTGCGTGCAAAGCTCCTCGATTTCTTCTTTCGTTGATTGCTCGCTTGGTTTGTGAGAGAGTCTAAATGTGTATGAGAGATCACATTAAGACTAAAACACTTTTAAGAGATGTCATATAGTGGTTGACTTGTTAAAGTCAAAAGTCGTGACTCGACGATAGTCGAAATGCGACTCGATTGAGAGTTTATACGGGTTTTGTGTTTCTGGACCTCGACTTGGTCCCAGATCTTTGCATGATGATTAAATAACATGTTTAGATGTGTTAGACTTCTAATTGGATGTATTCCATAAGTCTCGTGAAGTTTTGACGCCGAGAATAGCAATTCTCCTTATCGCAGTAGTTTGAGATTGAGCCGCGAACGCCTCGCCTTTCGGGAGCTATTTCTCCTATCTGTTGTTTATCATTTGAGAGGCATTCAGGCCTATTTTGTAGCCCTAATAGGTGTTTACAATCATGGGTTATTACCCGTCGGCTTATGTTTCATTCGACGCTAGATAGCAAGTTGTTACGCCTTGCGCCGGTTTTGCCCCTGGTTGTTTCGGTGTTGTTTATGGGAGTCTAGACCTAATTTAAAATTGGTTTGAGACTTGGATTGATTAGTTTAATGTTTGAGGACTTTAAGGGTTCAATTGTGAGCCATTTTCAAGCTTTAAGGCTCGAGGATGCATGCGGAACGACCAAACCGAGCAAGGAAACAAGAAAGGTGGGAAGCCGAGAATAGTGATGCGCCGCATCAAAGAAGAGTGATGCGACCGCAAGGGGCTGAAATCGAATTCGGGATTTTGCCTCGGTTGTGCGCATTGTCCGAATTTGCTTACTTAAAGCCATTCTAAACCTATCTAAACTCACTTAATTAGCCTAATCTTAATCCTAATCATCTATTAAGAGATTTAGGGGTAATTAGTGACGATTTGGGAACTAATCCCTCATATAAAAGCAAAAATCAGCCGCTCTCTTTTCTCATTTGTTCGGCGGCTTCTCCTTCACTCGTCTTGAGCAGTCCGCCGGGCGTGAGAGAGGCTGTGTAGGGGGGTGATTCTAGGGCTTGAAGTGCAGTCCAGGGAGGCCATAGCTAGGGTTCTTCCTTCCCCAAGTTACACATGAGATTGAAGTGAAGGTTGAGGAAATCAACATCACCTCTTTGATTTCGAATATGGCGGTTTGTAAGGGCTGTGTTGAGGTAAGTTTCTACCCTATTTATCTTGCTTTTGGGCTCCATTGACCCTAGGAAAACAATCATTTGTGCTATGTGAGGTCAATGGAAGCCATTGTAGGGTTTGTAGAAGATGCATGAACCCTAGGTTTTCAAATTGATGTTAGAATGGGATTGACCTATGTGAGACCATGAAATATGTGAAATTCATGTTCTAATTAGTCTATTGAACTTGGGTATGTTGATTATCCATGAGTTTTGATGTTGGTTTGGTTGAGATACTTGGAGGGTGTTTTGCCCAAATTTGGTTTAGCTTGCTAAATTAATGAAGTGAGCTTGATTACTATGTTTTATATGCTTAATAGAGTATATTAAACTAGGTTGTATGATTTAATCATGAATTTGGAATTATGATTAGTAAGATGAGCTAAATGAAATTGTGCTCAAAATGATGAATTTATTCTATGTTATATTAGTGAAGGTTTTGTCGGGTTTATGTGAGTTAAACGAACCCGGGATGATGACTATTGTTGATGGTTATGAACATAGAGATTATTGAGACCCATGGCCTCTATGCCCTAAAATTTTAGAAAGGGTGGATTGGACTCGACGGAGTCATTTTAAGTTGATTACGTGCTAATTGAACTTGGGTTGAAATCCTACGATGATTGGATTTCGTTTAGTTAATGGAGCGAGGAACATAAGTTCCAAACTTTAAATGGTTGGTGATTGTGTTGTGTTTTGTGGATTTTTAGTCTTGGGAATTAAGCCCGAATGACTATTGAGATTTGGTTGTAAACTTTAAGAAATTATTATGGGGTGAATTTATAAAACACATAAAGAATGAAACGTGTTAGTAAGACTCAACGGAGTCGTTATATGGCTAATAAAATGATGAAAAGCCTTGGGTAGAAACCCTACAATGTTTAGGTTTGTTGGGGTGATGTTTGTGCACCCGGGTTTGTGGTTGTGTCCTATGGCGACACTTATGTTATGGGGACTAACTAGAAATATATTTTAAACATGCTTGTTAGAGCATGGGACAATGGAGACCCACATAAGGTCACGAGATTATTTAAGAGAAGATTAAGAGAAAATCCTCTTCTCAAGGATTTTTGTTGCGTACATATGAAAACACTTGTGCGAAGTGACTACGGAGTAGTCATGATGTTTTAAGTATGGTGTTGGTGTTATCGATCATGTATGACGATTAGGACTATGATTGAGTCCGGTGCACTTAAAATAAAGACTAAAATAATAAGTCTTGAATGGTGGATATTTTGAGACTAGCGTAGTAGTCTTGGTTTGGTTTGAGTTGAGGATTATGGAAGACCTCACATTACATTTTATTAAGCTTGTAAGCTATACTTAACTGGGTTGATGACTTGAGGAATAATGAATACCTCAATATGTTGTTTTTAAACTAAACTTGTAAGTTAGTTGAACACAATGGTTATACGCAAATATATGCATTGTTCATGATGTTTGGTAGAGCATTATGTCCTACTTGTTTATATGCAATTATATGCATGGTTTATGAGATTTCGTAGAGCATTATGTCCTACGTGGTTATATGCAAATATGTGCATGGATTATGGGATTTTGTGGAGCGTTATGCCCTATTTGTTTATGTGCAATTACGTGCATGGTTTATGAGTTGTTGTAGAGCATTATGTCCTACATGATTTAATGAGCCCGATAATAATGAATTTGGTCTCATTGGTTTAGACAAGTAAATATCTACTTGAACGTTTGGTTTAAAGTCCAGCTGGCGGGTTTTGGTTGTTGTGTCGGCAATGGGACGATTCATAGCCTTTGGGAACAATCGCTACGAATCGTTGCATTGGGTCCTTTTTCTCCTCACTATTTGGCCAGTAGTGGGATGTGATCTCGAGTTATGCCATCTAGCCTGACATCGAGCTCTCATTTCTCATCCGGAGACTGGATGAATGTAACGAGTACTCATTAAAGGAAATCTGATGAGTTGTGATTATTGGGGACGGAACCCCAGGGTATTATTGATTGGGAATTGAGCCCAAATCATGGTTTGAGATTTGATATTATGGTAAGTTGGTTGGGTTTTGAACCCGGATTTGATAGTAACGGTTCGATTACATTTACTGTTACACAGGTTTATTTATGAGCATTTATATGAAAGATAAAATGCTACTTGATTTATGTGAGTTTATGTGCTTTAAAAATTAAGTACATGATTTATGATGGTATACTAGCATGATACCATGATTTTATGTAATTGTGCATTTATGCCATGCCATGTCATAATATGCCACATGTTGCATTTAGAAACTTACTGGGTCATTATGACTCACTCCGTGTGATTGTTTTCCCTAGTGTGTGCGTGATCCGTTAGTATGGCCGCCGGATAACGACTTTTAGCAGGTGGTCTTCCAAGTCAAAAGCTTGGAGTTATTTATTATTATGTTGTATTTTTTTGCGAGGCTCGAATGTAAAGTTATGTAGACTTTACTTGGGTAGATTGTAGCGTTATATTATGGTTATGTATTTGGGAGCCGGTTGTATTGCCGAGCATTTGTACCCTTAGTATTTATTTCCTTTGTCGTTTCGAGCATGTGTGGCTCGCTTATTCTAGTTGTGGTATATTGTTGTTCCTACCTCCGACAATTTTAGTCGAGAGTTTTGGTTGGTGGTTTAGCATTGATAATATGATTATAGTGAATTGTTCCTCCGGCATTTTATAGCCGTTGAGTATTGTTTATCAGGTTGGGATTCTGTCTGTTGCCGGCCTTGGTTGCCGATGGTTTGTTGTGCGTGTCTAATGTTGCGTCACGCGCGTCGAATTTTTGGGCCGAGAGATTTACTATCTCTTTGGTTGTTTTCATTCAGGAGCTTGATAGCTCGGGTCCCGTTATGGTTTTGCTTCCGCAGGTTTTAGGTTTTGATTTTCCTGTATTGCCGTGATGGCTTTACCTTCCTGTTTTGAGCTTGTTGGCTCGTCGTTTGACTCGCACCATTTTGCTTAGCAGGTGCTTGTCTGTCTCTTAGTTTGTCTTGATGGCACGACCTTGGGATCTCGTATTGAGATCCGGGTCGGGTCGTCACACAAAGGGTTCGGAGGCTAAGTTACGAGGTGGGAAGGGGTTAGGCACCCAACTCGCCCTTTCGGTTTCAAAATAGTTTTTTGGCTAAATATGTTTTTTTATATTTATTTAATAGTTGAAATAAAGCATTATATATATACTTGCATGTATATATATAAGTAAATTATTACAAACTTACACCAGCCTCCTTCCTAGAGTTATAAGTACATTTATAAAAATCTGGTCATAATAATGGCTCTTTTTAGTGTTATTTTCTATAGAATTTCGGGCAGCATAACTGCTTATTTTTCTTACATTGGACTAGTCTAAATAGCATTTTTTATAAATAAAAAACTTTAATAAACCTACCTCTTGAAGAGTGGGGGTTTTATCCCATACTAACTATCTTCTAGTAGGTCCTAGGGTGTACTCGCTACTCGCCCTTCGAGGGAGAAGGCGTCTTTCTTTTGCTTTCTTTGTTGCGGGGATTCGAGGCAGTGGCTCCTTTTGGTCGCTTTTTGCCTCGGGATTCGGGCAGCACAACTGCTTGCATTTATTGGTGTTGTTTGCTTGATGGCGTCAGAAATCGGGCAGAACAACTACTTGCTTTAGGCTAATTTGACGTCTGGATTCGGGTAGGACAACTGCTCTTTTTGGAATTTTTGGACCGGTGGAATAGGGCGGAATCCTAGCAGGGCAACTAGGTTTTACTTTGACAGGAGAGTTTTAGTATTTGGGGGAGATTTGGCAAAGCTTCTGTGCTAGAGGAAGAAATTCCCTCGGCGTTCACTCTAGGGGTGAGCTTGGTCCGGTTCGGTTCAATTTTTTGGAAAAAATAAGAAAACCAGAACCAGACCAATAGTCCGATTCTCAAAAAAATTAGAATCGGAACCAACCCAATATGTATGAGAACCAATACATTGGTCCGGTTCAGAACCAACCGAATATGTACGAGAACCAAGACCAAACCAATATTATGGTTTTTACTTTTTAACTATTTAATACAAATACATAATAAAATTATAAATAAACTTTATAAAAAGATTAAAAAACATTCGAAAAAAGTACATTCAACAATTAAAAATATCGAAATTATACTCATAGCTAGGAAATTAGGAATATATATATATATAATCAACTAATTGGGTATGTTCAGTCCGGTTCCATGTTCTTTTGGTTCGAGAACCAGAACTGACCCAAATGTCAATTTCTATGAAAATTCAGATACAGCACCAAACCAAAGTATTGGTTCGGTCCGATTCCATTAAATGGATCCGGTTCTGAAAAACTCCTGCACACCCCTACCGTTGCCCCAGCAGAATTAGCAACAAGTAATTGGAACACAACCAAGTAAAAATTGTTCTTATGATTACATTTTCGATTATGGTTTATTGTTTATTGTTTAATCATTGCCATGTTTGACTTATTTTGGTCAAATGGACTATTTTTCAAGCAAAAATTTGATGTATATTTTTTATTTTTTCATAATCATAAAACATGGAATTCTTGTCACGACCCGACCCGGATTTCAGCACAAAATCCCAAGGTCGTGCTGCTGAATGTTGCAAGAAGAAGACAAACACTTGTTAAACAGTAGTGCAAGTCGAACAGTCGAGCTAACACACTCTAAACATGAACATAAAGCCGCACTAAAATACGGTATTTCAAAAATCGAATTAGCGGAAGCAATAAAGAAATGAAGTCCCGAGCCATGAAGCTTGAAACCAAAGCCAAAGAAACCAAGAGAGACATTATCTCACAAATGGGAAAAACAAAACTCGCGTGCCGCGAAATTTCAGACGCTGTAGAAACCATCGGCACTCCAGGCCGGCGTTTCAACAAAGGAACAACCTAATATATCAATTACCCAACGGCTAAAGCATACCAAGGTCAGCCAACAAGTATAACAAATGGAATAAAGAAATGCCCCAAAGCTACTGTGTGCCCGGGAGACAGCTGAAATAAATACGAAAACCACGAACAAGACACGACACAACACATCAGCCTAAGAAAGAACCAATACAAATACTCAAGTATTCTACCCAACTGTAAAGTCTAAATAACTTTACAAATGTCAATCTCACAAGAATAACAAAGTACATTATATCAATGACAATGCTAAAAAGGAACAGGACTCCACAAGCTGCTACTCGGGAAAGTCGACTGCTACAAACACGAACCACACGATCTAATCTCGATCTATCGATCAGCTGCGCACTGCTACAGTCATGATCTACTCGGCCTCAACGCGGCCACCAATTACTACAACTAGAAAACAAAGTACGGGATGAGTCATAATGACCCAGTACGCTACTACAAGAGATATGTAACATATAATTATGTAACATAAAAATAATCATGGTGTCATTTTACAAATGACAGAAAAACCTGTGAAGAGGCGTTGTATCGTTTCGATACTCCACAAGATAACCATTTCTTCTTACTTACTTGTAATACCCTAGATTATTTCATGTTTGTCTTATATTTGAGTTCATACATTCATATTCATCATAAGTATGTTTACTTAGTTCATTCATATGTTTGAATTCAATAGCATGTTCGTTGACGTTGATTTCTATGCTCGTATGCATCCTTTGCGTCATGAGATGTGTTGGGACTTTGATTTTGTTTATATGTTGAAAACATGTATATAAGTATTAGACGTCATTCATAACATCCTTAACATGATTTAGATGTTGTTTGAATGCTTGTTGCATAGTCGATTCGATCGTTGCTCACTTCTAGTTGTTTTTCTTCGTTTGGCTTGTTTGAGTGTTGTTCGGGAGTTTTCTGTTGAGTTCTAAACCATCTTTGAGTGAGGATTGAGCCTTGGGAACTTTGGCCTTGAGTTTGGGGTTGTATTGGGTTGATTTAAGACCTTTTGAGCTCTGGAGACCTTGCTGTCGCAAGGGGGTTTGGACCTTGCCCCCGCAAGATAAACATAATTTGGTGAGTGTAGTTTCTGCCTAGCATGTGGTCGCATGCTAGGCTACATCATGCGACCGCATGGTACCCCTTTCCTGATACGTTTTGTTTTGCTTCCTTGACCAATTTGGCTATCATAACCCCACCCAAACCCATCTTAAACCACTCCTAAATCATCATATCTATCAACCAATGTATCCTAACCATCTATTGGGAGTTTTGAGTGGGTTGTGTGACAGCCCGACCCGGACTCCAATGCGGAATCCCAAGGTCGTGCCATCAGGACAAGCTAAAAGACGGACAAGCACCCGCTAAGCGTAGTGGTGCGAGTCAAGAGTTGAACCAACAACTCTAAACAGGGAAGTAAAGCCATAACGGCAAAACCGAATAACCAAAAACTAAAAACCTGCGGAAGCGAATCATAAGTGGGACCAAAGCCTATATTTATGAACTAAGGAATACAAGGCTGAGAGACGACTATCTCTCGACAAATCTACGACTCGCGTGACGCAACATTGCGCACGGGCAACAAACCATCGGCACCCTAAGGCCGGCGAAGCAACAAGATCCCAACCTGATAAACAACAACTCTACGGCTATAACATGCCGGAGGAATAACTCAACTAGAAGAATAAGATATTCAAATTCTAACAACTAAACCCAAGTCTCACGACTAACGTCGTCGGAGATGACAATACCAACAATACTAGAATGAGTGAGCTAAAGCATGCTCGGAATAATAAAAGGGAACAACTCATAAGAGATACAACAGCTCGACCAAACAAGTCGGCTACTAGAATAATACGATAACAAAATACTAACATAGTCTACCCAAGTAAAGTCTACATAACTTTACAATCGTGTCTCACAAATACAAATTAACAATAATAACGATAATCCAAGCTAAAGCCCGGAAGACCACCTTCGAGGAATCACCCTCCGAAGCCGCCACGCGTACTAACGGGATCGCTGCAAAAACTAAGGAAAACAAACACACGAAATGAGTCATAATGACCCAGTAAGTTACTAAATGCAACTGTATGGCATAGCATGTCGTGGCATGGCATAATGTACAAGCATGTTTATAATCATTGCATCTTAATCGTATACCAACAATAAACTTGTATTAATTCACCAAGTAACTTAAACTTCATAAACCATATAGCACCTTATCTTTCATATAAGTGCTCATAGCAAGCCACATAAGGGATAAAGAAGTTACCCACATAGTGTCGTTGTGCTGCTCCTGCAATACACATGTTATACTTTATCTTTATCGTGCAACATCGATGCCCTGTGATGTCATCGACTTTTATCGAGTACCACCCGATTTAGCTAGCAAGCCAATGCGGCACTTAGCGTCACGGCAAAGGGGCTACTTCCCCATTGTGGCCAACAATGGAGGGGTGTGTGAGGTTCAGTGCGGCGATCCATAGCGAAACACGAATCCCATAATTCGTGAAGGCGTGTATCGTCCCACCGGACTTGATAAACAAACCAAATAATCCAATTAATGCCAGCTGGGCTTTTATGAAATGCACAAGTAGATAATTACTCTCATGCTCAAACAAGAACCAAGACCGATCATAGCGGGCATACCAAATCAAGTAGGACATAAAGCTCTACACACCAATTTCAACAATGCACATATTTGCACATACTTAACAAATCCAACCAACTTATAAGTTTAGTCAAAGAACCACATAATGAGGTACTCATAATCCTCAAGTCATCACCAAATCAAAAGTAGCATATAAGCTCAAGAAATCACAATATGAGGTCTACTATAGCCCTCTACTCGGGATTAAACCAAAGACTACTATTTAGTCTAAGAACAACCATAAATCGAGACTTAGTGATTAGTCAATTCATAAAAGCAATATGGACTCAACCATAGTCCCAATTGTCATAAATACTTGACATTCTCAAACCGATCTCAAGGGTACCAAAACCAACCCATAGTCATATCCTCGCAAGTGCTTTCATATGCACGCGGCCAAATTCCCTAAGAGAGAATTCATTCAATAATCATTTCTTAAAGATATTCGAGATCGTAGGTTGGACTCTAATGCTCCGTGTTCTAACGGGCACGCTCTAAACAAATCCCCAATAAGCCTCTATATCGTGGGTATCACAAATGGGCACACAAATCGAGATGCTCGGGTACTCACAATCAAACCGACCAAACCCGAACATTGAAGGCTTTCGACCCTAAGCTCGCTAACATCTTATTGAACCTATAACGACTCTATTGAGTCATAATATCATATTTCATTAAAAACACATTTCAAACATCCTCAAATAAACACACCATTCGAATTATATCAAATTTCCCAAAAATCATCCGGGCTTGATTTCCAAGCCTAAAAACCCAAGAACTCAACATAATCATAGTCAATCAAACCCAAATGTCGTAGGACTTCAACCCGAGTTCATTAGCACAATATCAAACCTATTACGACTCCGTAGAGTCTACATACTAAGTTTCATTCTTAAACCTTTCATCCATATCCACATTAACACCCACTAGAATCACCAACAATTCATCCAATACTTCGGGATTGACTCTCAAGTCTAAATTTCACAATAAAACCCAACATAAATCACAACCCATTTCATAATTCATATAATTTCATTTAAGTGATCATTCTCATAAAATATAGAGAGTTCACAATCCAAGCCTCAACCATAGGCATACTTTCATAACAAACCCAAATATAATGTAAACATGATTTCTAGCATGCTCACAATCCTAGAAACACAAGATGAAGGGTAATCACATACATCAACAATTATAGAAGTCATCTACAAATGCTCCTAACAAGTTCATACTTCCAAAAATCCCCAAAATTGGGCAAACATAGCATAACAAGTGTTCATTGCCCACAAATAGCATATAGATTGTTTTCCTTAGGGCCAATGAACCAAAATCAAAAGTAAGTAACTTACCTAGCTTGAGTGAAAACTCAAGAGAACACAAATCCGATCGGTGAAGTTGTTCTACTCGTCGAGGGCTTCAAGATTCCGAAGTTTGAAGGAAATCGGGTGGTTGGATCATCTTGGATCGAAGAGAGAAGAAGCTAGGGCTTGCAATCTCCCATGGAGACCCTCTCTCTCTAACTCACGGTTGTGTGGAGGAGAAATGAAGAGGAATGGCTGAAAATGGTGAAGGTTTAGCTATTTATACTTCCACAACAATAAGGGCACAATAGACTTTTCCCAAGCACAATTAGTAGAGATTAGGATTAATCAATCACTAATCTAACCTTAAATAACTTCCAACTAATGTTAGGGCATGATTAGGGTTAAGTATGGGTGGTTAGGAAGGGTTTAGAAGGGGTTTAATGAGGGTAGAATAGGTATAACTCGTCCAAACTCAAAAGCAGGCAAAAATCCCGTAAGAGACATTTTTGTGTTGAGGCGGGCGCCTCACATTTTGAGGCGGGCGCATGGGACTCTGACCCATCTCCAAATTTGCAAATTTGCTCCCAGAAGTTGAGGCGGGCGCCTCACATTTTGAGGCGGGCGCATGGGACTCTGAGGCTGGACAGTCAATCTTGTAAAATCGACCATAAATCGATCACAACTCCAAATGAGGTGATTTTTGATTTTTATGAAACTAGACTCATTGAATTATATTTTAGAATTTTAAATTACTCCATTTGGACTTATATACATCAAGATATGGTTACAACAAAATCAAGTACAGAAGTTGCTTTTTCTGAAAACTGAGTTCTGGCACAGCCGTAAGTCAAGACCTAATTAAGGTACTTGGACACCTTGGAAAATTACCAAATTTTACAGAGAGTATCCTAACGTATGAAGGTAAAACATACTAAATTTTTAGAAAATTCTATTCAGTGGATTAGTACCAGAATTTTCCCGAAGTTTGCCCAAAACATGTGGCTTTGAAGGAAATCGCTAAGGGCAAAAGCGAAGCAAGAGGGTTTATAAACTTCCAAATCATCGATAGGCTTAGGGAATACCTCCAACTTGAAGTCTAACACATCTAAACATGTTAATAAACAATCTTAAAGAGGTCTAGGACCCAAACCGAGGTCACGAACACAAAACATAAAGCAAACCCTCAACGCCGCATTCGGCTATCGTCGAGTCACGACTTGTGACTTGAGCAAGTCAACAACTATATGGAGTCTCTTAATGATGTTTTGGTCTTAATATGGTATCTCATACATATCTAGAACCTCTCGTAAACCAAACATACCGTCGACAAAGGAAAAAGTGCAAGTATAGCACGCAAACCGAGATAACGAAGGAGCGGGGCGTTACAGGTTGCATGACACTTGTCAAGGGGAAACCTCTACATGCATTGGTCACACCTTCCCACCCCACTTTTCAACCTAGGGGAGACCAAATACAATCACTAAGCCTATTTTCTTCAGCCATTCTCTCCAAAAACGAGCTGAATACTTCTTGGGGGTTTGATAGAGTTCCTTGAGAGTTCTTGAGTGTTCTTCAATGGAGGCCAAAGCTTGAGGAGTCCATTTCCAAATCCAAACCATAGAAGTGAAGAGGAGATCAAGGAGAACACATTCCACCCATTGCATGTTCGTTTTGTTTGCTTATAGGGCTGATTGTAGGTAAGTTACATCATCTCTTTCTATTTGTTTTTGCCTCATTGACCCTAGGGAAAACAATCTTGCTATTTGAGGTCAATGAGAGCAGTTAGGGCTTTGTAGAGATGCCATGTTTTGCTATATGCTAAATGATGAATTTTGGTTGGATGAACATGTTATAAATCATGATTATGATGTTATTTATATGTAGAGATGTATGTTAATTTATCATATCTTGCATGTTCAATTATTGGAAGCATATTTGATGAAATGGCTAGAATGTATATATGCCTAATTTGTGACTTTGGTTCTATGTTGCCTAATTAAATGTTGTATTGGGATTTTATGGGTTTGATGACTTTAAGAACATAGACATTGATGTTAGTATGGACATAGGAGGGTATGGTGACCAATGGCTTCTAAACCCTAATTTTTGAAAGTTTGGAAATTACTCAACGGAGTTAACCATTGGGTTAGTATGACATTAAGGACTGATATGCCTAAGTCCTACGGAATTTGGGGTAGTATTGATAGAGGTTAAGCCTCCAAGAATTTTGAAGTGTATGAAGAACACTTGATGATTAGAGTCTTTATATTATCTCTAATGTGATTATTTGCTAGTTATGATTTAAATGCATGACTAGATGATTGTAGAGTACATGCCTACTTAATTGAGCATATGAGTGTGTATTACTTGTACTTGAGTTTGAGTCCAGCTGGAGTCAGTTTGTTGAGTCGTTGGCGGGACGATGTATCGTCTTCACGAATTGTGGGATTCGTGATTTCGATGGATTGCCGCGTCGAGTTGCACTCGAGCGGGGAATGTCTCGGGGACGTCGATACCACGATTTGGGTATCTAGGACACATATGAATTGCACATGTTTTTGCAGGAGCGACATGGCGGAAAAATGGTAACGGTATCATATCCCTTTTTATATGAATTGACTCACGAGTGCTTATATGTGAATAACGTGCTACGTGAATATGATATGATATGATGGTTGAATGATTTAGTGAAATGCTATACTTGTTGATAACATGATATTCAAGATTGTTAAGTATGAATACCTTGACATGATTATTAATGAAATGTATATTATGTCAATAGCATGAATTATTATTGGTGAGCATAATGTCATGACAGGAAGTTATGTTAGTAACTTACTAAGTCTTTATGACTTACTCCTATTTGTTTGATTGTTTTCCCTAGATCCGAGTCGTGCTAGCGGATCGAAGTGATTACCAAGTTGCGTTGGTAAAGCTTTTGGCAAGGTTGCTACCTTATAGTTTTAGTATCTTTTCTTTTGGCAAGAACGATGGGAACATAAAGTTATGTAAACTTTATGAAGGGTAGCAAGACTTATGTGTTTGATATTGTACTTATGTTAATTAGTACTTAATCTTTTGGGTGCCGACTTGTGTGAGTCGTGCCTTATGTATTTATGATGATCATGTTTCAGTTATGTTAACCATGTATTAGTTGGTTATTATGTTGTTCTCCGGCATGCTTTTAGTCGTTGCGTATGTTAGACTAGAGTTGTAGACTTAGTTTATTGTTGGGTTCTGGCTGTAACGTCGCCGATGACTTGGTATATAAATTGCTATTTAATTATTGCATGACAGGTGGTTTTGTTCTACGTGCCCAATGTTGCGTCTCGTGATTTTAATTTTTGGACCGAGAGATTCATTATCTCTTTGGTTGTATCTAGTTTGAGCTTGTTAGCTCGGGCGCCACCGTTTATTTATGTTACGCTTGCGCATGTGTTAAGTTATTGGCGTATTGCCGTTATGGCCTTACCCATTATTTGCTATTTATTGTTGTTATGTGTTTTTCAGCGGCACATCCTCGGGGTCTAGTCTTGGGATCCAGGTCGGGTCGCCACATTACTAAACCGTCCAAATGAACCAGGGTATAATTCCCTGTTCAAACACAGATTAAATGAATTAGAAGGTAGTTCCCATAAAACATCATATGCATATATATATATCATTATATATACTAATCAAGTTATTCATAGAATCATCACGTGTAAGGGTGCATATTTATATATATACACCTATATAAGTATGTATATCTCTATATATACATATCAAATCTCTCATATAATCATCATGTATAAGTGTGCATATCTATATATATATACACATCAAATCTTTCATATATATATCTCATATATAAGTATGTATATCTCTCTATATATACATATCAAATCTCTCATATAATCATCATGTATAAGTGTGCATATCTATATATATACACATCAAGTCTTTCATATAACATCAGCCAATACAAACATGGTCAATAAGATCTCATGTTCAACTAAAAATATGTTATCACATAAGTGCCCATAGTAAGCCACATAAAGGATAGAGAAGGTACCGAATCAATGTCGTTGTGTCGCTCCTGCAATCACAACTGTTAATCATATTGTGCCAGTGACACCCGTGATCGGGTATCAAAGTACCGAGCTCTCTTCTCGAGTCCGAGCTTTCTACTCGGGAAAAATAGCACTAGCCAAAGCGCTCTTTTGGTTACGACAAAGGGGGCTACTTCCCCACTGTAGCTAGCAGTGGAGGGGTGTGTGAACCGAATCCGACACGACGATACATTGAAACCACGAATCCCATAATTCGTGAAGACAATGCATCGTCCCACCATCAACGTAAAAACTCAAGTAATGCCAACTGGACTTATATGCAATGCACAAGTAGATGTTTACTTGCAAATTCTCAAGTAGATATACAGATCTACTAAACTTATACGATTATGCACATTGTTACAATAATCACAAAACCACAATAGGAGCTCATTTGAGTCTCTAAATCACAAGTGTCATGTTGTCCACTCTATTCATTTCAAGTCCCAAAAGCTAGTAATTTAGCCAAATGGAATCTAATTATCATAGGATCTCACCACGATCCTCGTAAGGTTCAATTGTTCCTTAACTTGACTCCGTTGAGTCCTTGCTACAGTTTATCCCAATTAGGTTATAAATGCTATTTGCATTTCTAAACCTTTTCTAAGTTCTTGGTTCAATCATAGTTAGGTTCTTGTCTCATTAAGAAACCCTAGATCAACAGTTCACGATTTCACCTATTAGTGAAATATAAATTCAACACCAGTTGGTGAATCAATTATCAAGGAAACCACAGAGTAATCAAAAGCATATTATGCTTCGTGTCAAAATACACAATATGCCTTATAAGTCATATCATTAAATATGGAGAATCAATCCTTAATAAGTTCAAATATTACAAATCACTTGGCACATCAATCTTTCTAATTGCATTAAAAATTCCTCTCAACACAAAATGTACTGAATCTTACTTATTCAGAAAGTAGACTCTTTAAACTATAACTTAGCCTTTTAAATCACTTCATTCGGACTTGTATTCATCAATGAAAAATGCTAAGTTTACCACCAGGATTACCACTATGGTAACAATTTTTCCTTGAAGGCAAAGTGCATGTGAGGTGCATGTGCATCTTTAAGGCATAGTTGTCACCATAGTGGTAATTCTGGTGGTCAACCTAGCAAAGTTGTTCATCAAACTATGACCATATCAAGATCAAGCTAATAATCTGTTTTTCTGTTATGATTATTCTGCCCAGTAAACTTATAAATTCGACCATTAATTCCTCACAACTCCAAATGTCATGAATTTTATATATTAAGAAACTAGACTCTTGGAATTATAATTTAGCACTTTAAAGAACTCCATTTAGACTTGTATTCTTTAGGATGCAGTCACCTCAAGTTCATGTTAAAAATCTGGTTCTCTGTTGTGACTCATTCTGCTTAGTCAACTTGTAAATTCAACCATGAATTGCTCACAACAAAAAAAATGAGGGGATTATTGCCCAGTATGAAACTAGACTCTTGAAACTATATGTTTCCATTTTAAAACACTCCAATTGGATTTGTATTCATCAATCTATGATCACATGAAGATCATGTTAATAACCAGTTCCCCTTGTTCAGACTCACTGTCGCAGCCATGGTTCATGGTTCATGATTCATTAAAAATACTTCCCGAACTCCAAAATTTATGAAAATTTACAGAGCATCACTTAACATACACATGACCAACATATAATATTTTTAGGAAATTCCATGTAGTAGATTAGTACCAGTAGTTTTCGGAAAACGGCCCAAAATTAGGACTGAATCTGTGAGGTTTCTTCCTAATTGGTGAAATCCTAAACTAGTCATCTCATTGAAGTTTCCAATTCCAACAAGTCCATGAACATTAGTTGTTCCAAGTCATGTTTAGAACACTTTTAATGCTATACATAAACCCAATTTATTAAGTGTAGAGGGCAGCCCCAAAATTTTCAGAATTTAACCCTAACATGAAAAATTCTTTAAAGTTAATAATTGTAATGAATTCCTTCACAAGAATTACTCCTAAGCACAATTAGAACCACATTCATGCTTTACCCAAACCCAAATTAATAAATTAACAAAGCAGCCCCAAAATTTCCAGATTTATAACTTGTTGAAATGAAGATTTCTACTTCTCAAGAAGTCTTCCTAAGCATGTATACTACAACTATTATGAAGGGAGTATGTCATTATATTGAGCATACAAATTTTCAGGGATTGGTAGCATAACTTAAGCCTAGAAAAGGCTGAGAAAAATGAAAACAAAGTAAGGATTAGTAGTCTCCTCGTCGATAGCTACGATTGGGTGGTCTCGAATCCAAAATCGGGTGGCCGGATCTTCGGGAAATCAAGAAATACACACTAATCTCGCCAAGAATCTCCCACACTTGAGTTCTCTAACCATGGCTGAATATGAGGAGTGGTAGGAGGTGTAAGGAGTGAAAGAAATCAGATATTTCAAGTCACAAAGGTTAGGGAGTGAGTAGAAAACAAGTGTCAAGCCCTTATAGGTCAATGTTTAAGTGAGATTAAGTCCCTAATTGAGGACTTAGTGCTAAAATTTTAACTTAGGCTTAATCCACTCTAATTAAGGTCTAAGTTCAGGTTTAGTGAAATTCATTAAGGGTCTCCAAGTAAATCCAATAAACTAGACAAAACTCAAATTTCTGGAAATACCGAGAATAAATGATTCAGTAAACTTTAAAAATGCGTATGTACTGAAATACAAATCCAAAAATTTCACAAGAGGAATGGTTATAAAGATCTTGAAGTCTAGTTTCTAACGCATCAAACGGATCTTAATTTCGAGTTGTCTATAGAAAACTATGGCTAAATTACTACAGCCCTATCGTGTCCGAGGCGAATACACAAGTCGCACCGGAAATGAAACACGAGCGTGTTCAAACTTAAACACGACCAAACCAAAATAATATCAAGTTAATCCCCAAGGTCCCCCTAGTCATCCAGGGTCAAACCTAGGATCAAAATAATATTAACCGAGTAATATGACAACACGATAACTAAAATCGCGAATCGGGGAATCAAACTTACGACGACAACTACTATGAACGTCGTGGCCACATGTAAACTTGTAAACATGGTTATTATGATTGTAAATTCATCCGAGCAAGTACATAAGGATTCGGGGTCTCACATCCTCTCCTCCTTAAAAGAATTCGTCCTCGAATTCAATATTACGTAACTCGAGCGACAAGGTCGACACTCGACCTACTATCATAGTCGAGGCAACATCTATGGTGTGTCTCCTTTTTTTTGGGTGTAACTCTCAAATGTTATCTCAATCAAATATCTATGTCGAGTCATGCTTGACTCTTGACAAAAAGACTACTTCCAAACCAAATTTCCCCGGGCTTTACATAATACTCCGGTTATAAACGAATCTCTATAGTTCACCATATTCTCAAACATTAAACATGTACTTGATCATGCAATTAACATTCATCTCAGAACAATACTCATTTATTAGTAAGAGCATTTACCACGTCAAATTACTCATTCAGAACAAGCATTGCAAATTTCAACTGTTACAAACTGCACACGTAAGGACTGCTTATAGCAAGACATCACATTCATAGTACAACTTTCATATACATAATGTACATATTTGCACAAGTATAGCATTACACCATTTTCTGTTCCATTCCATTTTTGTAACGGGTTCAGTCAATTCCTATCTTTTATCATACCATTCTAGTTCTCCAATGAAGACCTCTTGATAATCAAGTCAGGGGCCCTCTGAAGTGACTTCAAAAGCTTTCATCATATAGGATGCGGGGTGTTCGTGAATCACATAAAAATATCATTTATATCGGTCTCAAGAATACAAATAATAAGCACATATAGGCATAGCATCAACATCATGCAACATAGTATATTAATTTACTATGTATGTAAACCAAGTATGGAATATTCATATTATTAGCCACCTATCAATGGTAGATAAAACACATTATACAAGGATAATACACTATCAATGTATTAGACTAATAAAGAGACAATACAATATTTCATGAGTCACTATGTAACATATTCTTACTAACTAGTATACGACCAATCCTTGTAAGTCAAACCGTATACGGGTCGACAACCAATCCAACCAATCATCACATGATCACCTACTGTCCAATCACCAAGTTCCAACATATCATGCGGAAATTTCACCTTAATCAAGGTAGTCCCCCAAATACCAAAACACAACCAACGGGAAAGAGTTCTCAAATTCCCAACACAAGTAATACAAGAACTGGTGGTTAAGTACTACCATAACTATATACACCTATATAGTAATCTATGAAATACTAATAGGTACCACGGGAGGCTTAACCACTCCACTCTTGAAACGTATTACAACGAACTTTCGCCATAATGATTAACACGACGATCACCCTTGGGACCGACAGTCTAGCTTCTCCGATTCCTAAAAATGGAACAAGAAACAACAGCTCTACTGAAATGCAGCGCCCACTCTTGGTATAACTGCAACTCATAAGCAATATAGGAGAAATATAATACTCCTAGACACAAACCTTCACTCACGGCAATCTAGACCAAATGAACTTAGTACTCCAAGTCATATACTTGTACCAAAGAATATGCCAATAAGGCATTATAAAAACACTCGACGGTAAATAATCGACGATAACTCAAACCCAACCTAGGCCATGGAACGTATCTTGGCTTATAGATAACATAAGCTCTGATACCAACTGTCATGACCCGACTCGGATTTCAACACAAAATCCCAAGGTCATGCCGCTGAATGTTACAAGAAGAAGACAAACACATGTTAAGCAGTAGTACAAGTCGAATAGTCGAGCTAACACACTCAAAACATGAACATAAAGCCGCACTAAAATACGGTATTTCAAAAATCGAATTAGCAGAAGCAATAAAGAATTGAAGTCCCGAGCTATGAAGCTCGAAACCAAAGCCAAAGAAACCAAGAGAGACATTATCTCACAAATGGGAAAAACAAAACTCGCGTGCCGCGACATTGTAGACGCTGAACAAACCATCGGCACTCCAGGCCGGCGTTTCAACAAAGGAACAACCTAATATATCAATTACCCAACGGCTAAAGCATACCAGGGTCAACCAACAAGTATAACAAATGGAATAAAGAAATGCCCCAAAGCTACTGTGTGCCCGGGAGACAGTTGAAATAAATACGAAAACCACGAACAAGACACGACACAACACATCAGCCCAAGAAAGAACCAATACAAATACCCAAGTATTCTACCCGACTGTAAAGTCTAAATAACTTTACAAATGTCGATCTCACAAGAATAGCAAAGTACATGATATCAATGACAATGCTAAAAAGGAGCAGAACTCCACAAGCTGCTACTCGGGAAAGTCGACTGCTACAAACACGAACCACACGATCTAATCTCGATCTATCGATCAGTTGTGCATTGCTATAGTCATGATATACTCGGCCTCAACGCGGCCACCAATTACTGCAACTAGAAAACAAAGTACGGGATGAGTCATAATGACCCAATACGCTACTACAAGAGATATGTAACATATAATTATGTAACATAAAAATAATCATGGTGTCATTTTACAAATGACAGAAAAACCCGTGAAGAGGCGTCGTATCGTTTCGATACTCCACAAGATAACCATTTCTTCTTACTTACTAAACCGTCCAAATGAACCAGGGTGTAATTCCCTGTTCAAACACAGATTAAATGAACTAGAAGGTAGTTCCCATAAAACATCATATGCATGTATATATATCATTATATATACTAATCATGCTATTCATAGAATCATCACGTGTAAGGGTGCATATTTATATATATGCACCTATATCAGTATGTATATCTCTATATATACATATCAAATCTCCCATATAATCATCATGTATAAGTGTGCATATCTATATATATACACATCAAGTCTTTCATATATATCTCATATATAAGTATGTATATCTCTCTATATATACACATCAAATCTCTCATATAATCATCATGTATAAGTGTGCATATATATATATATATACACATCAAGTCTTTCATATAACATCAGCCAATACAAACATGGTCAATAAGATCTCATGTTCAACTAACATTTTGTTATCACATAAGCGCCCATAGTAAGCCACATAAAAGATAGAGAAGGTACCGAATCAATGTCGTTGTGTCGCTCCTACAATCACAACTGTTAATCTTATTGTGCCAGTGACACCCGTGATCGGGTATCAAAGTACCGAGCTCTCTTCTCGGGTCCGAGCTTTCTACTCGGGAAAAATAGCACTAGCCAATGCGCTATTTTGGTTACGACAAAGGGGGCTACTTCCCCACTGTAGCTAGCAGTGGAGGGGTGTGTGAACCGAATCCGACACGACGATACATTGCAACCACGAATCTCATAATTCGTGAAGACAATGCATCGTCCCACCATCAACGTAAAAACTCAAGTAATGCCAGCTGGACTTATATGCAATGCACAAGTAGATGTTTACTTGCAAATTCTCAAGTGGATATACAGATCTACTAAACTTATACGATTATACACATATGTTACAATAATAACAAAACCACAATAGGAGCTCATTTGAGTCTCTAAATCACAAATGTCATGTTGTCCACTCTATTCATTTCAAGTCCCAAAAGCTAGTAATTTAGCCAAATGGAATCTAATTATCATAGGATCTCACCACGATCCTCGTAAGGTTCAATTGTTCCTTAACTTGACTCCGTTGAGTCCTTGCTACAGTTTATCCCAATTAGGTTATAAATGCTATTTGCATTTCTAAACCTTTTCTAAGTTCTCGGTTCAATCATAGTTAGGTTCTTGTTATTAAGAAACCCTAGATCAACAGTTCACAATTTCACCTATTAGTGAAATATAAATTCAACACCAGTTGGTGAATCAATTATCAATGAAACCACAGAGTAATCAAAAGTAGATTATGCTTGTCTCAAAATATACAATATGCCTTATAAGTCATATCATTAAATATGGAGCATCAATCCTTAACAAGTTCAAATATTACAAATCACTCGGCGCAGCAATCTTTCTAATTGCATTAAAAATTACTCTCAACACAAAATGTACTGAATCTTACTTATTCAGAAAGTAGACTCTTTAAACTATAACTTAGCCTTTTAAATCACTTCATTCGGACATGTATTCATCAATCTATGATCATATCAAGATCAAGCTAATAATCTGTTTTTTTGTTATGATTATTCTGCCCAGTAAATTTATAAATTCGACCATCAATTGATCACAATTCCAAATGTCATGAATTTTATATATTAAGAAACTAGACTCTTGGAATTATAATTTAGCACTTTAAAGAACTCCATTTAGACTTGTATTCTTTAGGATACAGACACCTCAAGTTCATGTTAAAAATCTGGTTCTCTGTTGTGACTCATTCTGCTTAGTCAACTTGTAAATTCAACCATGAATTTCTTACAACTCCAAATGAGGGGATTATTACCTAGTATGAAACTAGACTCTTGAAACTATGTTTTTACATTTTAAAACATTCCAATTGGATTTATATTCATCAATTTATGATCACATGAAGATCATGTTAATAACCAGTTCCCCTTGTTCAGACTCACTGTCGCATCCATGGTTCATGATTCATTAAAAATACTTCCCGAACTCTAAAATTTATGAAAATATATAGAGAATCACTTAACATACACCTTACAAACATATAATATTTTTAGGCAATTCCATGGTGTAGATTAGTCCCAGTAGTTTTCGGAAAACAGCCCAAAATTAGGATTGAATCTGTGAGGTTTCTTCCTAATTGGTGAAATCCTAAACTAGTCATCTCATTGAAGTTTCCAATTCCAACAAGTCCATGACCATTAGTTGTTCCAAGTCATGTT
The DNA here is from genome assembly GCA_013146195.2 of Codonopsis lanceolata. Classification (NCBI taxonomy): domain Eukaryota; kingdom Viridiplantae; phylum Streptophyta; class Magnoliopsida; order Asterales; family Campanulaceae; genus Codonopsis; species Codonopsis lanceolata. Next base: position 75,709,789 of record CM028383.1, read on the forward strand.
TAGAACACTTTTAATGCTATACATAAACCCAATTTATTAAGTGTAGAGGGCAGCCCCAAAATATTCAGAATTTAACCCTAACATGAAAAATTCATAAAAGTTAACAATTGTAATGAAGTCCTTCACAAAAATTACTCCTAAGCACAATTAGAACCACATTCATGCTTTACCCAAACCCAAATTAATAACTTAACAAAGCAGCCCCAAAATTTCCAGATTTATAACTTGTTGAAATGAAGATTTCTACTTCTCAAGAAGTCTTCCTAAGCATGTATACTACAACTATTATGAAGGGAGTGTGTCATTATATTGAGTATACAAATTTTTAGGGATTGGTAGCATACCTTAAGCCTAGAAAAGGCTGAGAAAAATGAAAACAAAGTAAGGATTAGTAGTCTCCTCGTCGATAGCTACGATTGGGTGGTCTCGAATCCAAAATCGGGTGACCGGATCTTCGGGAAATCAAAAAATACACACTAATCTCACCAAGAATCTCCCTCACTTGAGTTCTCTAACCATGGCTGAATATGAGGAGTGGTAGGAGGTGTAAGGAGTGGAAGAAATCAGATATTTCAAGTCGCAAAGGTTTGGGAGTGAGTGGAAAACAAGTGTTAAGCCCTTATAGGTCACTTTTTAAGTGAGATTAAGTCCCTAATTGAGGACTTAGTGCTAAAATTTTAACTTAGGCTTAATCCACTCTAATTAAGGTCTAATTTCAGGTTTAGTGAAATTCATTAAGGGTCTCCAAGTAAATCCAATAACTAGGTAAAACTCAAATTTCTTGAAATACCGAGAATAAATGATTCAGTCAACTTTAAAAATGTGTATGTACTGAAATACAAATCCAAAAATTTCACAAGAGGAATGGTTAGAAATATCTTAAAGTCTAGTTTCTAACGCATCAAACGGATCTCAATTCCGAGTTGTCTACAGAAAACTATGGCTAGATTACTACAGCCCTATCGTGTCCGAGGCGAATACACAAGTCACACCGGAAATGAAACACAAGTGTGTTCAAACTTAAACACGACCAAACCAAAATAATATAAATTTAATCCCTAAGGTCCCCCTAGTCATCCAGGGCCAAACCTAGGATCAAAATAATACTAACCGAGTAATACGACAACACGATAACTAAAATCGCGAATCGGGGAATCAAACTTACGACGACAACTACTATGAACGTCGTGGCCCCATATAAACTTGTAAACATGGTTATTATGAATGTAAATTCATCCGAGCAAGTACATAAGGATTCGGGGTCTTATAATTCATATCACTCCCTTCGTCTTCGAATTATTGTCTTCTTTGACCCGACTGATGTGATTCGTCCCACGAGCAAAGTCCTTAAGCCAAGGAAGCGCATTGACTTGGATTTCGAGGCTTGGAAGCATAAGGATCGAGTCTTTGAAGACTTCGCGGAGGATGGGTCATGTTCAAGTATTCATCAAGGAGGGCTAAGAGTCCAAGTACACAAGACGCATCCATCAAGATGGATCAAGGAAAGCAAGGAAGGCCCAAGGAAGAAGCCATGGAAGGCCCAAGGAAAGAAGACAAGCTTGCCTAGCAAGTAAAGCAAGTTTTAGAGCCTTAAAAACCCTTTTATCTCGTTTTTCTATGTTGACTAGGGATAAGGTTAGTCCTAAAAACGGAATTGGTAGTTATTAGGTTAATTTATGTTTCATAATTAGGTTAGATAAGTATCTGGTTGTTTTCTACATAGATTAGGTAATTATCTAGTTTCCTTATTTGATTAAATTAGGTCAAAGTGTTTAGACCTTTGTTTTTCTTCTAGGTTTAGGATTCACAGCCCATATAAATAAGGGTTGTGGTTTATTGTTTTTGGGACACACAACTTTGATTATTGAATTTAGTTTTTGAGAGTTTTCAAAACCTCTTTGTTCTCTTTAGAACTTGTGATTATTTGGTGAAAGGCCAAGTAATCGAATCCTAACTTATCAATAGGAACTTTCATCCCTATTGCGGCGTTCTTCATTATACCGAGGGTTGTGCTCGTCTCAAGCATTGTTTCAAGGTCAATATATCGAGGAGTGTGTTTGGATTGTTCCATTAAATCGAGGTGTCATCTTCCATAATCAACATCGACGTTCTTCGTTTCTCTTGTCGCGCGCGCTACTGTTTGTGTTCACGAGTACGTGACTTGGATCGTATCATTAGGTACCAGAGCTAAGTTTCGTTTCCATATCTATCTCACTTTAAATTGTTCTTATTTCGATTATCAATTTGTTTCTTATCTTCCTTCAAACTAGGATCATAAATTCTAGTTTGTTTCTTTTTTTTAAATCATTTTTTTGTTTGTTATTTCAAACCCTAAACTTCTAGGGTTATAAATCAAAAAAAAAAAAAAACTGCAGCTGTTTATATTTATTTCGGAGAGCCAGTTAAAAAATATGTGTTGTTCCTAAGGAGGAATTCGACCAGCCCTAGTTTGCAAAAAAAAAGAGAAAGAGAGAGAGAGAGAGAGAGAGAGAGAGAGACAGAGAAACTGTCGATTGAAGCTTGAAATTTCGGCCAAGTAAGTTTTTTTTAAAAAGGGAGTTATTCGGTTCAAAAGAATTAGAGGCTGATTTTAATATATATATATATATATATATATATATATATATATATATATATATATATATATATATATATATTGAACTTGTAACTTGGAATCCGAAAAGCTTGGAAGTTGGAATCTGAAATTTGAAAGTTTGTGTTTGTGAATTGAGAAGCTTGAAGTTCATTGTCATATCTTTCATCTAGATTCGAAAGTTTTAATCGAATTTCCTTTACAAAATATTAGTCGTTCAGTCTTTCGTCCTTGAAAACTCCACTCTTAATTTTTATCTCTACGCGCATGTCTTGTTGATTGAGTTTTGGTTTGTCTACTTTGTTAATCGCTGAATCAATTACGTACTTCTTTTTAGAACTTGGAGGAATTGAAGGTGAGAGAGAGTAGGTAAACACGAGATGGGTGATATTAATTGAGTGATACACGTAAGGGAGTGTGTGAGATATTTATTTTCTAACAATTTCTTACAAGTACACCATGTCTAATAGACTAATACAAGTGAGAATGACGTTCCTAATTTTGATATGAGGGTTTATATGGAAGCTTTGGTGAGAGATTTGAACAAAACTATGAGGGAGAAAAAGGAAGATCCAAGGGAGGATATTGGGAAGATTTGTAGTGAAAGTAAGGAAAAATCAAGTGAAGGATGTAATAAGCCTAATGACTTGCGAAGACGTAGACTATATGAGGATTTTGATTTTGAGAAATTTTGGGAGAATCTTTAGTTGCAAATTAAGAACTCAAAATTAAAAGAAGATGAGGTAAATAAGGGTGACGAAAGTTCTTCTAATCATTTACCATTAGGTGATGAGAGAGAAAACAATATGGTAGTTAGAAGGATGTTAGAAGTGAGAGTTCCAAGTGTTGAGGAGATTGAAAAAGAGAAAATACTCTTTACTAAGTGCAAAGTGCAAGAGCGATTTTGTGGGGTGATCATTGATAGAAGTAGTTGTGTTAATGTTGCTAGTGTGACCATGGTTGAGAAATTAGGGTTACCTACAACCAAACATCCTAAACCCTACAAGTTGCAAATGTTGAATGGAGATGGTAAGTTGAGGGTGAACAAGTAAGTGCATGTGAAGTTCAAGATTAGTAGATATGAAGATGAGGTGATGTGTGATGTGGTGCCATACTTATTTATTTCTAGGGCGACCTTGGCAAGTTGAGAGGAGTGTTACTTATGATGGCAACACAAAAAGACATTCATTCGTACACAATCAAATAACCATTAAACTTGCACCATTGACTCCAAGACAAGCTTATGGGAATTATATGATGTTAAGTTTAATAGCTAGTGAAGAGAGAAAGGCTAGTGAGGAAAAGAATATAGAGAAGCATTTGAAAAAGGTGAGCTTGAGAGAAAATAAAGAGAGTTTGGCTAAAGAGACAAATGAGGAATGTGAGATAGCCAAGAAAAAGGAGAGCTCGAGTGAAAGTTATAAGAATTTGGCTAGAGATAAAAGTGAGTTTTGTGAGATAGACAAGAAAAGGAGAGCTTGTGTGAAAACGAGAGTGAGAGGCTGGTTTTAGAGACTAGTGAAAGATGTGAGATAACCGGGCAAAAGGAGAGGAAAATTAGTGTGTGAGAAAAAGAAAGGGTTAAGAGAAAGAAAGCGAGGAAAATTTTGAGACTTGTGAGAACCCAAACCCCTTTACATGAACAACATCATTATAACATGTTTTTTATGTGTCTTGACATGTTAGAGACTTCATTTCATTCATATCATGTTTGCATTGAGTTGGTTAAGATCATCATAGAGTGATGGTCTTCCATGCGTTGCATGCCTTGTTGTTTATGTTTCGAGTGTTCATTTTATCATGATAGCACCTAAATAAGCCTCATTAGAGTCTTAGTACCTTGCATATAAGATTTATAATGTTCATCTTAGTTGTTGTATGCTTGGTTGGGAGTTTAGAAGCTTCGTTGCTTCGTTTGCGTTTTGAGGTTGTTCATCGTTGCTCGTATTGCTTGCGTTTCGACTTGCGAGGTGTTCCTTTGAGTTCTAGGCCTTGTATGCAAGCCATAACCATGTTTAAACAAGCCTTATACATGTTCATGCTATCCTAGTTTAAGTTGGGTTTGATTCGTGTTCGATTCATTGGCCAATTGTCGAGCGATTCCAGCCATGTTTTAGCTTGTTTCGGAGGTTGTTCGGGTGTATTTCCGACTTGTTTTGAGTTGGGTTACACCTTAGGATGCTTGCCCATGAGTTTGGAATCATTTAGGACAACTTTTGACCAAGTTTTGCACCTGAACCTCGCGGCCGCATGGGTTTTTTTGGCATTGGCTAGCGTTGAGATGCTGAGAGCAAGTGAAAATGAGCAGGCTGGAAGGAACAGGACCATGCGCTCACATGGTCCCATTTTGAAGCGACCGCATTGGTCTGTTTTTCACCATACGGGATTTTTGCAATGTTTTGGTTGAAGACCCTTGTGCCCTTGGCCCTTGGACGTCTTGAGTGACTCAAGCCACTCTTGTTGACCTTAGTCAAGGCCATCTAAACCCTTGGATTAAATGCTATCAATGGCTGGCATCCCTTAGCCAATTAGAAGGCTTATAACCTCCTTAACATGGATAGTGGTCTTCTTGGAAGGTATAAAAGCTATTTTCAGCCTATTCAGCCATTAGTGACCACCAACAATCAGTTTTGCAGAGCTTGAACCTCCATTTTCGTCCATACCAAGAACACCAACTTGAGGGACCATTTGCCGGAGTTCCGATCGGCGATCCGAGACCGCCAAATCGAAGGCCTTGCTCTTCTCTACAAAAATCCTTGGTTTATTCTTCCTTCCAAACATTAATCATAGGCTTAAGGTGAGTTGACAATTCCCAGAATTTCCATGTTCAATATTATAACATGACCCCTTCATTATAGTTGTTCTATTGATGCTTAGGAACACTTTTTGTGAAGAAGAATCCTCCAATTCATCCTATGAAATGTGTGTAGGATTTTATGATTTCTTTATAAAGTTGAGATTTTGACTTTGTGTAAAGCATGAATGTTGTTTATAATGTGTCTAGGAACAACTCTTGTGAAAGAATATGTTTCAATTCTAGGTTTAACAAAATCACCGATTCTAGGGTTTGAAACTCGGGAATGTGTTTATGGCTAGTTTAAGGTCATGAACGGCTTAGTTATCGAGTTCTAAATGAACGGAGAACTTAGAAAAGGGCAATGTGATGCATATAGTATCAATGCTCTACTTGGTTGAATTTTAGAAATGACTCACCGGAGTTGAGATTAAGGAGTTATTGAACAATACCGACTCCACATTCAATCCCTACGACGATTGTAGTGCGTTAGACTAATGTATTAGCTTACGTGACTTTGGGATGGATTGAAGGGCATGTTTGATATGTGTGCTTATAAGACTCAATCGAGTTCTTATGCGGTTTATATGATTGTGTGAAGTAAATGCATGATTGAGAGCATGTTGTAGAATTATATATCTATTTGACATGTTGAATTCGCTCTTGTCGAATTCCTATTTGATTTCTTAATGAGTAAACAACTACTTGTTGAATAAGTTCGCTCTTGTCGAACTTGATCCTTATTTGAGATTATATGACGAGTAAACATATGCTTGGCATTGCATTAGTCCAGCTGGCATATTTGGTTGAGTCGATGGTGTGACAATGCATCGCCGTCACAAGTTATGGGACTCGTGATAGTGATGGGTTGTTATACCGGGTTTTTATCACACACCCCTCTACTGTTGGCCACAGTGGGGAAGTAGCCCCTTTGCTGTAACCAATAGAGCACATTGGCAAGTCTATTTACCAAGTAGAGAGCTTGGTACCCGAGTAGAGAGCTCGGTACTTTGATACGCTCATCACGGGTATCATTGGCACGAAAAGTTAACGCTGTGTATTGCAGGAGCTACGTAGCGGCACCGGTTCCATAACATATCCTCCTTATATGTGATTTACTTTATAGCACCTATGTGAAACAATGTGCTACCATGGATATGTGATTTAAGTGTTTATATAAATGAATATTTTGACTGACTTGATATTAAAGATGATATCTTGCTATGTATGTTGCATGATGCCATGACATGCATAATTGTTAACTCACAAAGTCTTTATGACTTACCCCCTCCTTTTTACTGCTTTAGATCCTAGCCGTTAAGGTCCTCCCCGTTGAGGCGTTACAGGGTTCGTGCTTGTCCGTGATCACTCGCGACGAGGTTGTTGTTTATAGATGTCCTTCTTTTGAACTCTTTTGTAAGGACGTTGGGATTAGCAAGTCACTTAGACTTCGCTTTGGGAACTTTGTTTATTTGTATTTATGTCTATACTTGTAGTATCATGTATCCTATTTTGAGTGCCGGCGCATGTACGCCGAGCCTTGTATAGATGTAGTTGGTTCACATGTTTTAAATCTTCCGCTGGGCATTACTTTAGCTCTTATTTATTTATGTTGTTTCTCCGGCATGTTGTAGCCATCGAGGTATATTTGCATGAACTGTTTAGTGTTGGGTTCCGGTTGTAAAGTCGCCGATGAATTGATATACTTGTCTTTAATTGCTATATCAGGTTTAAAAAGTTTTAAATTATTCCGGCCTTTTAGTGCCGAGTCGCGCTTCATCTACAATGTTGCGTCACGTCGTTTTCTATAATTGAGTCCTTGCATGAATTGTAGTCCTATTTGGACGACTTGACTGGTGATTCCTCCTCGGGGTCTGGGTCGGGTCGTCACAATACTAATCAAGTTAATGTTGTATTGTCAAATTCTATTGTTTCTTTGTCACAGATTTTTCAAGAGGTGAATACTACATCACGAAAAGAAATTGTGAGATTCAAGATGAAATACCAACAAGGTAAGGAGATTGTTGTAGAACCTACACTTTTTCAAAAGTATGATTTTACTCTTTCTTGGAAAAATAAGGTATGTGAGTTATTGTTTGTTAATCACCATGACATTGATAATAAGCTCAATAGAATTGTTATTGAGTTTTGACAATTGACTAGGTTTGTGGACACTTGTGTCATGGGTGAAGTTGTTAAGTCGCCTAAATTATTACATGTTAAGCACCAAGGATTTGATAAGAAATTCAGAATTTTTAAAAGTGTTGCTTGTGATAATTTGATTAGTCTTGTGAACTCCTTATTCATGAGAGAAGTTGTTAGTTCATTTGACATGCCAATGAAGTTTCAATTGCAAAATTTGGTTAGTCACCATGGTTTAAACGATTGGATGAAATTTGGTGAAAGCATGGTTAATGAATTAAAGTCAACATTTCATATTCCTAATCATGTGTATGTAGATCCATTCATGAATGATACGCTGGTTGATAAGTCATTAGGATTGCTTGTTTATTGAAAGTTGAGATGGAATCTCTTAGTTGTGCATTGAATAGAACTAGAATTCATCTTGTTACAAGCAGTGGCGGATCCAAAAATAAATCTCAGCGGTGTCACTAATGTTAACTATTACTTAAAAATAAAATTAAAACAATATTGTTTTATAGTGTATAAATTCAAAAAAAAAATTCTTCAGCGGGGCACTTGCCCCCCAAGTGGAAGGCATAGATCCGCCACTGGTCCACAAGTTCATTGCATGATGGTATGATTGTGAATCTTAATATAAGACATCTTAAGCCATACCATGAGATGGTAGATGTGTTGCATGACACCTTGATAGGTGTTGAATTGTTAAGTTTTCATGGTGTAACTAAATTACATAATCGTGTGAGTCCTATACTTAAGAACGTGCAAGATTCTTCTTCTATATTGAGTTATGTTAATGCATGTTTCAAAGAAGATATTGTTTTTCATGTTATATTATTATTTCATAAGATTTATGGATTACATGGATTGCATATGGTTTCATGGAGGAATACAAATTGTGTTAAGCATGTGAAACCTTTTGAAGGTTGTGAATTTAATATTATTGGTAATGATTAAATGTATGTTTAACTTATAGTTTGAATGATGAGCATAAAAGATGTTTATGCCTGAGATTGCACTTTTGTTGTAATTTTTTATTGTTGCATGATTCATCATCGTTAAATGTGGATATGCAAAAAATGAAAGTTGTTAGGTTAATCTTTAAACCTGGTGAAATGGATTGTTTGTTTCAAATCAAGGAAATAAGTAAGAAAACTTCAGTTTGTGATGATTGGAGAAAAAAGGCTATATAGAATGGTAAGATCGCTTATTGTGAGCGAACCTTGACTTATAATGAGTTGATGAGCGAGGGAGTTAATTATGGTAAAATCTTATTTTATGTTTTCAATTCATTGACTTGCATGATTAATAGTATATGCATAAGATTGCATAAGGTAAATATTGAGCATGGTTGTGCAAAAGAGAGAATTCATTAGGTTGATGTTTAAACCTGGTGATTGTGTTCATATCAAGGATTGGTATGAAAAAACATCGAGTTGTGATAGCTTGATGAATGAAATTATAAAACTTGATGGATTTACTTGTCATGAAGGATTTGGATACATGAGTTTGCATGCCCTATTGCATATTATCTTATTATACTTATTGATATCTTTCATTAACATTCTTTATTATGATCTCATTGTGTTTAATGTGCATATGTGATGTTGTCAATCATGGAAAGTCACCAAATGATGCAAGTGAGATATGTTAGATTAGTATTTGAACCCGGTGATAGAGTTTGAATGTGTTTAATGGTGGGACACATTCCTACACCAAGTGATGTTTGTGCTAAATGGTTGCATGACAGATTTTGTGCTAACAATTTTGTATTGCAAAGTCTTGTTATGTTCTTTACGCAGGTTCAAGAGACATGTGCGCAACGATTAGTTGATTTTAAGGACAAGCGTAAGAATCATTCATATACATGTTCTTATTTTACTAAATCGTGTCATTATGAGGTAGATAAAGATTTTAGGACAAATCCTTTCTAAGAAGGAGAGAATGATGTGATTCCTCCCACGAGCAAAGTCCTTAAGCCAAGGAAGTGCATTGACTTGGAGTTCGAGGCTTGGAAGCATAAGGATCGAGCCTTGGAGGACTTCAAGGAGGATGGGTCATGTTCAAGTATTCATCAAGAAGGGCTAAGAGTCCAAGTACACAAGACACATCCATCAAGATTGATCAAGGAAAGCAAGGAAGAAGCTAAGGAAGGCCCAAGGAATGAAGACAAGCTTGCCTAGCAAGGAAAGCAAGTTTTAGAGCCTTAAAAACTCTTTATCTCATTTTTTTTATGTTGACTAGGGATAAGGTTAGACCTAAAAACGAGATTGATAATACTAGGTTAATTTATGTCAAGACAATTGTTTTTCTTCTGGGTTTAGGATTCACAACTCATATAAATAAGGATTGTGGTTTATTGTTTTTGGGACACACAGCTTTGATTATTGAATTAATTTTTGAGAGTTTTCAAAATCAACATCGCCGTTCTTCGTTTCTCTTGCCACGTGCACTACGATTCGTGTTCACGAGTATGTGACTTGGATCGTATCACCGACTCATCGTTTAAAAAATAATAATTGATTATATTATAAATATTGATGAAATGTATGGTTTCCTTTAATGCCCTAAGCATGTGATCATAATTAAAATAGGTAAAAAAAATAAGGGTAAAGTAATAAAAATATTTTCCCAAAAAGGATAGTTTTGAAAAAGAACAATTATTATAAAATGAACGAAAAAGAAAAGGCAGAAGATTTTTTGAAAACGGAAGGAGTATTTAAGTAGAGACTAACATATTTACGATTTTTCAAAAAAAGAAAACATACATGCACATATTTTCAAATGAAAAATAAATCATCTGACTGGAACATTAAACATGACAATAATTTAGAAATGTACGAAATATCGTAAACGGGTGTTAACCATCTAAGAGCAGTGCCTTCTACTGTATCCTCTCAAGTTGTCTACGACATTATCAACAGAAGAAACCGACGAGTGTGTACTCGTGATCTTTCGCACTTGGCTAAAAGAATAATATGGCGTCAAGAGTGTAGTCGTGATCTTTAGCACTTGGCTAGAAGAATAATATAGCGCCGTCCTTTGCCTTGGTTCAAAGATTTACATCATTCATGCCTCCAGTTTTTCTGGGTTTCAATGAAACTAAAACTTGAAGAACGAAAAAAACATTTATGTAAAACATACATCAGATAGGCTTCCCTTTTCATGAGTCTATTTGGACAAACTAAAGGAATGCCCATCTTCTCTGATTCTTATTGATGGGGGCATATGAAATTGATTTCTGCATCCAATCCAATACATCTACAACAAAAGAACACCCCTCCCCCCTTCCCTTCTTCTCACTTCCCCCCAAATGCTATAAATTCTATACATGTTTTTTCTATATTACAAGGAATAATCAAAATATACCCGTGAGCCCTTCTTATTCAATAAAACACTAAATACCTGCTATGCTTTGTTGAAGCAAACTTGACTATAATCTGGCTTGAAAATCACATTGCTGTATAAGTTAAAGCTCCCCAAGCATCACATGCAAGAGGGCCAAAAATAGCATTGAGAATATGGCTTTTGACAGCCTGAACTCATTGCTTAATCGAACGAAGCTCCCACTTGCCCTCACCATCGATTAAACGCAACTCCTTTGAATGGAATGGTATTAAGGCAGGACGCTGAGAAAGAATGTGAACCACAGCTCAGGTAACATGACGAGTTAAAATCTAGTTAAACAAATGTTATCACGGGAAGTGTTCCCACCAAAAGGGTCAAAAAAGATTCAAATATTCACACAAAATTTTCTAACAAAGAGTGCATCTCTAGCTCACTATTCAAAACAAATGCAAGGAGCCCAGGCTGTTGCTTAAGCAAATTGTTTATAATGCCCTCTATTCTATTTTTGGGTCATTCCACTATAGGTGTGCCCTTTTCAATTTCTAGAAAGATTCTTTAAGGAAATTGTTTAGAACGCACTTATTAATTGTCTGATGAAAAGATAAAAATCGGAAGGCCTTGATTTGACATCACTAAAAAGTAGATTGAGGGGATTAAGGAAAAATGATAACAGAGCCATCCCTTTTCTTTAACACCATGAAAAGTCAATAGGGGATGCTTATTTTGGAATAGAGGAAGTACTAATTTTGTAAGTCAAGATTTATTCAGGACAAATGCAAGCTGGTTGCACAGAAGCGTCTAACAACCAGCAGAGAGGCCTAGCATACTAGTGTTTTTCTAGCATAGATGACAAAGGGATGAAAACAATTAATGGTGAGCAGATGTACCATAGCCACAACAAATCTCGATTTTCCTAGCCATATCTTTAACAAATTAATAACACTACAAACCTGTGACGATGTAATTACTGTGATGCCCATATCATGTGCAAGTCTATAAAGATGTTCTTCGACGTCGACACTTGTGGCACTGTAACAGGAGGAAAGGGGGGAAATATTATATGGTCGTCGATAAAACATCACAATGAAAAACGTAAGAGAGTATGCGAGTTCAGTTGCTTACTTAGTGCATTCATCAAGGATACCAAACTGAGGCTTATGAAAAAATAAGCGAGCCTGGTAAAACAGAAAACAATCATGTCAATTAGTTGAGCATTCACAGATGCACAATTAACACAGGGAAAGCACAGGTAGCATCAAGATTCAAGACATTGATATCGGCTCACCATGCCTAATCTCTGCTGTTCTCCAAGAGATAGCATGTCCTCCCAGTTCTGACTAGCATCCCAACTTCCTTCTCTCTCAAAAAGATAGAGTAATTTAACATTCTCTAAAATAGTCTTCAGATGTACATCAAGAATATCTGTGGAACCAACAGATCTCTGACCTGAACTAAGCATAATTTGATTACCAAGTATTACTAACAGAAACCTCACAATTTAACAAGAATGTTAAATTGCTCGCACTCCTGGAACATTAATAAAAGGAATGGGGAGGGGAGAAAGAAAGAAAGAATTTCAAGCATTACATCGCAACGAGAACAAAAGACAAGGAAAACTATATTGCTCGCACGTTTACCATTTCATAAGCCGAACCTAATACAACTCAGGACACTAATAGTATTTTCCGCTATCACTACCCTTGTCCCTTAACTACAATCAAACCATTACTCCTTGTGACATATTTCTTCTGAGACTGCTTTTATTGTTTAATTTTGTTCTCATGCACGGAGCCAGTAGAAGGCTTGCGGGGGGTGGTCATGAATTGTCTGAAAGCATGAGTACTTACCAAGAGTAAGATGATCAGGCTAGGAACTTAAAACCAGAACATTGTTAGTCCCCGGGATTCAAAAATGGCTTTATCAACAATGTCAGGCAAAAAGGATTTATTGGAATGCAAATGCTACATAGTGAGAAGACAAGAATCGTAATTCTAAAATAGTTGGTTAATTTAGTAGCATCAAAAAGAAGCATCCATATAATGAGCTAGGCTATTCACAATAGTGTTTAAAAAAAGGAGATAAAAGAAACTTCAGAAACTGAAGCATGCGACACCGTGGAGCAGTTGTGCTTTTAGCAAATTTTGAGATGATAGATTATCTGCTGATTGTTCTACCCCATGCCTTGGCTATGAGTTTGTGGGCGTGGACTTTTAGCAAATGTATTGAACACCTGAGTTGACAAGTGTGCCCATATGCAATTAGGGTGTTCTTCTAGATTGACAGTACCATTTTGCTTTATTAAAGACTGACTAAATTATCAAATTCTCTTAAAATTTTGGCTATTTAAACATTTAGAAAATATATTATGGAAGTAAGAATTGATTATCATAATATATAATTCGTGTCGACGTCTAATATCTTGAAGGTTGGGACAAGTCTGATAACAGGTGTCTAGGTCGATACCCGTTTTTGTCTCTACAAATCGTAGGCTTTTGGTCATTTCCCGAGGGGATAGGCCACATGCCAATAAGAAAAAAAAATTGAACACAATTTCGTAGCGATTAATGCTAGTTGACCAACTAATGCACCTCTATATAAGAACACAATAATTTATCCATGAATCAATATATTATGTGGTTGCTCTCATCAGTATAGTATGGAAACCAAAATTGAAAATTGTAAAAATAGAACAATTGAACTTGACTCTAAATAGGAGCATTGCAGATGAACAAGAGGACAGCAAAATGTGAAGGTGACAAACATATATCACAAAGCACAAACACAAACCAACTCAACTTACCTTCTCCAAGTAGATTAGATGCCCTCCTCTCCGCTTCCTCGCGTGAAAGAGGATATATAATTTGATCCCTCAAGGTTCCCAGGCATGTGTATGGTCTTTGAGGGACATAAAAGATACTGCCAGAGCCCAGCTCCTCATTGTTACTGTGACAAGGTTTAACAAGCTTTCCGCTGACTACAGGCCAAAGACCTCTAAGGACTCTGAAGACGGAGCTTTTTCCACTACCATTTGGGCCTTCAGGGTAGAATACTCATTAGACAGAATTGAGATATACAGCAAGATAAAGAAAGAAAATGTGTAACCAACCAGTAAGGAGGAGGCTTTCCCCTCGGCTTATATCACATGTCAATTGCCTAGCCAACATTTTCTGCATTGGTGTGATAATATCCACCTTGGAGAAGGAAATGCAATCATCAGAGTGATAATCCGTCCCATTTGACGACAATGATGCACTGCGAGTCTCTTCTGCATGAGTATCAATTAAATCAATGCAAAGCCACAATCATCAGGTTACTAGACCAGCATACGAAAATGAATTTTTCTGTTACTTAATGGGTCCACAAATCCAAATGATGTGTTAAAAAAATCGTATGTATGTACTTGTGCACTCCTACAAAGGAAAATACCAGGAGAAATTAATTCTCCCTCCATCCAAGAAAGAATGTTTTGTTTGACATTTCACACAGATGAAGAAAGATCATTCAATAGATAATAATTTGATTCTATTTTCCTGAATTGACCCTAAAAAATATAGCACTACTTATTCCGTTACTTGATGAGTGCACAGAGCAACAAAAACTAGGTATGCTATGAGGGACATGGTCGGAAACTAAAATAACTAATTGTTACACAATTCGAAAGTGGACAGGTTTTATTGGAAAATAGTAGCAAGACAATCTCTTTGGGTCGGAGGAAGTAGAAGAGAAATGACTGGGAAAATTGCTTCTGCTTGCAGTATGGCCGTGGAAAAACTGCTTCTGCTTTCAGTATATTCCTATGACATTTACGAGCCGTTAGGAAGACGGGATAGGATTAATTACACCAAAGAAGGCTATTTGGCAAGTTTTTGAGCTCGGATTAATTAATCCCCATATTATCAATAACATTGTTTATTGTTGTCTGGCTACCTAACAACCCCATAGTTTCTACTTTCAAACACAATTGAATACTTTTTGTGTATTCGTCTGCAAAAGAATGTTTCATCAAGGATTAACTGTTTTCATTTCCAGAACACCTGAAACCTACGATGCAAGGATACGTTAGCCAGCTAGAGTTTCGCGTATTCGATACATTCCAGATACGGAGACACTCTGGATACACCGGATACGTGCTTGGATGCGTATGGGGGCGAATTGGCAATTTTTCGAAGTTTGGATACACGACCCGGATACACATACACGAATCCGAACATGTCTCTTCAAAACAAAGGCGTTTTGTCTTGAAAAAGGGGGTAAAATGAATTCGGTAATTCTAATTCACTTAGCCTAACCTACCTTGACCTTGTGACTGGAGAGAGAGAATTCAACTGCAGACCGAGAGAGAGAGAGAGAGAGAGAGACGAACAATTCGAGTGAGTGAGTGACGACGACTACTGCCGCCTCGCTCACGCGTCACCTCTGGCCCTCCAGCTCGAACCCTAGCCGCTGCTGTTCGAACCTTCGGCTAGACAACCACGCCGACCATTCGAAGCCTTCTTCTTGACTTCTTCTCTTCGAGGTAAGTGAACATTGAACAATTAGTTGTTTTATATTGTTTTTTGTTTACTCTGCTTCATGCCTACTCAGTTGTGGACCACATACTCAACTAAAGACTAAAGATTACAAGAAAATCTAAGATAATATATATATATATATATATACATATATATATATATATATAGTATGTCCTAGCAAAGAATACTTCTAACATTGAATATTTATATTTTGGGGTTTAGGATGAATATTTATATTTTGGGGCTAATGTTGAATTTATATATTTTTGTCCTTATATTTTAAATATTTACAATTTGGTCCTTATACTTTGAATATTTACACATTACCCCAACGTATTTGTATCCTATTTTTTTCAAAAATCCCATATCCATGTGAAACAACACTAAGCCAATGTAAGCCTACGACACTTACCATGGAGAAATGGGGATAATTTTTCCCCAAAAAGAGAAGTTGTTGATAAAGAGCATGCCCAAGCTTAGCAAACATAAACTCTAAACAAAAAAAACTCTAGCAAAAGAAGAGGATATACAAAATACAGATGAGTTAAGAATTTGATAAAGGACATGTCTCCAATTTCTCTTGATGTCAAACTATGAGCAAAATAAAGGACCTCTTAAGAGGTAACACACCTACAAAAGGCTAGGAAGAATTACCCCAAAAAAAGAACCTGTGAAGAATATAAAAAGAAAAAGGATCTTACCACCCACCACAATCAGAACCTAAAACCAAGTTAGACACTGTCCATTTTACGACAAACCTCACAATATTCAAACAAACAATGATTCCAAAGAAATTTATTTAACTAAGATAAACAAAAACAAAAACAAAAACAAAACAAAACAAACAAGTACCAAGACACTTGTGGGCCCAAATAAAGAACAATTTTCAACTATGTAATACATTTACATCAATGTACCCTAGACTATAAGAGGTGACACAGGTTCAACTGTGGCAGTCAGAGATCTATATATAGTTCCAGATAACATGTGTTAGCAAGTCCTGACAAGTGACAAGCCTATGATATCTCACATGCAGAGGTTGTTTCAAAGACTATCAAAGTCAATGACATGGGTACTATCCGTAGTAGACAATAATCATGTACACACTGCTGAATTGGGGTATCATAGGACCAGAAGAGATTTTCGTGGCTATGGCCAGGGCCACGAGAATACTAATCAACTCATTGCTCATGATCTAGGGTATGACCCTAGCAATAAACATTAAGAACCTTCCTGGAGAACATCTGTTTAGGCAGGCAGCAGTAAACGATAACCATAGAGCCTAAAGCAAATTGGGTGGGACGCCAAAATTACGGAATCCTTCATTAATTTGTCATAATAGATCGAGCTTGGGGCAGTTTTGAGAAGATATTTGCATCTAAAATACTCTTTTCTCCACTCCTCTTTTATGAGATCATTAAGGTCTTCAACTTATAATTACCCTATCATATCTCACACCAGTTTCTAGGAAGGGAATATTGTCTCTGAGGATGTTCACCTAATTCATTAATTCAGAGTGAGGACATTTTGCATATTTCCAAATCCCAACTTCATAGACGACAAATTTTATCCTTCAACTCTCTTATGGCTTATTCCTACATGACTCATTTACCCCTACTATTATTAATCCATCAGACTGGGCCTCATGTATATGGAAAACCAAGGTCTCTCACAAGTTTAAGGGTTTGGTGTGATTAGCAGGTATCTTTGTGACCTCTGAGTCATCATTGAGATCCCGTAATCATTTGTATAATATTTTTTTTATAATATCAATAAAAAGCGCCTCAATAGGAGACGCATCTTTGTACACGGGACAATCATTTGTATAATACTGATGCTCAGAGCTAATTATTTAAAAGTAACTCTGTCAACTAAACCACAGTTTTCCACCATGTAACATTTGAGCACAATATCGATAATCACATCAATCTCAACAGAACAAACGCTTAGAAAATAACTCTGCAAGACAAAGAAACACAAACCAGATTGAGCGGAATCCAGAAGCTCTTCCAGCTCAAAAATTCGGTTGACACCACCAGAGAGCTCAATGAATTTTCTGTGAAGCTCTAGAATGTCACCAAAAGCTAAAAAGCTCTGGGATACAACAGATGCTAAGAACCGCAGGGCATGAGCCAATTCACCTACAAAAATTAAGGTAGACTAAGAAAGGCGCTCATTGGATCATTCCAAATAACTAAAAATAAAATTTATGTAATTGTATCACCTTGGGTGGAGGTCAGTGCACGGTCGCCTTTGTGTTCCATGGCATATAATAAGCTCAATCCCCACGTAACATTGTGAGGGAGTTGCTTAGTAACGAAGTCATCCAGTATGCCAAAGAGCCATTTTTTCTTTAAAAGTAATGTTGAGTGACCAAGAAGTTCAGAAAATCTTGATTCGACCATCTGCCAAAAAGAAACACATTAATTAAGTTACATTTGTCGAATCCAGAGAAACTAAACTCAACCTTCGGCCAACCAATGGCATAAGCAACACAATCCTACTTTGTGGTATTTGTCCAAAACAGGAATTAGACTAAACAACACTCAATCATATCCTACTCTGATTACTCTTTTACTTAGTTCGTCATTACAAGATGCTTTCCAGCCAAGTACGTGTCTTGAAATTGATTGTCTTCCATCAGCTAAGAAGAAGCTACAAAATTCAGGCTATACACTAGACAACATGAGATTTTAAATCACTGCAGCCTTAAACCAAACAAGCTAGGAAACCGTTGTCATGGCTCCAACCAAGACGTGAATGGGCAAAGGAACCTAATTCTAGAACTTCGACAAAGTACGATAATGAGAAATTTCGATTCTTTAAGAAGTTACACCACTCAACCTAATTACGCATATGCAAAATTGACTCGACATTAAAACACCTATTCTAATTTGAACCATGTACACTTGACATCATTCCGCAGTCAGGTTGAAAGCTACTATAGAATTGAAAAAAAAAATTACCGCTTTTTCTCGAGCACCACCTCCAAAGAAAGCAACAGATTCTGCATGTGTACGTAGTCTCTCATGCATAAACCTAGTTAATGAACATGAAAAATTAAATCAGCAACTATTAAAGCATATACTTCTTAAGCTTACAGCAGTAAGAGTTTTGATGTTGCAATAAAAAGCTGTGATATGAAAAATGACCTAAAACTTCCTTCAAGAAATTGTTCTCTACTTGTCAGATCACCAAAGTCGGGAGTGACATTCCTCAGAAAACCCAAACCCAAAAGCATATAAGCATATAGTATGGCAACTCCCCTTCGACCTGTTAACAACTTCATCCTCCAAGTGAACCTAAATAATTCAAAAACTTTTGGAAATATCAGCAAATGAAATTGGGCAACAAAATTATTGAGACAATCAGATTTCAGAACTTCAAACCAAAACACAATATCAAAGAAAAATAAATTTAAGAGAAACAGAAGGCAAACTAGCACAAATACTTGCCATAAAATGTCGACTGTTGGCTTTCACCATCCCTGTAACTAGCCCCGACAATTCAGAGGTCAACTTCTCCAGGTCTTGAGTAATTCTCTGATCCGCATCGACATTTATCCCTGACATGTGCATTACCTTGAAGCACATAACATTAATTTGAGTAACACCTTAAGATTTACAGTTCTACCCTTAATCAGTGTACTATGATCATATTTCCCTTTATTTATGGAGACTTCAATGGTATAATATCCCAAAACTCAAGCGCATGAGAAGTGCCAGGAATCTTTTAAAAAAAAAACAAACAAACAAACTGGGTATGGTCAAGAACTGGTAAGAATAAAGAGACTTTTACATTAGAAGTGCAATTTTTCAGTTTGGGACCATACAACTCAACTCATCTTTTGTCCCTGCTACTTGGAGTTGTACAATGCAAGATCAACAAACAAGCCACACTCATCCATATCCTTTGTAATTAATGCCATACGTTAGGTGGAATATAGCAGGAATTATTAGCCAAACTACGCAAAGTTGATGTTTACCCAAAAAATATATATATATAAAAATATATGCATTAAAACGCTTGGTAAGCGAAGAATACAACTCAATGCCAAATTCAACTGGGACACTCAATTAAATATATGGAAACCCAAATAATAATCACCTTGTAATATGCATTCTTTCTCAAGTAATTCTTCAGTAAATGTTGAGTCAAACGAATCCTCCATCCAAGTGCAAGTCTCGCAGTCAAGTGCCTTCAAGAATAACAAAAGAAAGATTCTGAATAATGTAGTATGCTTCAAATCAGGTACATATCCATATGAAACCTAAATTTCATAAAGTAACATATGCATAAACCATTTCGGGTGCAAGTCAGCTTGGAAGTGTCATTCATGTGACATCAGACAATCAACATATCGACAACAAAATGATGAGTACATGGCTTAATAGTACAAATGGAATATGTTACTCGTTTCTCGTGGTAGAAGTAACACAATAGGATAAGAGATTCACCTATTGAATAATGTGAATCTGTGTTTCAGGTTACACAAATTGAGAAGTGGAATAGACAGTATGCTCAAAAATCAAAGACATGAAACATGCAGTATTCCAATCAGAAGGATGGCCGACGATAGTCTTAATGAGAGAAATAGATCATAAAGAAAATATCGGATGCATCAAAAGTTTCAGCCAGGGTTTCCAACAAGCAGTTGCACCAGCACACTATGGCGCAAAAGGTAAAAAGATCAAAATTGCTGAATGTTCAATAACAAGGAAATTAAGAAAAACAGTAATGGGTAGGTTGTGGGAAGATCAAAAAGCTTTAATAAGCTTCAACGTTTTATCATTATGTTAGAATTTGTTTAACAGTCAGTCTGTGTTTTAAAAGGTGCCCACAATTCTTTCACATTGAAGTAACTGCTTATAATGAGTGGTTTGCCACCCAGTTTCCAGCTTGGGAAGAAATCCAGCAAGAATATATCTTCTTAATATCTGGCATTGACAGCAGGTCAAAATTAGGAGAAATAAAGTAAAGATTACCTTAAAGAAGGCGCAATGAAAGAAGAAGCAGCACTTTGAAGAACACTAACACCAATCAACCGGATAAAGGATGCCTTGTCTTGCTCCAACACATGCTTTACGGTGGTCCCTAAGGAATCATGAATTTAAAATCAACTTTAGTCAAATATGAATCACAGACACATACACAACGAAACTCACAAGTAACAGTAGACGAGAAGGGAAACCCCAAAAGATGGATACCATTTAAAGAGGCAATACGATCTGATATAAAAGTTCTAGAAACCACAAGAAAACCAACTGCAAGGAGTTGAGCCCCCTGCCTATCAAGTACAGTGGGTACCTGAAATAAGTAATAAGGTTAACAAGAGCAATTGTGTATCATAATGATGGATATCCAGAATGTAACAATAGGTGCAACTAGTCAATTAATTAACAGAACTGCGAGAAATCCTCCAGGTACACAGGAAACTTGGCATTCAGCAGACAAACAAAAAGTTAGAGCCAAGAAGAATGAGTGAAACAGATAAAATTGAAAACACAAAAAAATCATATATTGATCTTTAGTGTTTTCTCTCATTAGGGAATTATAACTTGAGGTAATTGAGACCAACAAGTAAGATTATTGTTAGAGTCATCCCCTCTTTACATTACCGGGACATAATTGGAATTTTGATTACTAGTACTAGTAGAGATAAGATTCCCTTTTGCCTTATAGATACTGCTGCAATCCCCCATCATTTCATTAGAATTGAATAACAGCAAGGATTTCAACTTTTTTTTTGGAAAAGGTGGCTTCGACCATGGTCCATGGCTGATCCAGAACAAGGGTAAGCCCTCTTCCCTTTTCCAGGTACTCTATGTGCTTTTGAAGGGAGTGGCGAAGCCAGCTTTTGTTTCCACAGGGGCCAAATATACTTCTTTATATTTAATGTGAACAACAATCTTTCGCTCGTAATTTATTTATCGTAATACTTTATATCAATAAAATATTAATAATATTCAATTAGGTCAAGTTTAATTTTTTTGTTAGCTATTACTAATAAAATATTATTTCCTTTAGTTTTATTACAAATAAATTAATAATATTCAATTGGGTCAAGTTTAATATTTTTTTACCCAGTATGGAAGGAAGAAACTATATATGAATTTTGACTTAAAGAAACTTTAGGGGGGCACACAGTACAATTTTTTTTCAAAATAGCAAAAATAAATAACTCATGCATTGTAGTAATACAGTTATTTTAAAAAGCTGCAGGGGCCATTGCCCCTTTTGGCCTTAAGGTGGCTCCGCCACTGCATGAATGACGACCATCCGCTCTGTCTTTCAACAGTATCCTTACGTCCAGTCAAATTTAATTTAAAATAATAACCGCAAGAAGGAGGTGTCTACAGAAAATGCATTAGACGCCAATATACAGGAGAAAGTATTAGTGCATATATTCAGTCATATATTCAGTGCGAGAAAAGTAACAGTCTGTGCAGAACTCCATTAAAAATATATATATACCACCCATCTTAACTATTTGTCATTCTTATAGAGGGAACATGTTGAGAAGAGCCAATGATCAACCTTTTGATTAAACATTGGTTTTTTCCATAAAAAGAAAATTAAAAAAAATGTTCCAATTTATAATTATTCTCAAAACAATTGAACAGCCAGTAATCCTCCACATGCATGCTGAAAATCTGGACAGCAATAGTGGGATGAAAGTAAGGCTATTAACCACATCAATAAGCATATATAATCAGTCAAATTTGAAAACTAGATGAAAGACGGTATAGAAATTCAAGAGCCTGCATATTTCAGGGAAATGATTAACATCTTAAAAACTTTTTTTTAACTTTTAACAGTTGATTCTTTAATGATGTCACATCATATGCCTTCTTGGACAGTATGATAGAGTTTCTAGGCCAAAATCCATGGGTGGTATGAAAATAAATCAGTGACGGTCAAAGAAATGTATCTTATCAATTGTTATCTTAGGTGGTAGACACAGCACAAGGTAAAAAAGTCCCCAAAAAGGAAAATGGAATGGCACTCGTAGTAAGGTTGTTTCATGAGAATGCTTAATCATCCCATCTAGATAAATATTTGGAACAGGGAAACAGTAGGAAAGCTATTACAGCTAAATGCACTTACAAGTATTTTAAACATGGCAGCAACTCTCAGTGGCAGAACCCTTGGGGTAATTTGAAGTTGGGGAACTACTGGAATCAAGGCGGTATAATCCACAGCTGGAGACGCAGCTAGCAACTCTGAAAAATATGACTGAGCATTCGAACTGGAAAATGTGGAATCCTAGAAATGGAGTGGCAACAAGGCTTATGAATTATTAACATATACCCGAAGAACAAAGGAAGAAACTAATATAAGAAAATTTGAAGATTCAGAACCTTTCTTGAATTGGCAAATGCACGTTTAACTGTTAATGCATCACTCTGGCGGTCATTTTCAGATAATTTCGTTATATTGAGCTCGCCATCAGTAAGAGTATGTGCGGGAGAATCCTCCCTGTTGAATATATTATGCTATAACAGACAAACCATATTTTAAAAATCTGGTAAGATTTAAGAAAGTGACTGAAAGCACCAACCTCTTATAATGCACACTCCAGCCTCCTTCACCATCCAATGACAATACAACATCATGAAATGCAACAAGTGCAGGGCGATGAGATATTGTGATGCAAGACGTTCCCATGGCTCGGACTTTAGAACAGAATCGTTCTTCCATATCAGTTGTCACAGCACTGGTGCATTCATCAAGAATGGCGAATTTGGGCTTGTGGTAAAAAAGTCTTGCCATCCCCAGCCTTTGTTGCTCTCCTAGAGACAATTCATCACCCCAATTTATCTCTTTTTCAGGTGGGTAACGATCCAACAGATACTCGAGGTCAACCTAGTATAAAAAATCCACCATCGATATGCTTAAGGAGATTAGATATCCATAAAGTTATGAGAGAACTAGTAGCAATGATAAATCATAAGAAAGTCACAGTGGAGGATCAAATATCTACATTTTTTAATAGCTCAACCATCCCACTGGGTGTGAGAGGTTCAGTTTCTTGATCAGCAGTAAGTGGATAGATCAACTGGTCCCGAAGCGTTCCAACAGCCAGTATATGGCCTCTGGGGAACATAGAAAATCTCCTTGTTGAGGTCAGAACCAATCCCCGGTTTCACAATATGCCCCGCAACTAGAGGCCAGAGACCTCCGAGAACTCGGAAAAGTGAGCTTTTGCCACTACCATTTGGACCTTCATACAGATGAAACAAAACTGTAAGCATCAATCTTTAGATCATAGTTTCTGTCCAAGAAAATCATGATTTTGACATCAATAAATAACAAAGAAAATTGAAAGGCAAGAGAAAAAGCTTCAGCTTTGAAATACTAAATGGGAAAACACTAGAATGTGCTCACAAACATGGTAAACCACTAAAGAGCAATGTTATGGTATGATAATATTTCCACACTAAGCAAAAATTACAACTCTTATCATATTCAGACTACTATCAATGGAACCATGTTAAAGGGTGAAAGTAAGGTGTGATGAAATTTGTCCAGAAAATACATCAATAAGCCAAAAATTTCTCTGGGGATAGCACCTTGAATTTCTCAAGATATCAGCAGAGTATAAGATGAACTACAGGGAATATGCTTTCTGGACACAAACAGTTCTGAACAGCTGTAGTGTACCACATTAAGGAGCCAAGTTTCAAAATCAAAACCACCCATGCATAGTACAGAAATTAAGAACATGTAGACAAAAGCTTCTAGTAGGGTCAGAGGTGGGATCAGACATGTGTTGATATACAATTATAGAACACTCATAGTTATGTGTTCCACCATCTTAAACAGGCCATTAACTATGAAAACATGACAAGTATGCGGATATATTTTATGCTCCAGAACACTCGTATAATCAATCTAAAGAAGATAGAAACACTGAAGAAATACAATTAAATGGTTATAGACACTTCATCAAGACTTCACGTCTTCACCTTAAGTTTATAATTAAGGTTCAGGGAACATTCTACGAGACATTTCAAATTAGACCTTTTTTTATTTATTTTTATAACCAAAGTAACAATTTCATTGGACCACTTGGCCGTGTAGATATACTTGAGGAAGCAATGGCAATGACAGTATCCTCATCTTCTCATCGTCTTATCAAAGACCTGCCATGTCCAAATTTGATAATGCCATAAAGGAAATGAAATGGAAATAAGTGTATCAAAAGATATACTTGAGAGATAATCGGTGCGGATTAGATACTAACAAGGAACAAAGTGTTCGAGGTTAGAAGAAAATTCGGGAGATCCAAGAAGAGAATGTTGCATAACCAAGGGACCTTAAACATTATGACACATGAAAGTAATTAGTTTATTACATCTCACATTCATAAGCCATGATGCTATTTGCCCGTCAGCTTGGAACTCCATTGAGGAAGAGCAGCCAAGCTAATATTTAAGTCAAAATTAAATAAACATGTCATAGTAAGCCTCAAAACTAGCCAAGCTCAAGAACCCTAGATTCCTCTCATGAGATTACAATCGTGGTTGTTTGCGGCTGATTCAGCTTCAGCCTTTCTACTGGCTCGACTATCTTCTAAATATCAATAAACATTTTCATTTGTATTCATTTTCTTCAGCTACAATTATTTCAGAAGTGATAAATCAGTTGCATGGAAACTTAATTCTTCAATTGGCCTTTATTTTTCACTCCCTAATCTACTGCTCCCACTCGGAATCTTAGCCTCTGCCTCCAGCTTTAGATCTCTGGCCCACATGCGACACTCTGGAAAATCTTACCGGCTCTCTGAACTCAGTCCTTCACTCTATATATGTCTCACAATGACTCATTCATCTCAAAACCTCATCCGCTGCTACAATATCACCCAATTTTGAAGTCATACGTTGTGGGAATACATCTTTCATAAACTGGCCTTTGTGATTCTTTACATTTCAGGGCATGTATATAGTAACATTTTTAAGTTGTAACATGTAAGATGTATAGAAGTCGGTGTAACCTTGCTCGTCTATAACATCCCTATCATGGCAATAACACCTCTGATGCTATATCCAAGACAATAAACACATCCAAAGTAATTTTGTTGCCCAAGTAAATCAAGTAGAAACCAGTCATCCGTTAACAGATGGAATTTCCATATCCAAAGGGAATTTTCTTTTTCCTTGATGGACACAAATTCAAAAGAAAAAAGGAACAATCATGAGAAGATACAAAAATAACAAAGACAATTAATCTGAAAATAGAAGGATAACCTGTGATCAATAGATTGGACCCTGATTCAACCCTTAGACTCAAATCCTCCACTAAGACATTACCACTTGGAGTAACCACCTGAAAGAAAGCAGATTAATCTCAAGGCACAAAGAAGTATTTTGTCCCAAAATATAGCTCAAAATCCAATCATTGTCCAACTACCTTAACGCCATCAAACTCAATGTAGTTCGCCTCAGTAACATAATTCCTACTCCCACTTCTCTGTAGAGAAGATACATCACTTGCACTTAGTTCTCTAGATATAAGCATGAGTTCATGAATACGATCTGCATAACCACTAGAAATGAAAAGGCTTAATTAAGATACAGGAACAATAATCTAGAAAACATACTACATCTTAGCATATAGCATACATATAGCAAATATAGCCGTGACATTGGTCTATACATGCAACAAAATATTTGATGACCATAAATTATGCAAGTGTATTATTTAGCTTCTCAAGTATCAAAACATAAAACAAAGTTCTATCATGCCCCCTTGGGAAGTCCTCGAGATGCATCCCCCAACCATCGTGATCGAGCAGCATCAGTTACTCTTTAAAAAAATTATCTCTCCATCCTCTCCTTAGTTTCTTCAATAATGCCCTTTTTAATCCATAGTCAAGAGATAATTGCAAGCAAGAAAATGTAAATTGCATGGTTATAAAATAACAAATACAAAGAATTGAGAATGTTTTTAGATTGGATGTTTTTAAGTACCAAGTTACTTTGAAATTCCATAAATTTTGGACTCCCTAATTGTCAAATACTAATAATTCAAAATTATTTTGCTTAATAGTCAATTAGAACTAACAATAGGATCCAAACCTTATTGTTTACACAAGATCCAGCTAGTTTAATGGATCAGAATGTCATGAACTCTATTAAGAACTCTCTTCAGAAAACATAGTCAAACTCATTGTTCGTCCAGCTAGGAAAAAGGATCTGATTGAAATGGATAGGATGTTGGCAACTAATGTGGCTGGCGGAATGATGTAACAAGATGATGATAATGGGAATGTGGAATTTTGCGTTGAAAGTATTGCAAGCAGGACTAGTTATGTGTTGCCGCTATTTAAGAGGATGGGAGCCGAACCATACTTATGATTGCGTCACATGTCCATATAAGGACACCGTCTGCAGTTCTCTATTGCTTACTCCCACACGTCCCCCTATGAGCCAGTGAAAGGAGAAACTCCATACTCCAACCCTCTCAATGATCCAAAAAAACCATGAGTGGTCCCATATGCACCATGAATTTCCCACGGCATGTGTCCCCCTTCCAGTTAGGTGGAAGGCAAATGATAATAATTAGCATCGTAGGGGTTACCAGTTAGCTGGATCCTTGACACCACTAAGGCTGTTGGCATTGTAGACCCATGGTGTGGGGTTTTCCTAAGGGTTTGAAGGGCTCCTCCCAGTGTATCACTCCAAGGGTGTTGTGGGTAGTCACCAAGGGCTTCTAGGCTAGCCCCTTTAGCTTATGGTTCATTAGAACATGTGTGACATGCATTGTACCGTAGGCAAAAGCCTCATCATTTGCCTTTCATACATCAATTCATTTTAGTAAAATGGTTTAGCTTGGACTTTCGTATCTTCAAATCCCAAGTCCCTTGTGGATTTAGCTACAACCCAGCTCAGAAAATCCAAAATCTGGATTTGATTCAGAGCACACTAATAGCTCCTCCCAACATGAAATGATGTGTTCAAACACCGACATGGAATCTTAGAAATATATTATCCTAAAGTATACATAAATAAAACAGAATGATTTAAGGTTTACGTGAACAAATAAGAAAAATGGGACTACTAGGACAAAAATTGAATCAAAATTCTGGATAGGTCATAGGGGAATAATGAAGGTAACTGCAAAAATATCTGAAGACTACACTATTAGCATCAAGCCACATTAGGTTTGATTTATGGTTTAAAGACAGATGATAAAGAGTGTTAATCACTCCTTAGAGAGTAGAGGCCATACCTCCACTCATGTTGTGGCACGTGTCAATAGTGATTATTAAGGGTATTGAAAGTTAGAGTCCTACTGGGGCTGAGATAAGAATGGGGGTCCAAGGTTATCAGTGTATTTAGGTGCTGTTTTGAGAGCTTAGAGTAGCACACTATTGACCTCTTGAAGGAAACAAAACAAGGTGAAAATCGCATACAAGCTGAGAGAGAGAGAGAGAGAGAGAGAAACTGCTAAATCTCCGAGGAAGGGGGAAGGCAGCAAGAGTTAAGAACACTGATCTAATGCAAGTAGATCAAAAGACACCACTGCGGTCATAAATGAGGTAAGATGATATTTATAGTGAATAGGGATGACCTTCTGATGTGTTGGAGCACAAGAGGGCACAAGAAGGCAATAAGGTGTACGATGTTGGTGTGCCAATAGAGTCCATTAGAAAAATTGTGCTTCCAACAGAGGAGATGAATTAATAGACAAATAACATTAAAAAGCATTTAATAACACGAAGCAAATAAGTAAATGAGGATCAGCAACGCAACGATCTCTCAAAAGGGAAGGCAAAACATGGTTAAAACCGAAAAACACTATGAAGAGGACGGGGTTTTACATAAACTTCAAAAGGCTTGCATAAGATTAAAACCCAGGTTTGCTCTATATCACTACAAGCTACAATTGATGCTCTCTCAAGAGCTAAATGTAAAAACCACTAACCCAAAAGGAGATGATCTTAAAACATTAATATCAATTGATGCTCTACTCTTCATTGATATTAATGTTTTCTTTTCCTTGCTTGATCACTATCTTTCAACTTTGATCGACTCAAACCCATAGTTATTAAAGGCGAAATCCATGAAGCCTGCAAGAGGTATATTATAAAGGCGAGGCGAGGAAAAGGCAAACAAGAAGACAATTAAAGAAAACAAATCAAAATATATCTTTTGAAACAATTTTTAAAAGTACGTGATTAGTAACAATGATCCATAAAATTAAGTTCAAATTAATCAAATTACTTGGAACAAAAACTTAAACCATTAATTATAAATTCTGCTTTAATTCACTTCAATTGAAAAAAAAAGAACACCAAAAACAGCTTGAAAGTCCCCCAATCTTAAAACCAAGCAAGGGACTAAGCTGTAGAAGCACCAGCAACCAAGTCTGTGTAGGTCCAGTAAAAAATTCAGATGCCAGCGCATGGGGCGCATGCCACGTGAGTAGTATTCGGGTGACTTCCAGCGATGGGAAGCCACTGATAAGGTCTCCATGTCAAGGTGATCGCAGCTGTGGTCTTATATTGGATTAAAATAGAAGATCGAAAGCTACATCTAGACTGAAATCCAGATCTAGGTCAAAGTCGTCCAGATCTGAAGCTGGAATGGTTGGTTGCTCACCTTTTCAAGCCTTCGCCTCTTGCCTCATCATAGGCAATCGCCTTGGCTCGCCTCTTCAACATAGCCTCCCTTGCCTGAGGCGACCAAAGCGCTCACCTTTAATAACTATGCTTCAACCTCACCTTTAATAACTATGCTTCGACCTCCTATGTTATTTCCTTTCTGTTTGTATATAATTTGTTCTTCCATCCAAGTTAAATAAGGGATCACAAGAAAGGTCTGGGGGTGAGTCATAAAAGTTGATGCACATTACGGTCACAGATAGATCTTCATTAATATAAAATTTTAAAGAAATACCACCATGCTCCTTTTCTATAAAACATTGAAAGTAAGAACAAATTAAAGAATACCTCAGGCGATTCAGCCGTCTCGAACTTATGGAAAGGGTTCCGAGCGACTGAAATAACGATATTATAACACTAGTATGATATCTCAAATTGCTCAACATCTCTGCTCGCCCTAAAGTTGAAGTATCAGGTCTCAAATTTCCAGAAAAGAAGGGCTCAATAATCAGGATAACAGCAACAGTTGCACCGAGATACTTCAACAAGAAATCCTGAATCATGCCAAACCACCAATGGTCATGAAGTACAACTTTCAAATGCCGAACAAGAGCCTTAAACTTCTGCTGAATATGAGATTCTTCTCTATTTTCACCACCATAAAATGCTATGCTTTCTGCATGGGTCCTTAACCGAGAGTGAAGCTGCCGATACTCCCCCTCCAATTGCTGTTCTTTGGACATTAGTTTACCGAATGGAGGAGAAAAGTTTCTGATTGTGGCTCCAGCTCCTAGTACGTAGGCCTGAAAGTATATTTAGATGCCAAGATGTCAAAGTCTTTATACAAATTAATGCTAAAGTCAAAAATCTAATCCTTGAATATAGTATATAACGGCAGCTACAAAGAATCAGTAATACTTTGACAAGCCAAGATCTAGAGTTGGAAAGGTAGAACAAAATGAGCAGGGAAAGTTACCAATATCCAAAATATATACTTTGGGCTAGCATACGAACACAACCGCCAGCTATAAAGAAGACCATCAGTAACTGCAGTAAGATCCTCCTGCACAAGGTCACTTAACTCTGAACAGAACTTTGGTACATCACTAGCTATTCGTTGTTCAGGATTAGTTATTCGGCCATCAACATGGGACATTTTGTAGTACACCATATTCTGAAATCCAAACATATAAATAGAAAATATGAGTACGATCAAAACATATAGTTTACAAAGTGAATCATTAATCATTGAAAAAGATCTTCAAACCACTTGTGGAATTCAAAATGAGATACCAGTAA
Source organism: Codonopsis lanceolata (assembly GCA_013146195.2). Classification (NCBI taxonomy): domain Eukaryota; kingdom Viridiplantae; phylum Streptophyta; class Magnoliopsida; order Asterales; family Campanulaceae; genus Codonopsis; species Codonopsis lanceolata. Next base: position 75,740,085 of record CM028383.1, read on the forward strand.
ACATGATTTCGTTAATCATGAATTATAGCAAATACAATTGTTCCTAATGACAACTTGATACATGACCCACAACTAACCCCAAATAAGACAATTTATAGGAGAAAATAAAATAAAGTAAATAATTGAGTGTTCAAAAGGAATTAATGGATTAGATTTTCCTCTTTGGCCCTCCAAACTCAACACCCTTAGGAGTGAGAGGAAAAAGAAAGGAAGATAAGTGGGGCAAGAGCCTCTTTGCTTCTTAGCCCCTTCAGCAACTCCTTAACTCTTCATGTAAAATGTATAGTATTTCTCCATCATTCCTTTTCACTCAACCAAACATCGATCAAAGTACAGCTTAGGTTATTCTCAAAGAATTCTACATCTTTATATTTAAGCATTCTTCTTAGAAAAATTACCCGGAAGGAGATAAGAAACAGAACGAAAAAGTACAAATAGAGAATTGGAGTATAACCACCTGAAAATATTGCGAATGGATGAGCTTGGTCAATATTTTCCTCATTCGCAAACTTAAGGTCCCTGTTATGTACTTTGAGGTTGAATACAAAGCGGACTGAACGAAACACAATATAATGTTTTCAAGAATCAAACGGAAAAAGTTGGGTACACGTCGAAGAAAGGCAGCACGGAATAGGAATCCTTGAACTTTCGCTAATCTATTGCTGACAGCAGTTCGTAGCACCTGCAGAAAGACATAATTGTCAATACAGCAATAACTAAATTCATAAATGAATTTAAGCCTCCTCTTATTCAAATAGTTAAAAGAAAATTGCTATGTCAAAACAGAGTGTAAGGAAGCCACAAAATCAACATTTTTAGGTAAAGCAAAGATAATATAAAATCTACAAATAGCCCTCCAAGAAATGAGGTTAGACATTGAATGGATAATACAGAATTCATATAATATTCCAAATGTTTAATGCTCAATGTATGATTTATCTAGTTGTTAGTTTATTTATTTGTTTATTAAGAAAATGTTTGAAGATGTACAGCTACTAATCCATCTCTTAAGAGAAGAATGGGAAAACAAATAGAAGAGCGAGCAAGAGAGGGAGAGAGAAAGAGAAAGAGAGAGAGAGAGGAAAAACCTCAGCAAGAAAGAAAATAAAGGCTCCAGGGAAGCACCCCCTTGTGAATTACTACAGCTATGTATGATAACCATGCCTCTGAAACCGCCCATTGGTGAGGCCGAAGAAGATAACAAGCACACTACCCTACTAAACTGCCGAGGGAAAGAACCTGATCAACACTTCCTCGAGTCCCTCCTAAAGCCAAAGAACAAAAAAAATCCCAAATACTCAAACCTTGCGCATCCTTCCCACCCTAAGAGTTCCTGTCAAGGGGGTGGTTAAAAAAACACATATCCAAAAGGGCTGTAACCAAAAAGTCCAGACCAATATTGCCTAAAGAAAAGCAAATCAAATTGGACTCATTTGGGTCAGCCCCCTCTATGCTTGCACATATTAGACTCATTTTGGGTAGCACAACCATGGACTAGCAAACACCACCAATTGTGCAGCAATTGACCGCCCGTCCCACTACCAAATTCCACCACTTTTTAACAAAAATAGTCAAAAAAAAAATGCTCCAAGTCTTGTTGCAGGAATGAAACAAAAAGGTCGCACAATTTCCATGATACCTTGCAATAAAGAAACACATAAGATCACATTTCACATGCCCAAAGACAATGATCCGGACATTAAGATTTTAAGGCTTTATCAGTTGCTTACAGTAACTCGTATTAAGTTTCCCACACAACCTACTCAATTAGAAAACCTTAGGAATCTAAGAGTGACCGAAATAATCATAAACAGATAGACTGAAGTAACAACTCTTAAGATGTTATGCAACATGCTGATCAACCTAAAGCTTGGAAAAACAATAGCTCAAAGGAGGGATATGAGACAAAAGCTTCTCCTCTACTTAAACATAAGAATTTAAGAAGAATGGGAACCTTGTAATAGAGGATCCCAAACTCAAGAAATGATAATTGATACAGGAGCTCCATGCACGGAATATAGACCTCAAAGAAGAGATAAAGTCTAAGCCAAGAATCCTCCTAAAAATGAAAAATCACCCCCCCCCAATTCCAAGAGAGGGTCAAAGCAAGGAGAACCAATCACAGCTTATCAATCCATGGCCTGAAGCTTTCCCAATCCCAACCCCCCTTTGTAAAGCAACAGCCACACACCATATTAAAATTTGTGGAAAAAAGTCAAATCTATTAATAAACACCTGGAACCTCCATCTGTGACACAGATCATAGCAATAGCATCCTACATATTCTAATATAGGCCAAACTTGTTTTTTACAACATGGTCCCAGACCAGACAGAGTTAATTCAAAAACGAATGCCTATTACCATTTGGCTACTCTGGAGGAGATATCTTTTTGACAGGAAAAAATAAGTATTGCTCCTTCCGTCCCAAAATTATTGTCTTATTCAGGGCACACGGATTAAGAAAAAAAAACTGTCTTGATTATTTAATAATGGTTTGATGTGTAATTTCATTTAAAGCTTATATATGACCCATAAGATTTTATACTGATTTGTATTTGGAGGAGGAAGGGTGGAGGCCGGGGATGGATGGTAAACCTTCTAAGTCCCTTAGTCTTGAGGATAACATCTTTTTAGAAGGGGTCTTTAAAGCGGAGGAAGTCTGGGCAGCGGTGCAAAATTTGCAAGGAGACAAAGCTCACAGTCCTGATGGGTTCACATTAGCATTCTTCCAGTAGTGTTGGGATGTGGTCAAGAAGGATATTATGAAGGTGTTTCACTCTTTTCAATCCAGTAAGGGCTTTAAGAAAAATTTTAAATGCTACCTTCATTTCTCTCATTCCGAAAAGGGATGGAGCGGACGAATTAAAAGATTTCAGACCTATTAGTCTGAATGGAGGAATGTATAATATTGTCTCGAAAGTGTTAGCCATGCGGTTGAGGAAGGTTGGGGTAAAATGGTGTCAGAGTCCCAACACACTTTTGTGGGAGGTTGGTAAATCTTGGATGCAGCATTGATAGCTAATGAGATAGTTGATGAGAGGGAAAGAAGCGGGATTTAAGGGTTTACTTTTCAAATTAGATAGGCCTATGATCAAATAAACCTGGGAGTTCTTGATTTATCTGTTAAGAGGATGGATTTTGGGTAAAAGTGGATTCTGCATTTCCATGGTTAGATTTTCGATGTTGGTAAATGGGGAGCCTACTGGTTTCTTCACCACTTCAAGAGGCTTGAGGAGTGCTTCAGCATTGGAGGTGTCTCATTTGCTGTTTGTTGATGATACTCTTAGTATTTTGTGAGGCGAATAAGGAACAGCTTAGGTGTCTTCATCTTACTCTTCAGTTCTTTCAGGCAGTTTCAGGTTTGAGGATCAACATATCGAAATGTGAAATCATCCCGAGGGGTAAGGTGGACGACATAGAGCTGCTAGCTTCCTTCTTTGGCTGCAAATCTGGAAGTCTTTCGACCAAGTACTTGGGACTACCTCTTGGTGCACAGTTTAAAAATGCAGCAGTTTGGAATTCAATTATCGAAAGATTTGAAAGGCGTTTGGCGGGATGGAGGAGACAGCTTCTTTCTAAAGGTGGTAGACTTATTTTGATTAGGAGCACTTTGTCTAGTCTTCCTACGTACTTTATGTCTATTTTTATGATTCCTTCCTAAGTCACTAAAAGGCTAGAAAAGCTGGAACGAGACTTTTTGGGGAAGGGAATGGAGAGGACAGGAAGTCTCACTTAGTGAATTGGGACATGGTCTGTTCTTGTGTAAGAGAGGGGGGTTTGGGGATCAAGATATCAAAAATTTCAATGAGGCGCTGATGGAAAAATGGTTATGGAAATTCATGGTAGAGCCCGAAGCTTTATGGAGAAGAGTTGTGATGGATAAGTATGGCGAAGGAGAGCATCATTGGTTTCATAAGCTAGTTTCAATCCCACACGGGACTAGCGTGTGGAAGGGGATTAGCAAAGGGTGGAGGCACTTAAGAAAATTCATTTCGTTTGAGGTTGGTAAAGGAAATTTGATTAGGTTCTAGAAGGATAAATGGTGTAAGGGTAGGGTTTTGAGGCGAAGATTTCCAAACCTGTTTTCCTTTGCTGAGGATGTGGATGGGATGGAGAGTTCGATGGTTCAAGGTTCAGGAGATAAAATCAGCTGGAACCCTTTATTTAGGAGGTATGTGCAAGACTGGGAGCTTGGAGAAATAGAGCAGCTTTTCGAAATACTGTATGGCACCCATGTTGATATTGAGAGGAATGATAGAGACGTGTCGGAGATAACAATATGCAGAAAATCCACAATGAAATCCTACTATGAAGCCTTATCAAAGAGAGAAATTCGTGATTTTCCATGGGAGATCATTTGGAAGTCAAAGGAACCTGGTAGGGTGGCGTTTTTGTGTAGGAGGCTGCATTAGAAGCTCTTTTGACCGGAGATAACTTAAGAAAAAGAAAGAAGGTATATGTGAATTGGTGCTACATGTGCAAGAAAGGTGAAGAAACAATGAATCATTTGCTGTTACACTGTTCTGTGGCTAGGGTCTTGTGGTCTTACATCTTTAGCTTGTTCAACATAGCCTGGGTAATGCCCAGGACGTTGAAAGAAATGTTCTACAAATGGTCCTTTTCACAAGAAAAATAAAAGGAAGAAACATGTTTGGGAAGTTGCTCCTTTAGCGGTATGTTGGGTCATATGAACCGAACGCAATCACAGAGCCTTTGAGAACATTGAGTTGAATGTAGACAGATGTAAGGAAAGTATTGTAGAAACAATAGGTTCTGGTGTACAGACGGAGCTCAAAGAGTGGACAGTTCTTTTGTAGAGTTCTTAGATAGATTCACTATTGTATAGCTTTTTTGTAGGTGCTCTTTGGTTGTATACATAGGCTGTGCCACCTGTTTTGGCTCTGATACATATTTAGAGACCCGTCTTGTTAAAGGGGGAGTAAACCCAAAGGGAGCAAATGGATTGCGCAGTCTTAGTCTAAAAGGAATGGATTGGGGAATTGTCACAGGGTTGGTAGTGTTTATGAAGAAAGGCGTGGGATGGATTGGTTGGGTAAAAAGGGTTAATCCGCCTGGGGTATGGTAAGCTGGGAAAGACAAATGGGACTTGGTGGACTCAAGACTGGTTGGGGGAGTTCAAGAAACAAACAGGAGGTGGGTTAATCTCTAAAAGGGCTGAAGGCATGAGGTTTGAGGAAGTGGGCTGGAACAATGGAAGGGGTTGCACTTCAGGTAGGCCTGGTTTAGTAGGCAAGTAGAGTGGGCTGTTGGTTGGCAAGGCAGATTCTAACAAAGGGGATAAAACCCTGCATGGCACGGCTTGCAAGGGAAAACAAAAGGAGGCAGCTTGGGTAGGAATGGGAAGGCCAGATTCTACAATCCTTAAGGTTGCAGAATTCTTAGAGTTTAGAGTAAATTTTATTTACTTGTTTTAAAGAAAATAAAGTCATTGTAGAACTATAGATAACTTACTTGCTTTCCCAGTTAGATTGATTGTTTCTCTTTTAGTCTCCTAGAAGGATAGGATTTCATGCTCTAGTATAAAGTAGGGTTTAATTCTTGTATTTCAGTTTTTTTTATGCTTTGAGAAGTCGTAATACAAAACAAACAAGCCTTGTTCAAACTTTCACTTGTTCTTCTTTCTTAAAGGCTAGAGAGAAATTCACAAAGGTGACTTTACGTTGAGAGAGTGAATCTCAACTGGTGAACCTATCATAGTTTCACATCACGCCAATCTATCCATTTAAGACATTTTCATGAGTATTGTGGCTGCTGTGGAGCAATCCATCCAGCCTACTCGCTGCTTGAAATAACCTTCAAGCAGTTTTGTTCTTGGGCAGATTAGTTGCCTGCCTAGTTCTTTCTTTGGTGTTTTAGCCGTGTGGATTAGGTCTTAAGTTGGAAAGTTTGGACAGCTTGTTATTGTCTAGTAGAGTCTTCAGCAAGCTTGGTGTTTGGAGTAGAAAATCCGTATCAGGCGCGTATTTATATTAATATTACTCTTACTTATAAACAAAAAAAATGTAGGATGAAAAAGTAAGGGTAAAGTGATAAAAGTGTTATTCTAAAAACGAAAGATTCAAACAAGACAATAATTTCGGGACGGACGGAAAATGAAAGGAAGTCAAGAATTTTGGGACGGAAGGAGTAATAATAATCAAAAAAAAAAACAAAAGATAGAAAAGAAATCCACATAAAGTGGATACAATTAAAACAACCATAAAGAATAACCACTCCAAAAAGTCCTAAACACCTTGGTCCTGAGAGAAGAAAAAAAAAACACACAATCCCCAAGTAAACTCAAAGATAATAGCTTGTTATCGACAGTCTGAGCATTCCTTTTTGTCCAAATACACCACAATAAAAAAAATCCCTCACATCCAATGACTCTTTGAATTGTTCCTGCGAGAAATTCCTCACCACGTCAAGGATAACAACCAACACTGTAAGGACAAACTGATGCCTCTTTTCAAACAGAGAATATCTAGCCCATAACATCCAAGCTAACTCATAGTGAAGGAAAAGATGATGGTGGGATTCACTAGCCTGCATTTTATTTTATTTTTGATAGGTAAGTGTGACCACTTTTTGGTATGGGGATTGGAACCAAGGATCTCAAGGTCTTTGCCGAAGTGCCCTTACCATCTCTCCCACCCCTTGGGGTCCTGCATATATTAAACATGCACATCGAGTTCAAAGCCTATATTGGCAATAGTTGTTAGTGCTAGTGCTGAGTATGCAATGAACAAGACTTCAAGCAAAAGCTTCAATTATAGAAGGCCCTTTTGCTATTTAAATGAGGCTGGAATGGGAAAACAAGCAGGCTCCAAGATGAAGACAAAAAACCATACATTGCAGGAATAGATAATGAACTGAACATCAAGATTCAATCTGTCGCTGTAATAGCAAGAAGGGCAAGGACAGGACCCAGTAGAAGAAACAGAAGTTCAGCATACTCTTTCATAGGGATTCTGGAGGTAATTAAAGCCCAAAAATTCATTACCCCTTCCTCAGTTTCCTAACAAAACTTTTCCTCAAACTTCTGATATATTCCATTAATGTATATCATATCCAAAATAAATGAATAAAAACTAGCACATGGAGTATAAAATATGCAGCCCTAGGACATGTCCAAGTACCCACACATTATCTTTGGATCGTTTTTTATAAGTAATGTAATTGTATTATAAATAAGCGTCAAACAAAGGTGGCGCATCCTTTGTACACTAGAAGTATACATTTACAAAATTAGACTGAAATTAGGCTATGCAAAAATCTGCACAAGAATCCAAGTACGACGAAGTGGGATTCTCCATTCCTTCAATGCACCAAAAAGACAGGGTGTGTAGCAGTGAATTCCTCAAACCAGAAATAGTCGTCTCATTATGAAACAAGTACATATTTTTTGGATTATTTAAGTTGAATCTACATATTCTAATGGCTTCCTCAGATCCAACCTCACAACAAGTACTGGCACCCGACACCCCAACCCATATCCTCAAGGCAGTGGTTTGCACCGGCACCTCCACTAGATCAAATTCCTACTAATCTCTCTACAAGTTCCCCATAAGATAAAGAGGAGCAGCCTTGATAGCCTAATTAGGTAAAATTAGGTGTACTCCAATACAAGTCAAAAATATCACTGTAGTTTACTCCTTGGCATCAATTTATGTTATCCTCGATAGTTAAACTTGTTGGTATTAGCTACCAAGGAGATAACTACAGTCTAGAGTATCACATTATTTGAACATGTATTTTGAAGTTACTCTTTCTTTTTCATTTTAATAAATAAACTAAACATATATTTATCACGGCATCAAAACAGGTGGCGCGTCCTTTGAAGTTACTCTTAAAAGCCAAAGAGCACATTTTGAGGAAAATCGTGCACTTACCTACCAATGGCAAATATCATATCACCTCAATGATCTCCACGCGCCTATAAGGCTAAATGTGTTAACTCATAAATTCATAAATTCATAAATTCCAGAAGCTTTCATAAGAATGCACTTTGTAGAGAAACAATAAACCAGCACATAACTTGTCTGTAAGCATACGGTTTCAGGTGACAGAATATATTCTAAACAGAGCATAGTAATTAATTATGGACACATTTATTTGAGGAAAACAATAGCAAGGTAAATGGTGAGCTTCAAGCTTGCTCAAAGAAGAGAATTACCACCACAGCTACTAAAGCCAGTAGGTCCCTTGCACCCAGAATATATTCTAAACAGAGCGGACACATTTACTTGAGGAAAACAATCAAGGTAAATGGTGAGCTTCAAGCTTGCTCAAAGAAGAGAATTACCACCACAGCTACTAAAGCCAGTAGGTCCCTTGCACCCATTCGGCCCATATGAGATAAAAGAATTGCAGCTAGGACCTGGAGGGACCTCAATCCCCCTTTCTTTTGCCTACTTTTCTTTATAATACTACTGTTTCCAGCATCCAACTCTGACTCATCTTGGTTATCTCTTAGTCCATTGCAGTGACCAACTGAATCAGGCCGTTTACATCCACTTCGTGACCGCATGTACGCGGCAGCACTCCCACCAGCAACAATAATACCAGTGGCCAACAAGAAAGTTTTCCTATAAATAGAAATACAAACAAAATGTAAACCTCTGAAGAACGTGAGTTAATGAAAATTGAAATTTCATTAGATATAATTTTCGATTAAAATACCTGATTAATATGATCCCAACATCATGAATGTCCCAATGAAATTATCAATGCTAAGGTTTTTGTATACTAGTACTAGGTCAAAATTGGAAATTACAAGATTATTAGCATTGTCGTATATTAGTCCATCTCCGTTCAAGTTCTTCATGAACAAACCCTTTTTAAATAGAAAAATAAACTATATTACAAGTCAGGCACACAAGGAGCCCACCAAGAAGTAGTGGGAAAACTAAGGAAAGAAAAACCAAAACTCTTGATCAGCATCCCAACAATTGGCTGCAGCATGGTATGTAATGATGGTGACGTGTGAAGGAAGTGGATTCTCGGAGACGTGGGAATGCTATTGAAGAGAAACTTGGAAAAGATATTGAATATAGTTATGGGTGTCAACAGTGGATCTCTTGCTTTGTTCTTATTTTATTCCTCCTTTATGACAACTGATGTGGGTACAACAATGGAACATTGAACTCAAAGACTGATAATCAAAACAATCAGAAGTTGTTCTTTGTACCAAACTAATCCAAGATGGGATTAGATGAAAGACAATCCAGACTGTAAAGATCAGGATGAGGAAGAATGAAGAAGTGCACCTAATCACCACATCTAAATAGGGAGTATAACAACCTATCCAAGCCAAGTACTCGAGTAAATGGAGAATAAGTAAAACATGATGCAGCCAGAATTAGCATCGAGTTATAACATCAGCATTTATACTTGAAGAATTTACCTACTAAAAGATTAGAAATAGCAGTATATCACCTAATTATATAAAATCACTAAACATCCTAACTACAGTAGCCTCTCTTTTTTTATTAGGAAAGAAGCAGAGTTTATTAGAAAATAGAAGAGTACAAAAGGACTGACAAGTAGTAAATCAACACTAAAACAAAATACAAAAAAGACAGAAGAAACTGTGCACATAGTCATTTGGACTAAACTAGTTATTTGGGCTGCTTGGGCCTCCAAATAGAATCCAACGCAACTTTAGTCATGGACAAGCATTAGCCCATACACTTGAGTCTAGACAACTTCTCTTAGTACTTAATTGTATTTCACATAAACTAATTTCTTCATTAATACCACTAAACTATTTCTCAAGGCACACCCTTAGGGGCCCTCTTAATTCCACATATAGACAATCCTTATTTTTTTATCTATATCTCCTCATTGATGAGTTAACATTGGAACTTTAGGAGAGAGAGTATTGAGAGAAAACTGTATAGGATTTGTTTGGACTCACTCAGTTTAGTCCAATTTCACAGAAACAAAGAATGATACAATCAATAGTACTAGTAATGTTACAACTAAGGGAAACCCAAAATGCACATGGATGGAGATAGCAAAGAAAAATATAATTAGCTTTCATTTCAACAAAACATGCTCGCACTGTTCTGATGAAAGAGTCCACTTTTGATTCTTTTTGGCCAACTGAACTAAATGTTGACCAAAGAGTTACATAACTAATTGATTTTACAAAGTCATAAAAGATGCAATTCCTAGTATGCTAAATCTAGTTTTTAATGAATTCAAATTTAATTTCGTAAAACATAATTATGGTACGTTAAAAAAATTTAACTGATTTAGTCCTATCTTGACTTTTAGATGACTAGGCGGTCACATATAATTGAGGATGAGGCAAACTTTTACTGCTATTGTACTTAAGGTTATGCTAACAATTGCCCCTATAACAGTTGGTTAAAGTTACCTCTAAGGGAAATAGAGAAATTAAAAATGGGAGCAGAACCTCTCCATTTGGATATCCTCTCCATTTGGTCCATCCAAGGGTGTAAAATGTGCTGACACATTAATGAGCTTCACCCAATGGTTAACATCAGATGATGTTGCACCAAATCAAAAACCCGCTAAAGCTACAAGTGCTAATGTTTGAAACATTGGCTGGAGCTCCTTAATGTGTTTGCACATCTTACACCATTGGATGGACCAAATGGAGAGAATGGAGATGATATTCAAATAGAGAGGTTTTGGACCCATTGAAAACACACCCTACTTACATTGAGAACAATCCCCAATGTATCAGTATTAGTTCCAATTTCTATTAATGGGAAACCTAAACACTATTAGTTAGGGGAACTCCAACACATATCATCTACACAAATTCCGATTCCCACATAAATCAGCACAATATTGATTTTCAACAATGCCTAGCTCAACTTAAAATTCAAACCGGGCAGTAATTAACATAATTACAGCGTAGAAAAACAATTAGAAGTACCGTCTCCTTGAAGCAAGCAGGTTTCGACCATGTTCAGTAAACTGTAACAGCTGAAGCGAAGGCATAGCTACAAGATTGAATCAAATTCGTATCCCCTCCACCAACAAAACAATCAGTATATTGAGACAAATTCAGCGTTATCTCCAATTCTTCAATGCAAAATAACAACAGAACACATAAAATTTAGTTAGGGTTCATTGAGAATTCAAAAACAGCAGCTTCAATAATGACAAAAACAAAAACAAATAAAAAAAGAGATTATGGGTTTGGAATAGAGTACCATGATCTCAATGAACTGATGCAAGTCAAATTTGAAGCTTGACAGATAGAGAAAAAAGGCCTAACTTTTGGAATCCGTGGGAAAGGAACAATATATATAGAGAAAGAAAGGAAGTAGGAGGTGGGGTTTGAACTGGTAAGGGTGAAAGTCAGAGGAGGTATTGATGATGATGATGATTTGAAAGAATCGAGAGACGAGAATATCAATGAAAGAAGAAGTGTCTGATCGGCTCCTCTGTCCTGCTTTGAATGAACCTCTGAGTATAGACTAAATGGATTCTGTTGGCAACCACCAGATCGTTGTTTGGAGGTGTGATGTATGTGCGCCCTTTTCGAGAAAGGGTAGTTTTGTCATTTTCTTCTTGTCTTTTTTGGTACTAGAAGATTTGGCCATGGATCTAATTCGAATAGGATTAGCCAAATTTATATACAATCTATATATATATATATAATAGCAAGCGTGATTTTTTCGCCTAAATGTTTTCCATAAATGAAAACATAAATATGCATCAGAAGTTGAAACACTTTGTTTTATTACATTTTTCTTAGTTTTTATACTAAACATTTAATTGACAATGCATTGGAAATTAGAACATTTTGTTTTGTTACATTTTCTTTATATATATAATGACAAATGTGATTAGCACATCCAAATATAGCAAGATCCTTTAAAAATGCACTTGCCAAAAATTGGAAGATATATATAATGACAAATGTAATTTGTTTATCTCAAGATTGCTAGATAATCACTGTAACTACTTACAAAATAAGGATATTATTTACATATGAACACATATACAAGTATTGATAAGTAAATTAAAAAAATATAAGAAGTTGTTAAGAAATTAAATACTATCAATCTAAGAAGAAATGTCTTTTCTCTTTTTACCAATATGCAAGGGAAACAAGACTAGCAATCTAAAAACTCAACAAACATTGTTTACTCAGTCATAAATGTGCTTCCTCTTTGAATATTAATTTACTTGTGAGTTTTGTCAAGAAAAATTATATCTATAGGAACTAAAGAACAAGTACATAGTGAAATATAATTTGATAAACAACTATGGATCCTTAAAGTTTATCATGTATGATTTGATACTCAACAAACATTGTTCAATCAGTCATAAATGTGTTTTCTCCTTGAATATAAATGCTCTGTGACCGCTTCTGTTGACTATAACCACGTAATTTCAATGGCAATAGTAGTAGGAAAATACTAAGTTTACCACCAGGATTACCACTATGGTGACAACTTTGCCTTGAAGACAAAGTGCATGTGAGGTGCATGAGCATCTTCAAGGCATAGTTGTCACCATAGTGGTAATCCTGGTGGTAAACCTAGCAAAGTTGATAGTAGTAACATCAGTTATGACATACTGGATGAGTTGACTTTTAAAGATCAACAAGGTTCTGGTGAGAGGTGACAACACCATCATTACCGGATTCCATTTTCGCTCATTGACATTGGAAGATGACTATGGATAAGTAAATCATAGTTTAATTGCTCTGGAACATGTACGATGACTGTAGAAGGGTGTGATTATGTATATGGGCGAGTAGCTGAGTATATCATACTTTGTGAGAGGTACAATGAATTGAGAGTAATCATAGTCTAAATGTCTATTTTATTGTCTATTGAATTGGGCTTAAATATTTGTAAATATAGTTGTAATAATTAAGTACATATATTATCAGTGTCACATCATTTGGGTGACACTATTAATGAAAGGGTTTTTGAGTTGGGGACATTTAGGTCATTTCAGGGGAGGGATGACCGTATGAAGTATGTAATTTGAGTTGCTTTTCTTTGGTTTATCGTCATTTTAATTTGTTGTACAATGATTAATATAGATTATATGAGTTTTGTTATGTGATAGTGATAGTAGTAGTAATTGTACATATTTAATCATAGTGATAGTAGTAGTAATCGCACATGTTTAATGACAAATCTTGTATTTAAAAAAATATTCTAAATTTTATAAAAGATTTTATTTATTTATTGTATTCTCTATTAATAATTTTACTTTTTCTTAATCGCTGCGTTATAATAATTTGTCCAGTTTATGTACATATCGAACTCACAATCTTTATGGTTAATTTTATTTTTTCACTTCATGTTGCTTATGTATAATATGATAGAAAAAGATATATGGCGTGCGTTTAACGCACGGGTGTAAAACTAGTTAGCTATGAAATTACCTGATTCAGATCGGATCGAATTATGTTTCGGATATTTCAAAACTCGATCTATATCCTAAATTTTCGGATTCGGATTTTATCCGATCCTTATTAAACTATGAGTAATAATGTGGCGACCCGACCCGGATCCCAAGACGAGACTCCGAGGTCGTGCCGCATAAAAGGGCACAACAACACACAAGCACATAGCAAATAGTGGGTAAGGCCATAACGGCAATACGCCAATAACTTTAACACATGCGGAAGCGTAACATAATTAAACGGTGGCGCCCGAGCTAACAAGCTCAAACTAACACAACCAAAGAGATAATGAATCTCTTGGTCCAAAAATTAAAATCACGTGACGCAACATTAGGCACGTATAACAAAACCATCTGTCATGCACTATCAATATATAGCAATTTATATACCAAGTCATCGGCAACGTTACAGCCGGAACCCAACATTAAACTAAGTCTACAACTCTAGTCTAACATGCTTCAACGGCTAAAGACATGCCGGAAAACAAACATAATAAACCAAATAATACATGGTTAACATAACTAAAGCATAATCATCATAATTACATAAGGCACGACTAACACAAGTCGGCTCCCAAAAGATTAAGTATTAATTAAAGTAAGTACAATTATCAAACACATAAAGTTTTGCTACCCCTCATAAAGTTTGCATAACTTTATGTTCCCATCGTCCTCGCCAAAAGATAGATACTAAAACTACAAGGTAGCAACCTTGCCAAGAGCTTCACCAATGCAACTCGATATTCACTTCGATCCGCTCGCACGGCTCGGATCTAGGGAAAACAATCGAAACAAATAGGAGTAAGTCATAAAAACTTAGTAAGTTACTAACATAACTTCCTGTCATGGCATCATGCTCAACAATAATAACTCATGCTATTGACATAAAATAACACGTCATAAATAATCATGTCAAGATATTCATACTTAATAATCTCGAATATCATGTTATCAACAAGTATAACATTTCATTAAATCATTCAACCATCATATCATATCATATTCACGTAGCACGTTAATCACATATAAGCACTCGTGAGTCAATTCATATAAAAAGGGATATGATACCATTACCATTTTTTCCGCCGTGTCGCTCCTGCAAAAACACGTGCAAAACATATGTGTCCTCGATACCCAAATCGTGGTATCGACGTCCCCGAGACATTCCCCGCTCGAGTTCCATAGTTATCAAAGTCATGTTTCCATACTAGAACTAAGATCTACTACTTCCCCACCGTGGCCATCGATGGAGGGGTGTGTGCAACCTGGTGCGGCAATCTATCAAAATCATGAATCCCACAATTCGTGAAAACGATACATCGTCCCGCCAACGACTCAACAAACCGACTCCAGCTGGACTCAAACTTCAAGCACACGTAATACATATTCATATGCTCAAATAAATAGGCATGTACTCTACAATCATCTAGTCATGCTTTTAAATTCACAACTAGCACATAATCACATTAGAGATAAAATTAAGACTCTAATCATCAAGTGTTCTTTATACACTTTAAAATGCTTGGAGGTTTAACCTCCATTAATACTACCCAAAATTTCGTAGGACTTAGGCATATCATTCCTTAAGGTCATACTAACCCAATGGTTAACTCCGTTGAGTCATTTTCAATCTTTCAAAAATTAGGGTATAGAAGCCATTGGCCTCAATACTCTTCTCCTATGTCCATACTAACATCAATTAAATAGGTTACTAAGGTCATTAAACCCATAAAATCCCAATAAAACATTTAAGTAGGAAACATAAAATCAAAGTCACAATTTATGCATATATATACATTCTAGTCATTTCATCAAATATGAGTCTAACCATTTCATCAAATATGCTCCCAATACTTAAACAAGCAAGATAGAATAATTTATCATACATCTCTACACATAAATAACTTCATAATCATGGTTTATAACATGCTCATCCAACCAAAAATTCATCATCTAACATATAGTGTAACATGGCATCTCTACAAGCCCTAAGTGCTCTCATTGACCTCAAATAGCAAGATTGTTTTCCCTAGGGTCAATGAGGCTAAAATAAATAAGAAGAGATGTTGTAACTCACCTTAAATCAGCCCTACAAGAAAGCAAAACGAACATGCAATGGGTGGAATGAGTTCTCATTGACTTCCTCTTCACTTCTATGGTTGGGATTTGGAAATGGACTCCTCAAGCTTTGGCCACCATTGTTGAACACTCAAGAACCTCCCAAGAACTCTCTTAAACCTTCAAGAAATGTCCAGCTCGTTTTTGGAATGGATGGCTGAAGAAAATGGCTTTAGTGGATGTATTTGGTCACCCTTTGGTTGAATAGTGGGATGGGAAGGAGTGACCAATGCATGTTGATGTATCTCCTTGCCAAGTGTCTATCAATCCATTCAAAACTCTCAAAACTTGCTCAAGACACATTGGTTGATAGTTAGGACGAATTAGAAGTGGTTTAGGTTGGGTTTGGGTGGGGTTATGAGGGCCAAAATGGAGCAACAAACAAAACAACACGTGTCAGGAAAAGCAGACCATGCGGTCGCATGGTGCATCCTAGCATGCGACTGCATGCTTGGAAAAAACAAGGCTCCTCAATTATGATCAGCTTGCGGGGGCAAGGTCCAAACCGTCTTGCGATAGCAAGGTCTCTAGACTTCAAAGGGTTTTCAATCACTCCAAAACAACACCAAACCCAAGGCCAAAGATCCCTAGGCTCAATCCTCACTCAAAGATGGACTAGAACACAACAAACATTCCCGAGAAACGCTCAAACGAGCCAAACGAAGAAGAATAACAACTAGAAATGAGCAACAATCGAATCGACGATGCAACGAGCATTCAAACAACTTCTAAATCATGTTAAGAATGTTATGAATGTCATCTAATACTTATATACATGTTTTCAATATCTAAAAACAACCAAAGTCCCAACACATCTCATGATACAAAGGATGCATACGAGCATAGAAATCAATGTTAACGATCATGCTATTGAATTCAAACATACGAATGAGTTATGTAAACATGTTTATGATGAATATGAAAGTATGAACTCATGCATAAAACAAGCAAGCAATGATCTAGGGTATTACAAATACTACACTTACACCTAGTGTTACCACTAATGTTACAACTTGTATTAATGAAGGCATAGTTGAAAGTCAACTATGCATTTATCAAGGCAAGTTGTAACATTAGTGATAACATTACGTATTCAAATTGTCTATTCTAACCCATATAACATTTTCTATTTCATTGAATTTCAACCCTACATGTTTTCTTATAAAAAAAAACTGACTAAAAATAAACTGCTGAGATTCAATTGGATATGAAATGTGATAGAGGTTGGGATAGACAATTTGGAGTTATAACATTACTGGTAAGTCTAGCTTTTATGTTAAAGCATTAGACCAAATTATTATTAAGATATTTTTGCTTAATCAAAGATCGAATAAACATTAAAAATTCTTCTTTTGAATTTACACAAAAATGAATAACAATGATTATAGTAGAAATAACAATGATTATAGTAGTAAGACATTATAGGGTACAGAAAAATTTAGATTTAGTAGAAATAATAATGACTAATGATTCAAGGCTCTAACATAAGTAACATATATGTCTAATATTAATATCTCTTAGCTTCTTTTGGGTTTTATTTTTCTTGTTTTCGGCTTTATTTTTTTTTCGTTGTTTAAGTATTTCTCTTTCGAGGTCTGGCTCCTCTATCCTCTCATTTATAAGGGCAAGGCTAGTTGTTTCCTTCGAGTTTGTACTTATATATATATATATATATATATATATATATATATATATGAGAATTATGAAGATTATGATTTTAGGACTTTTTTTATACAAAAATTATTTTTGGGACTTTTTGTATATGAGAAATTTTTTGTGGGACTTTTTGGTGTTTTTCCCCCAAAAATTTACTTGTTTGACCTTAATTAATGATAAGTGATTTATTATATTTGAGGTTATTTTTGTCCAAACAATGGTAAATTTACTTATTTTGTCATTAATTAAATGGTGGGTGATTTATTTGGTGAAAGGTTATTTTTGTCCATCTATTAATTTATTTGGTGAAATGGTGGATCACATCAGATCGGGTTGTTAACGGATTGGAACACATTAATCCAAATCAAATTTGTTAAGCTTTCAGATTATCGGATTCAGATCACAATCAGGTAATCTTATTGAAAAACTCAAAACCATATAATAAAAATAACATCCGACTTGGATCAAACTCTTATCATTTGACAGACTTTATTAGGATAAAGGGTAGATTTCATGTGACACTGTATTTCGGATCTTTATTCGTAAGACGTACTCTCACACTCTCATATCTCAACTCACCAACACACGGTGGGACGGCTCAAAGATATTTATCTTCCATATGCATGTGCATCATATCTGCTGTATTACTTGCATATTTCAAATACATTAATTTATTTGATTCCACTATAACATCATGTTTCAAAAGTGGCTAAACGGGCTGTGAACTCAAGTGTGGCAACTATATGAACTTGTTATAGGTCATAGATTCAGTCTTTTTTCTTGTACATGTACAAGTCTTTGTCCTACCAAGTGTTGACACCAGTACTCAGTAGTAGATTAGTGTGACCGGTGTCTTATTCAGCAAAATTCAAACTCTAGCAGATTCAAATGAAGTAGATATCTCTTATATCTATAGTGCTTCAAGTCTCTACTGCTCCAAATATATATTGAACAAAGATGAAGTAGATCTTCATGCCAGCTCAGAAGATTATTATCAATGTCTGTGCCTTCACGTTTATCAATCAGACATTTCCTCTTCTATGAAAGAACACAGTCTTCAAGACTTATCTCGACGAGATCTTTCACACAACACTTCTCACGTATTCAAGCATATACGCCACGTCATATCAAACAGCATGAACTTTGGATACACTCAAGACAAAAGATCTTTATACAATCTTTTAACCAACTGTGCAAACAATGCATTCGAATGCATTAGACACTCCAACGGTTAGAAGATTATCCAAGATCTCAACAGATCTATTTCTTCATCATTCTATAAAAGAAACCTCTCATCACTTCTTAAAGTGGGTGTGTGTGGACATACATCAACAGTGTGTGTTCACGAGTGAAAAACACAGCCCAAGTGCAAAATACACAAGTGTGAAATAGTTGTCTTCATAGTTGTGTAAAAGAAGACAAGTGTTTAGAACTTCAATCAAAATCCATTGAACACTTGTGTGAGACAGAGAAAACAGTAATCTTAAAGACTGAAGAAGTTGTGCATAGTCAAGAACTCTTTTCTTTGAAAGACTCAATCTCTTATGTGCATAGACTCCTTATCTATTGCAAGAGATTAAGCACACCATAGTGACGTTGAAGACAAGTTGCTTGAAGATGTCCAAGAAAAGCTCCAGCACTACTAATCCCAATCACATTCATACCTTCAAACGAGTACTACGTTGCAATTGCTGTCGGTTGTGTGATGTTGAGTCGTCACATGAGGTCGAGTGCTTAGCACTCAGTTGTTTGATTATTAGCTAATCGAATAACCTCTAATATTCTCTTCTCATTAGGCTTCAGTCATTTGTTCCTCATACTTCTCCCCGGAGTATTTGGAATGACTTGGTTGAAAAGTCTTTGGTATATATCTCTAATTTCCCTTCTAACTTTTTTCTATGAAACCCACAGGGATAGTGTAGACACCCCAATTTTATACTCTACGATATGATGTCCTAAAACAATGATAATAATATAATTTATAAATTGATTAGACTAACTGACGTTACTTTCCGTTAATGTTTCAAGTAACAGGACTTAACGGGAGTTAACAAAAACATATGAAACTTATGATGGACTAAACTGAAAATATGAATTGGCTGTAGAAACCATATTAAGGAGCCGTACCCTCCTCTGCTATGTCCTCTTCTGGAGCTTACACCTGAAGTCATGCAATATCTATAAAGGATCGAGTGTCGTTGGTTGCCCGTCCAATTTTCTCCTATAAATAGAGGCCTCGGGCTCTCATTGACCATAACCACCATCCATACCCTCAAACACACACTCAGACACACTCCCACACACTCACTCTCACACACACACACATACACCTTTCGAAGGGCTCTCTCCCTTTGCCTTCCCCCGCAAGCCCAACCTACCTCCTCCTTACCCCGAGCAAGTCTCCTTGCTTTTGGTGAGCCATCCGAAGATCTGGTCCTTGCCTCGGGAAGTCGATCTAAAGATAAAAAGATATTGTTATGATGCAAGAATTTCGTCGAAGATGATGATGATGATGATTATGATAAGATAAGATAAGATAAGACTAAAAAAATATTTCATGTTAGTCCCAAAGGGAACAATAATAGGCTAAAAGGGGGTTGAATATCATATTAACAATTAAAAACTTTTAACACAATGTTTCAGAATGTATGTTGTTAACTAGACAGTTACAATCGCGAAAAGAACACTTGGAAACAGTTCACCAAGTCTTACCAGCAGACTTGTTATGTCTTTAAGTTTGAAGCCTGGAAGATAGGTTGCAAAGATATGATAAGCTGAAAAGATAAATGCAAAATAGCAAGCAGATAAGAAATAAGAACATAGGAATTTTGAGATGGTTCGTACTATAAAGAGTACTACGTCCACCACCAAAGCAGTCAACTTTATATTTGAAAGTGCACTAAGTTTTCCACTAGATCTATTACAGAAACACTAATGGATCGTGTACAAAATATTTGACTTATGTTTGGGGTTGGTAGTGAATATCTAGAAAACAAAATATTTACTATGCTAAAGAACAATTAATGTAAACAACAATGAAGAAGAAAATAAATGATAATGATTAAGTAGTTTTCTTGTTGCTATTGAGGACTTCGTTGATCTGTTAGATCTCTTGAATGCATTGAGAGTAAAAAACTTGTAAGTTGTTGAGTTGTTTCAGAGCATTGAATTCTTCGGTCTTCAATGGCGGTATATATATGAGAGCATTCTTGAGACTGTTGGAAAAGATGAAGAGTAACATCTCAATCAGGTTAGAGGCATTAAATGCGAGGAGCTATTAGGTTGACTTCTCTTTACCGAGGACTGGTCAAGAAAGGAGAGGTGGAGCATGTACTAAGAATGAGTAAGTGGAAGATGACAGAAGTTATAGACCTGCAAGAGTTGGTACTACTTTCCTCAAAGAGTGTTGTGTCAGACTGTGTATCTGCTCTGTCCCTTGTTCAGTAATCATCGAAGGGGAAAGTCCACCGTATCCAGAAAAACAGGGATGACGCTTCTTTAAATCTAGAAATCCACAATGGAATATATAATTCAAACAAATATTCTAAAATATCTTAATTAATAATCTTTTTGAAAGTGCTGAGCTAGACTTCTAGATTTCCCTTTTAATTTTCAGACGCGTCATACTGTAGATAGGCAGACAAGATCTATTGGTGAAGCTTTGCCGAAGTCTGCTAGTGAAGACTACCGAAGGCTGTAAAGTCTAACTAACTTGTTCTAAAGGCAAAGTTCTATACACAGTTGCCACGCTAACTGGCACGCAACACATTTAGCCACTACTAATCTAAGTGCATACAGTAGAAGAGATTAGAATAACAAGCACAAGTAGATTTAGAGCATATAGTTTAAATAAATTTAAACCAGAAGTTTAAATTCCAAGCAGAGATAAATGATTGAAAGCAATTTATTGAAATTTAAACAGTAAACTATTTGAATATATTTATGTATTTCAAACAAGATGTTTAAACGTACAAAGTTTTCAACAAAAGATAGGTACAAAGGATAAAGGATTTAGAAGATACAATTACCATGTTCTTTTTCCTTTTCCTTTGGCAGCAGCTTCTCTCTCGCGACGTAAGCGCTCAAGTTCTTCAACTCTTCTGGTGTACTCTTCTTCAGCATGTTGTAGTCTGATAAAACGAGAACGATAATCTAGTTCTTCCGAAGCCTGTTGTTCTCATCCATCATAATAGCGTTCGTAGACTGCATACGTCTCTCCTCCGTGATGGCCAGATCACGTTCTGGCTCAACATTGATCCACTCATGAGTTATAGTTTGTAGTTGTTCGTTGAGTTCTAGAATGGGAGGGCGACCATGAGCAAGATGGAGGGTGAAGTTGTGGAAGCTTTGGTAGATGATAGTTAAGACTAGGCGAACAGTCTCATTCTGTTGAGCTTCCATGTTGATCTTGAGATCAGTAGACTCGTGTCTGATCTCTCCAAATCTTGTCCAAACATCCTCTTGAAATTGGCGAATGAGTGGAGTGAAGATCTACCGTTGTTGGCTCATTAGGCGTTGGGGCCGAGTCACAAGTAACAGCAACAGTAGGCCGGAAAGGCTACTGGAGAGGCGAAGATTGAGAGGATGAAGAGGTAGAGCTGGAGTCAGGGATAAGGATAATGGTTGTGGTTGAAGATGAGTCTAGTAGGGTTTGAGAAGTAGGAGGGGTGGGGGGATTTCAATATCTGTGTTCGAATAATCACTGGCATAGAGGGGGTCAGTAGAGGTAAGGATGGGATCAGAAGAGAACCAAAAAGGTGGAGGGGGATAAGAAGGGTGAGTTGGTCTGGTGATTGGCTGCTGGTTGGGTGGGTGGGCTGGGGAATAGATCTGTTATTGACGAAAGTTCAAAGATGAACTTCGTTACAGATGAGGATAGAACGGATGGAAACCAGGGTACGATAATGAAGGGTACAGATGGGTTTGGTTCGGCTATCGAAGTTGTAGTATGGGATGATGTGTGCTAGTGGGTTGGAATAGGTGAATATGGAAGAGAGTAGGTAAAGGGTGAGGGAGGTGAGGGTTCAGGGGATTGGGTTGGCTCCTTCTGAGGGATAGACTCATCTGGAAGGGTTGGCTCCTCCTGAATAGATGACTCGGGAGGTAGGGTTGAGAAAGGAGTATCGGTAGGGATGGGATCAGAAGAGGTGGCAGCAGACTTAGGTATGTCGGTAGGGATGGAAGAGTCTGCTGGAGAATGGTCAGGATAGGTTTTACGCAATCGCTTGCACTTGGGTAAGGGTGAGGGTTGGTCAAAAGTTGGTTTTCGTTTGTGGATTGGTGTTAGTTTTGAAGAATAGGGAGTAGGTCGAGGTTGGGATGGAGTTGGTTGAGGTTGAGGTTGAGGGTCAGGGGCTGGGGTATGGTCAGCAGCAGAGGATGAGCCACCGGTAGACTTGGCGGCACATCTGTTGGCTTTCCTCTCGGCCTTGGGCCACACAGCCTATTCCACCTTGAATTCAGCTTGCTCTGCTGCTAATTCAGTTACCAGTCTTGCCTTGAAAGCTTTATTTTCTCAAGTATGGAGAATAACCTCTTCTGCTTCTTTATTCAGATCCATTAACTCATCCAATGGATCCTTTGCAACATGTTTGGCTTCTGCCCTTTTTGCCTTGCGAGTAGCAGAGGCATTGTCTTTGGCAACAAAGTAAGCCGTAGAGACACACCGTATAACAAGAGAGGGGGGACTGGCCAATGTGTTAGGCTTAGGGGGAGGCAGTCCTTCGGCTTCTCTCTTCTTATTTGGCTCCTTGAAGAAGTTTATGAAGAAGGGGGCTGTCAGTTGCTTGTCCTTGGTCACCTTTTTCAACTCGGAGGATAGAACAGCCGAGTTGATAAATGGTGTTGCCCGTAGAATGGCATTAATGAGCCTCACGAAAGGTCGTTTGAAGTTGGCGTTATCCTAGGCCAGAGACAGAGAGGCAAGAAGTTCCCAGAAGATGTAGCGAGCCCAGTTGAATTTGATGTTGGTGAAGATGGCTGAGGTGATGGTCAGCTGTTGAGAAGTGAACATATCATGGGATCCATTTTTGAAGAGGATGGATCTGCCTACCAGATGACTGATGTATTTGTAGACACCCCAATTTCGTACCCCTGGTATGTAACATTGACATGCGATATCAAGACCTATTAAAACTTAACGAATGTCAAGTTACAGGGTTTAAAAATGCAAAAGACAAAGCAAGATGCGCAAAACAGTAAAATGCAGGGGCCAAAAGTGTCAAAAAGAGGCTGAAGAAAGGAGGCTGGCTCTGCCATATAGCCATCCTGGCGCGGCGCCCAGATCCCATGGTGGCCGCGCCAGGATCCCCAAATAGTGCCTCCGACTTAACGCATTGCACAAATTCTTAAGCACACGGTACAAGCTGGTGAAGCACAAAGAGAAAATCAAAAATCCCAGCGATGTCCCTCTTCTCACCTATAAATACAGGTGCTCGGCCTCACTTTGTGAAGGATCGGAGAGCCGAAAGAATTCACTGTTCAGTGTAGTTTTTACGCAGTGAGCGATAGAAGAGCGACCGTGAGATAGTGAGCGCCCCCCTCCTATAAAGCCTCAAAGCTCTGTCAAATCTCCTCCAAACTCAAAACCAACCGGTCAAAGTGAGCCTTAGCCCCTAGCTAGGTATCTACCCTATTCCCCCGGTCCAAAAATCTCGAAAAGAGCAGTTGCTCTGCCCGAGTAAAAAGGCCAAATCCGCCAGAAACAAGCAGTTGTTCTGCCCGATTTCCGCCAGCAGTAAAAATGCAAGAAGTTGCTCTGCCCGTTTGACGGTGCCCAGAAGTAACCTTCGGAAGCAGTCACCCTGCCCAAACCACAGCAGTCAGCAGCAAAAAAGACTCCCTCTCCTGGAAGGACAGAGCGAGCACACCACGCTCTAAAAGGTGAGCCTTTAAGGGCGTTATCTATTTAAAAAGCTATTTTCCATCCTGTAAAAATATAAGATGTTATGATGCTCAGATTTATTTAGAAAATAACATTAAAAATAGTCACTATTATGGCTAAATATTTTTTAAGTGTATTTGTAATTATTGAAAGGAGGCGGCTGCAAATCCATAAATAATGTAAATATGGATGTATTTGTTTTCTTTTTAAATGCTTTATTTATTTGCTAAATAAATATAACAAAAAGCATACTTTAGCCAAAAACTATTTTTGAGACCGAAAGGGCGAGTTTGGTGTCTAGCACCTTCCCAACTCGTAACTTAGCCTCCGAACCCGTTTTTTGCAATCTCTGGTTTATTTTTGGTTTTTTTCTTTGTTTTCTCCTTAAAATAAAGATGGCGACTCTGCCAAAACATTTTGGATCACAGTGAGGCATCGCAACATCCTTTCTTGCACTTTCCATTTTCCCCTAAATAAGGGAAGATGTGAATGAAAGGATAATGTATTCCTGCATCCTGGTATCCCCTAAACAAGGGATAGCTAGATACAAAAAAACCCAAAGCACTCATAGCGATCCAAAATAGGCCTTAAGGCAATTTTCATAAAGTCCATAGTGGGGCCCGCAACATCCTTTCTTGCACTTTCCATTTTCCCCTAGACAAGGGAAGAAGTAAATGAAAGGGTGATGCTTTCCTGCACCCTGGTATCCCTTAAAAAAGGGATATCTTGATACAGAAAACCCAAAGCTCTCATAATGGACCAAAAATCACTCAAGTGACTGAGGCGTATTCAACGCGCTTCTTGACAACACCCTTTTCGCATTTTTAATTTCGTCCTCCCCTAGACAAGGGAGGGTGTAATGGAAAGTGTGGTGTCCGTTCCGCGCATCGTGTTCCCCTACCCAAGGGAGCGCGGGGCGCGGGCGCATCCCGGGGCACCCACAGTGGCGACTCTGCTGGGGATATCGTTTTTATTTTAAATAAAAATGGAGGGCTAAACTCAGTAACAAAACTTTTTTTCTTTTGTTTTTGGCTAAAGTATGCTTGTTATATTTCTTTAAGCATTTGAATATTGCGTTCTTATACATCCGTGTATATATTTGTAGATATGATCCTCCATCTTACAGCAGTTTCGTTCCAGTCACCATTACAAGTATATTTAAAATATATATTTTTCATAAAAAAAAATCAATCAAAAAAATATATATACAATAAATTTCCGGGTAGCATAACGAAAGGGCCGTGGCTTTATTTTTTATTATCGTTTTATTTCTGCCTTATATTATTATTCTGTTTGTTTTATTTTTATTACGCGAAATATGTACATATTTTATTTCATTCTGTCATTTTATTTTGGGGATCAGGACAAATTTGTAATTAATAGGAATAGATAGATTCCCCACTTTTCTTTCTATTTCTTGATGTGTTTGGCTGCTTACTCGCTGATCGATGTATTTTATACGTCGATTTTATATACTTCTATGACTTAAATTAGGCTATTTCACGAGGCTTTTGGCTACTGATATGTGTTTTCAGTGAGTTTTGTAAGTTTCAGATTTTTAGTGAAAATATGCAAATTCCAAGAAGGGCCCAAGATGAAAAATGAAGAAGATAAGAAGATATGTCAAACTGGAGACCTTGCGGTCGCAAGGTGTTTCAGACCTTGCCCCCGCAAGGTGGACAGTAGAGAGAAGAAATCAAAGCCCGGAATGCTGGAGACCTTACGGACGCAAGGTACCCAACACCTTGCGACCGCAAGGTGGTCAGAATGCGATAAGTTCGTATTTTCACAAGAGATTCGATTGGATTACAACTCCCTGGTATAAATAGAGATCGGTTGCCAAAGCCTAAGATATAGAAAAACGGCTAGAAACAGTTTCGTATAGATTTTAGATAGTTTTTAGGTTGTATAACATAGTTAGATTGTGTAATTACAAGTATTGAAGATCATATCATGTTTCCGTTCATCTCCATGTGCTGTTCATTGTCTATGATGAACTAATGAGGACCATTTCTTTTCAGTTAGGCTATTTTTCTGAAGACTTCTTCTTTCCGTCGTCGAAAAAAAAAAAGAAAAAAAAATGTATCGACGAAAAATGAAACGGAAAAAGAAGAGTGCAAAAAGATGCAAATGGAAGCATAGCTTTCAAAAGAAATTATAGTAGAAAAATTCTGCTGAGAAAAATGATGAGATGTTTTTAGAAGTATATATTGCCCAAAACAAATTTGGGGGGGGGAAGAAGAAAACTGAAAAGTAACAGAAATCACCCCCCACTTATGGTCTTTGCAAGTCCTAGCCTAAATAGGGAAAACTTCCTTTTGCTTGGAAGTATGAGGGATAAAGGGTAGTCTTACTCTCTCACTTTGAATTCCAATCCCTTTCCATCAAATCCCCCATCACCTTGGCCTTACATTACAAGTTAAATAAAGACCTAATGATCTTCTTGCCAATGCTTGTGCGTGTTTTCTTTGCTAAGTGAGTCATATGGAATGTATGATTTCATAATTCATAATGCATGATTTTTTTTATTAAACTTTGATTTTCATATGAATGTGGTGCTTAGCTTAATAAAAATGTTTTAGTTAAGATATTCTCTAAGACTGGTGATCACACACACACAGAGAAATTAAGAGTAGTAGCAGTTTTAAGAAAAGATCAGTTGGTTTTATGTGACTAAGCCTGCATATATGTGGTGAGCATCGAACTGAGACTGTTTTATAGGCCATGCTTATATAAGTTGAGGTTGAAGCCAAAAAGATTTTTGTTTTATTTTAGTTTAGTCTTTATTTGCTTTTGTATTTATCATTTTTTGTATCTATATGCATAGTCGAGTCACTCGAAAGAGTCTCTTTGAGTTTGTGGATTTATAGAGGAGTGTAAATAGTGTCACCCTCCAAAAAGATTTTCATTTTTGTTACCTATCATTAATTAATTGTTTTTGTATTTACAAGTATTGTTTACTCGTGGACGAGCAAAGCTTAAGTTTGGGGGTATTTGATTGATGTATTTTATACGTCGATTTTATATACTTCTATGACTTAAATTAGGCTATTTCACGAGGCTTTTGGCTACTGATATGTGTTTTCAGTGAGTTTTGTAAGTTTCAGGTTTTTAGTGAAAATATGCAAAACACAAGGGTTTTATATGCAAATTCCAAGAAGTGCCCAAGATGAAAAATGAAGAAGAAAAGAAGATATGTCAAACTGGAGACCTTGTGGTCGCAAGGTGTTTCAGACCTTGCCCCCGCAAGGTGGACAGTAGAAAGAAGAAATCAAAGCCCGGAATGCTGGAGACCTTGCGGATGCAAGGTACCCAACACCTTGCGACCGCAAGGTGGTCACAATGCGATAAGTTCGTATTTTCACAAGAGATTTAATTGGATTACAACTCCCTGGTATAAATAAAGATCGGTTGCCAAAGCCTAAGATATAGAAAAACGGCTTGAAACAGTTTCGTATAGATTTTAGATAATTATCACTAATCTAGGAGGTGGGAGGTAACTTGTATCAAATTTATGTTTTAATTCAATTTATGTTCATTCAATTCTTGTTGATTGTGGTGTTTATCAATCCCTCTATTATTTCGCTTTGAACAAATGAATGTAATCGCAAATAATAAAGGCCTAGAGGTGCGGATAACTGCATGACCAATGTGCATATGTTGCACACTTGCTCACCAACACAATAAATTGGACCTTACGATGCACGAGAGTGATAAGTTAGGACCAGGTTCATACATGATCTAGGTGACAGATAGATTATATGTTCTTATGCTTAGGATATAGAATTGATGAATGTTGCGGGGATGGAGGCTGAACCAATAGTTCAACAGACTATATCTATCTTTTGTGAACGAACCCAAGAAATTAAATGATAATTATTATGAATTGAACATAGAGGAGATACAAGTGAATCCCGAATCCTAGATTGTCATCCACCATACGATCTTCATAACCTATAATTACTGCTAATTAGTTAAAACCACATAATTAATAATAGTAGATTAGAATAAAATAATTATAAAAACTCCCCTTAGATTAATAATTTGCTACAAATAAATTTCACTATTCGTGATCTCTTATCTCTGTGGGTTCGACCCTTGCTTCAAATACTATTCTATAATAGTCTTGTCCACTTGCAAGGAAAATAATTAAAATAAGACATCGATCAAGTTTTTGGCGCCGTTGTCGGGGACAAGCTAGTTCACGTAGTTAGTTTGTTGGTAGCGTAATTTTTAGTTTAATTTAATTTCCAGTTTTTATAAAAAAATACAAAAAGATTTTATTTTATTTTGCTTCAATAGTTAGTTGTTTTTAAATTGTTTTAATTTATTTTATGCACGGTCGTAGATCTTTGAATCCTAAATTGGTATAACTAAAACAAGATACAAATAATATTAGAAGAAATCAAGAAGATCTTGAAAATCTAGCTTTCCAGCCTGATAATCAAGAACAATTGACTCAAGAGGATACTCTGGTTGATCCTACAATGGAAGATAATATTAATCAAAATCCTGAAAATCCAGTTAATCCAGTTAACATGAATCAAAGAGAAGAAGAACATGCAAGAAGAAATATGGAAGTAGTAGTAAATCAAAGAACTATTAATGATTTCAGTAGACCTTCATTAAATGTAGTAACATCATGTTTAGTCTTACCAGATGCTGTAAAGAATTTCGAACTAAAAAGTCATTATTTTAACATGATACCATCTTTTCATGGAATGCCTCACGAAGATCCTGTCAGTTTCTTAAGAGAGTATGAATACATGATGAGTACTTTTCCTTTAGGAGGGTTGACTGAAGACCAAATTAAAATGAAATATTTTCCCAGTGCATTAAAAGAACTGGCAAAGCGATGGTTTATGAACTTAACACCTAATAGTGTTTATACTTGGGCTCAACTATATGATTTGTTTATGAGTAAATTTTACAAGCATGCATCTCTCACTGCATATAGAAAACAAATCATGTCATTTCAAAACGAACCAGGTGAAACATTCTATGAGTCTTGGGATAGATTTAAAAATATGTTCATTATGTGTCCTCATCATAATTTGGCTCAACATGTGTTAGTGCTTCAATTTTATTATGGTCTTTCGTCAGGCTTACAAACTATGGTTGATAGTGCAGCTGGTGGTTCTATTAATAGAATGACACCAGAAGCATTAGAGGAATTATTTGAGATGTTAAGTATTAATTCTCAACAGAAAAGTGCTAGAGGTAAAAATAGAAGTCTATACCAAATTCAAGAAAAATCAGATACACAAGCTCAATTTGAAAATTGGCAAATTCAAGAAGCATGTGCTTTATGTGGATTATATTCTCATGCTACTAATTTTTGTCCATCAAGTGCTATGTATGCTGAATAGGCTAATGCTATGAATATATACCCTCAAAGGCCAAGGAATGATCCCTACTCAAACACATATAATCCTGGTTGGAGGAATCATCCTAACTTTTCTTGGGGAGGAAATAAGCCTTTACAACCTCAACAATTCCAGCCTCAACCACAACAATTTCCAAATCAAAATCAATTAAGGATTGAAGAAGTTCCAAAACAAGATGGAACAAACAAAAGCCAAGCAGTGTTGATGAAATATATGCTTGAAGAGATTGAAAATTTAAAGAAGCACATTGTGACTTCTGAAGCCGAGAAAAGAGAAGAAGGGAAGTTCCCTAGTCAAACCGAGCAAGCAAAGTCAATCACCGTCTTGCGAAGCGGTAAGGTAATAGGAGAAGAGGTAAGTGATCCTGTTCATTCTTCTAATGTGCCTGATACAGTAGAGAATTCTGAAAAAGAAGTTGAAAAGGATAATAATAGTAAAGAGAATAATGAATCGATTAATCAAGAAGTAGAAGTAGAAGTAGAAGTTCCAAATAAGGAACAAGAAAAAGAAGTTCAAAATAAAGAAAATCAATAGAAGTTGAAAAAGAGTTAGAACCAGAAGAAGAGGAACCTTATGTGGCTCCACCACCATATGTTCCTCCAATTCCGTTCCCAAGAAGACTTATGAAAAACCGAATGGACAAACAATTTACGGAAATTTATAATATGTTATCCAAAGTGAATGTTAATCTTCCCTTGCTTAACGTTATTAAAAATATTCCAGCTTATGCAAAGTTTTTCAAAGATCTTCACTCTAAGAAACACAAGTTTGAAAACAATGAAAAAATTATTGTTTCTGAAAATGTAAGTTCAGTTTTACAACCCGAACTACCCCCTAAGTTGAAAGATCCTGGTAGCTTTAATATCCAAGTTTCCTTGGGAAGCTCTAAAAAGATGAAAGCCATGCTAGATCTAGGAGCAAGTATTAACTTGATGCCTTTTGTAGTCTATAAACAATTAGGGTTAGGAGAACTAAAACCCACTAGTATGCAATTACAATTAGCTGATCGTTCGGTTAAATATCCTTTGGGTATAGTGGAAGACATCCTAGTTCAAGTTGATAAACTAATCATTCCAGTCGACTTTGTGGTTCTAGAGATGGAAAGGAAGATTTGCACAAATAATGAAGTTCCTATATTGTTAGGCAGACCTTTTATGGCCACCGCCAATACAATGATAAATGTGAAAAATGGTAAACTCACAATGTCGGTCCTAGGTGAAACTGTTGAAATCTCTGTTTATGATGCTATGAATAGACCTAGTGACATAAATGCATGTTTTTCCATAGATGAAATCGAAAAATTATCAACTGAAACTTTTGAAGAAGATAATAAAGATGAAGACTATGAGAAAGATGTATTTATAGTTTATGATGATAGTCCTATCCCTCCCATAAAAATTGACATTGATGAGATAGAAAGAGAAATAGAAGAGGAAGAAAGACAAGAAAGAGAGAAGTTAGAAGCTCTTAAAAATAAAGATAAAGATAATATAGAGAAAGAATCAGAATCAGAAAATAGTTCTGATAAAACAGAAAAAGTAGAAGAAGTAAGTAATGAAATTAAAGAAGATGAAGTAGAGATTTTGAAATCTCTTTTTGAAGAAATTGAGGTAGAGAATGTTAAAGTAGAAAATAAGGAAGATGTTAAAAAAGGAAATACCGAGGAGGTTAAAATAGAAGAAACAATTAAAGCAGAAAATTCTGAATTTATGACATCTGTTAAATCTCCTCCAGTTGAAGAATTAAAGCCATTACCATCCCACCTAAAATATGCATTTTTAGGGGAAGGTAAAACTTTACCTGTTATAATAGCAGCTGATTTAACTGAAGAGCAAGAAGCAAGTTTATTGAAAGTTTTATGGACACATAGAGAAGCTATAGGATGGTCCTTAGCTGATTTAAAAGGTATTAGTCCGTCTATGTGCATGCATAAAATACACTTAGAAGAAGGTAGTAAACCTTCAAGAGAAAGACAAAGAAGACTTAACCCACACATGGAAGAAGCCGTAAGAAAAGAAGTTCTTAAGCTTCTAGATGCATGTATAATTTACCCAATATCAGATAGTAAATGGGTTAGTCCAGTTCAAGTAGTTCCTAAAAAGTTAGGAATTACAGTAGTTAAAAATGAAAAAGATGAATTAGTCCCTACAAGAACAATAACTGGTTATAGAATGTGCATTGATTTGAGAAAACTAAATGCGGCAACTAGGAAAGACCACTTTCCTTTGCCATTTATTGACCAAATCCTTGAAAGACTAGCCGGTCACGAGTATTATTGCTTTCTTGATGGTTTTTCTGGTTACAATCAAATCCCTGTAGCACCTGAAGACCAAGAGAAAACAACTTTTACATGTCCTTTTGGTACTTTTGCTTTTAGGAGAATGCCCTTTGGATTATGTAATGCACCAGCCACCTTTCAAAGATGCATGATTTCTATATTCTCAAACTTAGTTGAAAGATGTGTTGAAGTTTTCATGGATGATTTTTCGCTTTTGGAAATTCTTTGATCATTGTCTAGAAAACCTTACATCAGTTTTGAAAAGATGATGTGAAACAAATTTAACTTTAAGTTGGGAGAAAAGTCATTTCATGGTCAAACATGGAATTGTCTTAGGGCATGTTGTGTCAAATAAAGGTATTGAAGTTGATAAAGCTAAAATTGAAGTTATTTCACAACTACCCCCTCCAACTTCTGTTAAAGGTGTTAGAAGTTTTCTAGGGCATGCTGGTTTTTATAGAAGATTCATAAAAGATTTTTCCAAAATCTGTAAGCCTCTATGTAACTTGTTAGCAAAAGATACAGAGTTTGTTTTTGATCAAGAATGCTTAGATGCATTTAATTTATTGAAAGAAAGATTAACTACTGCCCCTATTTTATCCGGCCCTGATTGGTCTTTTCCTTTTGAAATCATGTGTGATGCATCAGATTTTGCAATTGGAGCCGTGTTAGGACAAAGGGTAGATAGAAAGCCTCATGTGATCCATTATGCTAGTAGAACTCTAAATGATGCACAACTAAATTATACAACAACAGAAAAAGAGTTTTTGGCAGTTGTGTATGCTTTAGAAAAATTTAGATCATATCTGTTAGGATCAAAAGTGATAATATTTTCTGATCATTCTGCATTAAAATATTTATTAAGTAAGAAAGATGCTAAGCCTAGACTAATTAGGTGGATGCTATTGTTGCAAGAATTTGACATCACAATCAAAGACAAAAAGGGAACCGAAAATGTCGTAGCCGACCATTTGTCTAGATTAGAATTTTCGCCCTTGCTTGAACGTCAATTTCTTGATGATCCAATTCCCATAAATGAAGATTTTCCTGATGAGCAATTGTTAGCAATTAAAGATTCGCACCTTGGTATGTGATTTTGTCAATTATTATGTGTCGATATCATAAATCCTGATTTTGATCATTATGAAAAGAAGAAATTTTTGGCTGAAACGAAAAATTATTTTTGGGAAGAGCCTCATTTATATAAAATATGTTCAGACTCTTTAATTAGGAGATGTATTCCAGAAAAAGACCAACAAAGTATTATGGAATTTTGCCATGAATACTCTTGTGGAGGTCATTTTAGTGGGAATAAAACTGCTAGAAAAATTTTACAATCTGGTTTATATTGGCCTACTGTTTTTAGAGACTGTGAATTATTTTATAGAACATGTGATAAGTGTCAAAGAACTGGTGGAATAGGAAAAAGAAACGAAATGCCCTTGCATATTAATATGGTTGTTGAAATTTTTGATGTTTGGGGTATTGATTTCATGGGTCCTTTTCCAGTGTCAAATAATTGTGAGTATATTTTGGTAGCAGTTGATTATGTGTCTAAGTGGATTGAAGCCATAGCAACTAAAACAAATGATGGTAAAACTGTGGTTAAATTTGTAGAAGATCTTTTTGCTAGATATGGAGTACCTAAGGCCATAATAAGTGACCAAGGGACTCACTTTACTAATAAATTATTGAATAATGTCCTTAAGAAACATGGTGTAACTCACAAGTTAGCTACACCATATCATCCTCAAACATCTGGCCAAGTAGAGGTTAATAATAGGCAAATTAAAGCAGTATTAGAAAAGACTGTTAGGCCTAATCGCAAAGATTGGGAATCTAAACTTAAGGATGCTTTATGGGCATACCGAACTGCTTTTAAAACCCCAATAGGAATGAGTCCATATAGAATGGTATATGGCAAAGCTTGTGCCATTTACCGCTTGAAATTGAGCATAAAGGCTTATTGGGTGTTAAAGAATTAAATTTAGATTTAACTTCGGTGAGGAAAGATTGTTTCAACTAAATGAACTAGAAGAACACATGCTAAATTCGTATGAGAATGCTAAAACATATAAAGAGAAGACCAAGAAATATCATGATATGGGATTAGCCAATAAGATGTTTCGACCAGGATTGAAAGTTTTACTTTTTAATTCTAGACTTAGGTTATTCCCTGGAAAGTTGAAATCTAAGTGGTCTGGTCCTTTTATAATTGTTCGAATTTATCCCCATGGAGCTGTTGATATACAAAATCCAAAGAATAATGAAAATTTTAAAGTTAATGGACACCGACTCAAGCCATACCTTGAACCGATGTCAGTTGAACGAACAATTGAATTAATTCGTTTGGCTAACAATGAACCGCCCAATGATTAGGTTTGCAGTTGGGTCGAGCCAAAGACGTTAAACAAAGGCGCTAAGTGGGAGGCAACCCACTATTATGAATTTTATTGCTTTTGTAGTTAATTTAAATATGCTATTCTCCATTAAATGTATTTTTGGACATTTAATTTTTAAATTAAATATGCCAAAATTCAAGTTTGGGGGAGAAAAGCATCTTAGTGTTGTATTTATATGTTGCTAATAATTTTAGTTTAGAGTTTTTGTAGAGTTTTTACAATGCAGGAAAGTAAAGAAACATAACGGAACATAACGGAGGGGCTTAACTGTTAATCTGCTGAAAAAGGATAAAACAGAAACGAAAAGGGAACATTCTGCCCACCTTGCGGACGCAAGGTGTGGAAGACCTTGCGACCGCAAGGTCCTCAGTAAATGCGGTCATCGTGAATTGGTATAGTTAGGACGTGGGAATCAGCAGAATGCAAACCGCTCTCGCCTACCTTGCGACGCAAGTAAAAGACACCTTGCGACCACAAGGTGCCTTTATATAAAAAGGGCCTCAATCACCAAGAATCACTCCCTCCTTCCAAAGAAGCAGCAGCTCTCTCTCTTCTAAATCCGGCGAGATCCTTGAAACTCTTCCAATTTTGGCTCAAATCTCAAAGATAACCTCCTCCTTCAAACCCTTCAACTTCCATCCTCTCATCACCTTCCATTTCACACCATTGAAGCTTGAAGCAAGGAGAAGAGACTCCATTGTTACCGACGCCAAGCTCAAAACTCCGGCGACTCAACTCATCTAAGGCTGCAAACTAGTAATTCTAACTCTCCTCTTTAATTTTTAACGTCAAATTTTTGCATGCTAGGGTGTTAGATAATTTTACGTAGATAATATTTGCATGCTTTAGGAAATAATTTTTAATTTTAAAATTTTGAAAAATAAATTAATTTAATTGTTAAATATTTAATTTTTAATTTTGCTCAAACAAAAATGTTCCGTAAGCGTAGAAATAGCGGTGCTTCTACCTCCCGCCCTGTTCAGGAGGAGGAACCGCATTATGACCACCGCCGATTTATTCCTACGAGGCCTCGAAAATATGCGGCCAAACTCTCCAAGACCTTGGTTCCCGAGAGGGATTTAAGGTGAAGAATTTGGCCTCCGTAATAACTTCACGCCCGTAGTGGGGGTTATTGACGACTCTCCTGACAAGGCCGTGCCTATTGTGAGTTCTACGCCAATGGCCGCATTGGCGTAGATGGGGAGTTTTAGAACCGTTAATGTTAGGGACATTATTGTTGACTTTTCGTCCCAAAGCATTAACATGTATTACGGCACATCCAACTTCGCGGATGGTGCCGACGACTTTAGCCTCCACCTCCCCCCCCTCTCGAGGTGGTCAATGCGACCATCGCCTCCCCGGTGTTGAGTGGACCCAAAACCGTAATCCACCCTACGGTCCACGCACCATGGAGGAGTTCTCGCCGAACACGGCCAAGCCCGTGTTCAAATTTATTTGTGCGTCTCATGCCTTCCAGCCACCAACATGACTTGGGTGACTTGGTCTAAGGCCGCCCCGATCTACACCATCATGACCGGGTGGTTCTGTTGATGTTGGCCGCCCGATCAACGGCCAAATTAAGACCCTTATTAGAGGTGCCACGAATGCGGGTTACGCTGCTCCCGCATTTGATCACCGATGTAGGGGGCGTGAGATGGCCTGACACGCGGAGAGGCTTAAGGCCGGTCCGGCCATTACTAGGGCCATTTTGTTTGAGCACCAAAGCCGAGTGAGGGTTCCTCACGGGGAGGAACCCGAAGAGGAGGAGGAGGACCCACTCGAGGGATCTCCAATAGGCTAGAAGAGGTTGCCCTGAAGCCCAAATGGCAACTCAACAGCTTGGCACAAATACGTGACCAAGATTGCTTGGGTGGTTTAACACCGTGGGACAAAATGTCTCAACTTATTATGGGCCGCCTCCCGGCACGATCCCCGAAGTTTCGCCCTCATTCGTTATTTCCACCCGACTCACCGTGAGTCGAGGCCCAAGTTCCATCCTCTTTCGTTAGGTGGACCTGCTATTTCCTTTTGATATTTGTCCTTCCCCATCAATCCTCTCATATGTTCCTCAATTTTGAGGACAAAATAGAAATTAAGTTTGGGGGGATTCTAAGCCCGTAGTCTTAGCAGTCCTAGCCTAAGGAGGAATGGAGTTGGCTACGCTTTTTAGGGTGAGGAAAATTTTCTTTTTCCTCTATCGTGTTTCCTCCTCACCCGCCTTTCTTGCTTTTAATTTTTTCTTATTTTCGGAGGTGTTGCCTTGACCATAATACACTGGTTTTGGATGCTCGTGGATTCCTCTTGTGGGAACCCATCATCAATTGTGTCATCAACATCTCCAATTTTCTTATAAATATATATATATATATATATATATTTATTTTATTTTATATATAGTATAGTCGATGAGGAGTTAATGCAATGAACCGCATAGCTAGTCCATAGATCCTCTCGAATTTACTTGATTTTGTGAAACTTTTACTTTTCTCCAAATTCTTCATGCACCCACACCGCATAATTATGGATTGATTAGAATAGTTTTATAAAGTTTATAGCACCTACTTCATTACAACTAGATATGCACAAGAATATGATGCATAGCCATTCGAACATGATTGTTGCATTAAATTGTGACTTAGGGTCAATTGCATGATAGTTAGATCCCTTGGATTTTTCTCATTTATATATCTCAAGCACACTTTCGAACCGTGTCTGCATGTTAGTCTCAATTGTCCCTACCATCTGTCTTAGCGAATGCTTATGTGAAATCCAGTGATGCTAAACATTCAACCCCACAATTCCCATAGTTGATATGATATTTTGTGTGTCTTACTTGCTTTAAAAACTACATGAGCATTTGGCATTAAGAAATGACTTAGGCCATCTTTGGATCGTTAGAGCCTAAATATTCCCTCGACCTTTACTAAAAATATCCCTAGTGTCCCCTTTGAGCCTAATGAAAAAGAATGGAGTGTGCTAAGCACACTATTAAACCCCCATTCGACATCGTTTCTATTACCCACATTAACTTAACCCTAAAAGCCTATACACTTTTAGCCTACCCTTTGAGAGAGTAGGATGTGGGTGGGAAATTGATTTTAGAGGACCATTTCTTTTCAGTTAGGCTATTTTTCTGAAGACTTCTTCTTTCCGTCGTAAAAAAAAAAGAAAAAAAGAAAATATATATATATATCGACGAAAAATGAAACTAAGAAGAAGAGTGCAAAAGATTCAAATGGAAGCATAGCTTTCAAAAGAAATTATGTTAGAAAAATATTGCTGAGAAGAATGATGAGATATTTTTAGAAGTATATATTGCCCAAAACAAGTTTGGGGGGGGAGAAAGAAGAAAAGTGAAAAGTAACAGAAATCACCCCCTACTTGTAGTCTTTGCAGGTCCTAGCCTAAATAGGGAAAACTTCCTTTTGCTTGGAAGTATGAGGGATAAAGGGTAGTCTTACTCTCTCACTTTGAATTCCAATCCCTTTCCATCAAATCCCCCATCACCTTGGCCTTACATTACAAGCTAAATAAAGACCTAATGATCTTCTTGCCAATGCTTGTGCGTGTTTTCTCTGCTAAGTGAGTCATATAGAATTGATCAAACACATCATGTTCATTATTATTCGCCTTAAAGCTCACTGTGTTAGCATAATCTTAGCTATTACAAGTAATTGGGATAAGAGAGCATTGTATGTCATACATAGAAGTGCATGGGATGGATGTATAAGTTTTTGAAATCCTTGTGACCTCTCTTTCTGTAATAGACCGGGTTTGGATGGTAGATCTCATAATTCATAATGCATGATTTTTAATTAAACTTTGATTTTCATATGAATGTGGTGCTTAGCTTAATAAAACTGTTTTAGTTGAGATATTCTCTAAGACTGGTGATCACACACACACGGAGAAATTAAAAGTAGTAGCAGTTTTAAGAAAAGATCAATTGGTTTTATGTGACTAAGCCTGCATATATGTGGTGAGCATCGAACTGAGACTGCTTTGTATGCCATGCTTTTATAACTTGAGGTTGAAGCCAAAAAGATTTTTGTTTTATTTTTAGTTTAGTTTTTATTTGCTTTTGTATTTATCTGTTTTTGTATTTATATGCATAGTCGAGTCACTCGAAAGAGTCTCCTTGAGTTTGTGGGTTTATAGAGGAGTGTAAATAGTGTCACCCTCCAAAAAGATTTTCATTTTGTTATTATTGTTATTTATATGCTTTTGTATTTATAAGTATTGTTTACTCGTGGACGAGCAAAGTTTAAGTTTGGGGGTATTTGATCGATGTATTTTATACGTCGATTTTATATGCTTCTATGACTTAAATTATGCTATTTCACGAGGCTTTTGGCTATGATATGTGTTTTCGTGAGTTTTGTAAGTTTCGTGGTTTTTAGTGAAAATATGCAAAACACAAGGCTTTTATATGCAAATTCCAAGAAGGGCCCAAGATGAAAAATGAAGAAGAAAAGAAGAATCAAGCCGAGACCTTTGCGCAAGTGTTTCTGCACCTGCCCAAGGTGACGAAAGCTCAAGAAAATCAAAGCCCGGAATGCAGGAGACCTTGGACGCAAGTACCCAACACCTTGCGACCGCAAGGTGGTCGAATGCGATAAAGTCGTATTTTCACAAGAGATTCGATTGGAATACAACTCCCGGTATAAATAGAGAGCCAAAGCCTAGGATATAGAAAAACGGCCGGAAAAGCTTTTTGTATAGCTTTAGAATAGATTTTAGGTTGTATAACATATTTAGATTGTGTAATTACAAGTATTGAAGATCGATCATGTTTCCGTTCATCTCCATGTGTCTGTTCATTGTCTATGATGAACTAAATCATCACATAATCTAGGAGGTGGGAGGTAACTTGTATCGAATTTATGTTTTAATTCATATTTATGTTCATTCAATTCTTGTTGATTGTGGTGTTTATCAATCCTCTATTATTTCGCTTTGAACAAATGAATGTAATCGCAAATAATAAAGGCCTAGAGGTGCGGATAATCGCATGACCAATGTGCATATGTCGCATTAATCGGCTCACCATCACAATAAATTGGACCTATCGATGCACGAGAGTGATAAGTTAGGACCGTGTTCATACATGACCTAGGTGATGATAGATCATATGTTCTTGTGCTTAGGATATAGAATGGATGAATGTTATGGGGATGGAGGCCGAACCAATAAGTTCAACGACTATATCTATCTTTTGTGAACAAACCCAAGAAATTGAATGATAATTATTTTGAATTAAACATAGAGGAGATACAAGTGAAACTCGAATCCTAGATTGCCATCCACCATAAGATCTTCATAACCTGTAATTGCTACTAATTAGTTAAACACCTAAATAATAATAGTAGATTAGAATAGAATAATTATAAAAAACCCCTTAGATTAATAATTTGCTATCAATAAATTGCACTATCTGTGATCTCTTGTCTCTGTGGGTTCGACCCTTGCTTCCAAAACTATTCTATAATAATCCTGTCCACTTGCAAGGAAATAATTAAAATAAGACATCGATCAGGGAGGTTGAACATCCTGGGGACGAGGTGCGTGTTGATATCCCGAAAGATTGGGAGCATGAGGTGTGTGTGCCCTATTTTTCAATCTTTCCCCCACTACCGAGAAACGGGTGGTTTCAAAATATTTTAAGCGTGTGAGAATACGCTCGGCCTCAATTGTAGACTCAAAATGAGATCAACATAGTCGCAATCTTTATTTTAAGGAAAACAAATAAAAACCAAAAGTAACAAGATTTGTAAAAGGGTTCGAAAGCTAAGTTACGAGGTGGGAAGGGGTTAGGCACCCAACTCGTCCTTTCGGTTTCAAAAACAAGATTTTTGGCAAGATATGTTTTTTTACATTTATTTAACAATTGAAATAAATCATTTTAAATATATATTTGCATATATATAAGAGAATAATTACCAACTTACAACAACCTCCTTCCTGGAGTTACAAATACATTTATAAAAATTTGGCCATAATAATGGCTCTTTTTAGTGCTATTTTCTACAAAATTTCGGGCAGCACAACTGCTTATTTCGCTTACATTGGACTATTTTAAATAACACTTTTATACATAAAAAACTTTAATAGACCTACCTCTTGAAGCGTGGCGGTTTTATCCCGTACCAAACTCCTTACTGGTAGGTTCTAGGGTGTGCTCGCTCTGACCTTCAGGGATAGAGAGTCTTTTGACTTATTTTGGTTGACTTCGTGCAGCGTGACTGCTCCGTTTAGTTGCTTTTTGCCTCGGGATCCGGGCGGCACAACTGCGGTTGCTTTGGCCGGATTTGTTGGCGTCGTCGGAATCGAGGCGAGCAACTACCTGTTTTTTGTTGATTTGATGTTTGAATTCGGACAGGGCAACTGCTCTTTTTGGGATTTTTGGACCAGTAGAATAGGGTTGAATCCTAGCAGGGTAACTAGGTTTCACTTTGGCCGGGGGGTTTTAGTGTTTGGGGGAGATTTGGCAGAGCTTCAGGGCTGGAAGGAAAAATTCTTCGACATTCTCTCAGGAAAGTTTTCACAAATTGCATGGTGAAAATTGTGTGAATTCTGAGTGCCAGATGCCTTTATTTATAGGCGAAAATCTTGGCTTTCTTTGTGATTAAGTATCATCAACTGAGCTTCATCAGCTTGTACCGTACGCTGGGAGAGTTGTACCGAAGACAAAGTGCTACAGTGCAGGGGACCTCTGTGGGTGCAACCCACAGAGGCCTTGGGAGCGGTGCCATAGGGGGCTGTGGGCAGCGCCCACAGCTTTCTTTCTTTCAATTATTGACACTTTGGCCCTCTGCAATTCACTGTTCATGCATCAGGCTTTTCTTTTGCATTTTCAACCCTTGTAACTTGACATTCGTTAGTCCTTTAATAGGTCTTGATATTTTATGCCATGTCACATATCAGGGGTACAAAATTGGGGTGTCTACAGAGCCCCTAAATGATGGAGTTTACGGGTAAACCAAAACTTACCAAGTAAACGAACATCGTTCATAAGAAATAGACTCCTAAAATTCGTGGAAATTATAACGAGGAGGAATGCAATATGCAGCAGTTATAATGCAACAGTTTAGGATGCAGCAGTTCAAATCTCACATACCCTAAACAATTTTAGTTGGTTATAGTTGGTCATCGTGGTTTTTAGAGCAGATATACAAATGAAGTGCTCTGATGGTCGTGCGTACTAAGTAGGCTGCCTACGTATCCCTTTCTCAGGAATCAGACCAAATGTAGTTCGGATGCGTTTTGCCCAGCATAAGCAAAACTAGTGGGACCTCTAAAATGTACTTTCCCCATAATAAGGAAAATGATGCACTTCTAAAACGCCTTTCCCCACATAATAGGGAAAATGATGCAATTCTAAAATGTTCTTCCCCTGAATAAGGAAAATGAGGCCATTTTAAAGTGCGCTTCCCCGAGAATAGGGAAAGCGATGCAATTTTAAAACGCATTTCTCCCAAAATAGGAAAAGTGATGGGATTAAAAAGTGCTTTCCCCATAATAGGGAA
The DNA here is from genome assembly GCA_013146195.2 of Codonopsis lanceolata. Lineage (NCBI taxonomy): Eukaryota > Viridiplantae > Streptophyta > Magnoliopsida > Asterales > Campanulaceae > Codonopsis > Codonopsis lanceolata. The sequence continues at coordinate 75,781,746 of CM028383.1, forward strand.
AGTGATGAGATTCAAAAACGCGCTTTCCCCAGCATAGGGAAAGTGATGCAATTTCAAAATACCCTTCCCCCATAATAGGGAAAACAATGCAATTTTAAAATGTGCTTCCCCCAGAATAGGGAAAACGATGCAATTTTAAAATGTACTTCCTCTAGAATAGGGAAAGTGATGCAACTTCTTAAAAAGTCCTTTCCTCAAAATAGGGTAAATGGATGCAATGTTAAAAAATGCTTAACCCAACATAGGAAAAGTGATGCAATGTCTAAAATGAATTTCCCCCAGAATAGGGAAAGAAATGTTTTTTTTAAACGGGCTTTTCCTAGCAAAGGAAAAGCGATACTGCTTTTCAAAATGCGCTTAACCTAGAATAGGAAAAGTGATGTGATTTTTTAAAATGAGTTTCCCCCAGAATAGGGAAAGAAGTGTTTAAAACGGGCTTTTCCCAACAAAGGAAAAGCGATGCTGCTAATGTTTCTAAAATGCAGGGACGACGATAAGGTCAGTAATATGTGGGAAAAGTTTCGAGATCAGATATAGTGGCGCGAAACAATATCGCTAAATTACTTACTACATAACTTTGTAATTTAGTTTATATGCAAACACTAGTTAATAGTACCAATACATGATTGATTGTTTAAGCAATTTTTTTATAAACACACTGTACTTCTTGGCTAATGGGCGAAAAGGCTGAGGTTGTAGCTTTATTGGGGTTCACTCGAAGCTTTGGCCACAATCGTAAGAGGTGTGACGTATATATGTTTGTTTTGTTTCTAGTATCTGGTGGGGTTTCTCAGTGAAGAAATTTAATGGAGGTCTTCCGTCTCTTTCTTTTGACTTGATAACAAAATATCATGGTTTTCGGCAAAGAAAGTAAGGAAGGGTTTAAAAAACCGGGCCCATAGGACGAGATAGCACGACGGTCAATCAACAAGATCTGATGGAACTTACAGAAACTGGCGCGATGCCAAAGCAAAACAAAGAGTCCAACCTTGTAAGTGAGTGATCGTGTCTTAAATTTATACCTTGCAAGTACACAAGACTATTGCAGAATAGTTTGGGAAGCAGGGGTCGAACCACAGAGGCAAGAAGAATTCAAGTGGCAAGTAAATCAGTAGCAATTAAACTAAGGGGGGTTTTATTTTATTTTATTTAATATAATTTATTCTAATAAAACAGAAATCTAATTTAACAAGCTAGCAGCAATCACAGTTATGAAGATCTTATGGTGGAAGGAAATTTAGGATTGGGGATTCATTTGTATCTACTATATTGCTCTCTTAAATAAAGTATCAATCAATACCTTGGGTTTATTCACAAAAGATTGATAAAGATCGTCAAATTATAATTCAGTCTCCATCCTAAATAATTCATTCAATCTATATTATAAGAACAAGAACATATGAATTTCCTATCTGTCACTTAGGAACATATATATGAACCTGACTCAAACTTATCACTCTCGTGCATCGATAAGGTCAATTTATCACGATGGTGAGCCAGTGTACGACATATGCATTTGGTCGTGCAGCTATCCGCACCTCTAGGTCTTTACTACTGGCGATTCCATTCATTTGGTCAAAACTAGACAGTAAAGAGGTTGATAAACATCATGATCAACAAGAATTGAATGAATAAAAATATATTGAGCAATAGATTCGATACAAGTTACCTCCCAATTCCTATATTAATGAATGGTTAGTTCATCCTTGAAGATGAACCAATCAGCGGGATGAAAGAATACATGAATCGATCTTCAAAACTATAATTACAACTACTAAACTATGTATTACAAACTAATTCTAAACATTTTCGGGCGTTCTTCGAATTTTTGGGCGTCCTTTGGCTTTGGCTACATGTCTTCTATATATACCAGGGTGTTTGAGGTGAAGGAGAGATTCAATCTAGGTGAAATTCCCGTAAGGGCGGCTATTGGACACCTTGCGGGGGCAAGGTCTCACACCCTTGCGTCCGCAAGGTGTTTCAGAATTCAATTGAACCTTCTTTTAATTATTTGCACTTTGCACCCTTCGACAAAATCTTCAATTAAAGCCTTGTAAATCCCATAATTTCACCTAAAACCCTGAAACTCACAATATAGCTCAAAAACATATATTAGTAACCAAAAGCCTAGTGGAATTACTATTTCTAAGTTATAAAAGTACCCAATAAATACGTATAAAATATGTCTATCAGTGAGGTTCCCAACCTTTGGTATCCTGGACAAACCGGTAGACAACTAGTCTGGCATCAATAGGAAGGTAGGGGCAAAGTGTATTCAAAACCATATACCCGGCTCGCAGGAATCATGGGGGACCTTGTAGTAGTGTATCAATTCTGCAACAGGTTATCTGTGACATTCTTGGTTTCAGATGAGGATTAGGCATAATAAGTGATCCCGTCATCCAATCCTAAGAAGTCCTTGCCCAATAAGGCTGAGGCAGAACTTTCTTAGTCGATATGTGTTTCCAAAATGCCTTCTCTTTATACTAAGTCCAAGAATAACTTTTCTTATCTTGTTTGTAGCGAGACTCAGATTCTCAAAGTTTTCCTAACTAGAGCATCTTTCGTTATGACCAATAATTCATGGCTCAGGGAACATGGGATAGGAGACATCAAGGACAAGACTCATGAGTTCAGTGGGAAAAGCCCAAGGGTGACTCAATCAACAAATTCTTCAAGATAGGATAGAAATCCCCTAGCATACTTAATAGATATGTTTTTATGGATATGAATGGAGAATAACCCCATAAATGGATCGAGGGAAAGCCCCTAGGTGGACTTTTTCTCTTTTTTTTTTTGAAGAGAAAATCAAAGGCACGAGATATAAGGATGACTCTAATGAACAAGAAAGAAAGCCAGAATTCAGAGTTCACTTTATTGTCGAGTATCACCAGGTTGATGGGTTATGGACCCTACTTGGTAATTATCTTTTGATGTTTTTGTGTGTTTTAGTAAGGAGTTTCATCTTTGACTCAGATCACGTTATGACCGATTAAAGCAGAGCTGTTGATCGCGACTGTTCAGGGTGTACTGTTTAAGTTTTTGGGGATGGATTGGTTTTGAGGTTTCTGGTTAGAAGGTCTCTTCATGGAATTGGTTTCTGTTAAAAAAGGCAATCAACAATTGATCGTTGGTTGGCTTTTTAGGTTGTGGGTTCTAGATGGACAATTGGTTTTTGGTTTTGAGTATGGTAGGCTTTTTTGCTTTAACTTTGGGTATAGCTTGAGCTTTGGGTATGGTGGGCCTCTTTTTTTTCTTCAATCCACATCTAAAAAGTGTATGTGTTGTTTTTCCCCGATAAGCCCCTAAATTAGTTTGTGTAAGGGAGAGATGGACAAATGATGGACTTGCTCCAGAGATATTTTTTTTCTTTTCTTCTCCCCTTTCCTTTTTTTTTCTTTCTTTTTTTTGGAGCATCATAATAGCCGTTGAGGAATGTCCTCTCTCCTTTTGGGGCAAAGGATGATCATTCTTGGTGGATATAAAAAGGCGACACAGCCCCGGTTTTGGAAAGTTGGATCATGTGGATAGTTGTTTGGCTGGAGATATTGGAAGGCCTTAGTTTCGGTAGGGATTTTGGCATATGGTGGACTAAAAAGGGTTTCAGGTTTTTTGAGGGGTTTTGGTGTATGGTGGGAAGTCCCAGTATGCTACTAACAGCTCGGTCGCAAAGGGTCGAAGGTGATTCCTGATCAAGACGATTTACCTGCTTTAGATTTCATGTGTTCTTAATAGTTTGTGGGTTTATATTTTGGAAGACTCAATATCAACTCGTGTAGATTTAGGTGTTTTTTTTTAATAAGTCAATTTATCATCCTTAGAAGAAAACTTGTCCAGGAATACTCAGAAATAGGTAACCCGAAAAAAAAGTATATATATATATATATATATATATATATATATATATATATATATATATATATATATATATATATATATATATATCGAAAATCTACGAAAACTAACGTTGAGTTGAAAAAAGTTGTTTCCTGAAGATTTTATTTGGCAAGAGGAGGTTCAAAGGTAAAAAAAAGGGTTTTGGAGGTGTATACAAAAGGGTATTCCAGGGTTTTATGAGTCTCAAAGTCTTTCCCTTGTCCTTCCCTGAGTGACCAACAACTTCTTGTACTTATGTTTTGCTGCTCCTTGGAGGATGCTTTTATCAATTTTTTATCCAAATCAATTATGTTGACTTGCTCATTGTGGCCATGGGTACGGCTTCTCAATGATGTTATCATCGATAAGGTCTTTGATAACATTCCTGAGTGAGAAGCATTTTTCAGTGATATGACCATTGAATTGGTGGTATTCACAGTACTTGTTGTGGCTCCATTTGGCGGGTAGTGGGTTTGAAGGTTTGTAGTTCTCAAGTGGATTAAGGACTTCTTGTGCTATTAACCCTTGTAGTATCAGTGACATTGGAGCATGTAGTTCATCATAATGTCGCTTGTTGTGAGGACCTTTTGTATGCCTGCTGGTATTGATGTCCTCTTTGACAACATTTATAGATTCATCTCCTTCGTAAGACCAAGGTACATTACTGTACTTATTAGTTGGAATTCTTTCAACAAAGTTGATTTCTTCCATAGATGCTTCCTACGATTCAAAGTAGCAGAATGAACTTGGAGGTGTATCAATTTCTAGGAACCATGTACGTACTTCTTCATCCACTACTAGAAAAATGACCTTTAGTGACTGAATTTTCCGTCGCTAATGGCTCCTCAGCGACGGAATTTTTCCGTCGGTGGCCCGTCGCTGATCCCGCGTCGCAGAAGTCCGACGGACCAATTTCTGTCGCTAAAGGTTAATATCAGCGACGGAATTTTCCGTCGCTGAAATTCAACCTTTAGCGACGGAAATTTCCTTCCGTCGCTAAAGGCTTTTAAAAAATAATTAAATTTTAATTTCAGCGACGGAAATTTCCGTCGCTAAAGGCTTTTAAAAATAATTAAATTTTAGTTTCAGCGACGAAAATTTCCGTCGCTAAAGGCTTTTAAAAATAATTAAATTTTAATTTCAGCGACGGAAATTTTCGTCGCTAAAGGCTTTTAAAAAATAATTAAATTTTAATTTCAGTGTCGAATTTTTCGTCGCTAAAAGCTATTAAAAATCATTAAATTTTAATTTTAGTGACGGAAATTTCCGTCGCTAAAGGCTTTTAAAAATAATTAAATTTTAATTTCAGCGACAGAAATTTCCGTCGCTAAAGGCTTTTAAAAATAATTAAACTTTAATTTCAGCGACGGAAATTTTCGTCGCTAAAGGCTTTTAAAAATTTAAAAAAATACGCAAAAATACTATTATTATAAATTTTTGTACCTTATAATATAACAATTAATACTAAACTGAACATACAAAATAAACAATAATATAAAACCAATTTAAAAACATCAAACTGTAAATGTTATTACAACAATCCATGTAAACCATATATAACAATTAATATCAAAAACTTGTTTCTAGAGTTAACTTGGAAATTAAACTTGTACCAATCCATGTAAACCATATGTAATAAAAAAATCCTACGACATGAGGATCAAGAAAAACTTCATCTTCACGGCAATCAGCTACAAAACCTGTCCAAGTAAAATTATTATTTTGATTAAAAATCAACAAGAAAAAGTAAGTCATTGTTTTCATAGGATCAAACAAGAAGCTTTAGAAGCTTACCATAGGAATACATTTATGGCATAATCATCATTTCTTTGCTTTTTTTGCTGGATGAACCTAAACGTGTACAAGTTATCCAAAATCAATTAGTTAATAATAATAACAAAAAGGGTCCAACCCTATTTCCCCCACCCCCAATATGAGTATTAAACAAGAAGAATGGAAAGAGAAGAAATGGAATGAATGTTGCTTGAAAGTAAGCACGTTCGGTTTCAAAGTCCCCAACGTACATATAGTTATGTTGTTCGGTTAAGTCGAGTAAACTAAAACCATGGATTTCATAGCATCAACATGGCTACCCAGCTAACAAGCGTACATAAATCGATGTTTAAACATTAATACACTAAATTTACATTAACACCCCCTTTATTTCTTACCATTTACCCTAATACCCCCCAACGTATATAAAGTTATGTTGTTCGGTTTCAAAGTCAATTAAACTAAAACCATGGATTTCATAGCATCAACATGGCTACCCAGCTAACAAACGTATATAAATCGATGTTTAAACATTAATACAATAAATTTACACTAACACCCCCAACGTACATACAGTTATGTTGTTCAGTTTCAAAGTCAAGTAAACTAAACGTACATACAATTATCTTTTTTGGTTTCAAAGTCAATTAAACTACAACCATGGATTTCATAGCATCAACATGGCTACCCAACTAACAAACGTACATAAACCGATGTTTAAGCATTAATACACTAAAATTTACACTAACACCCCTTTAATTCTTACCATTTACACTAACACCCCTCAACGTACATACAATTATCTTTTTTGGTTTCAAAGTCAATTAAACTACAACTATGGATTTCATAGCATCAACATGGCTACCTAGCTAACAAACGTACATAAATTGATGTTTAAGCATTAATACACTAAATTTACACTAACACCCCCTTTATTTCTTACCATTTACCCTAACACCCCCAACGTACATATAGTTATCTTCTTTGCTTTCAAAGTCGATTAAACTAAAACCATGGATTTCATACCATCAACATGGCAACCCAGCTAACAAACGTATATAAATCAATGTTTAAGCATTAATACAATTACACTCCTTTATTTCTTACTATTTACACTAACACCCCCAAACATACATACAATTATCTTTTTTGGTTTCAAAGTCAATTAAACTACAACCATGGATTTCATAGCATCAACATGGCTACCCAACTAACAAACATACATAAATCGATGTTTAAACATTATTAATACACTAAATTTACACTAGCATACGTACCATACGCATATGATGCTCAGCTACATTTATTGTCCCCATCGTATGCTTCTGCCACTCCCCAACGTGCTCAATACAATAAAAAACAATAAAAATATAAAATTTAAGCAATAGAAAACAATACATTGAAAAATCTTCTTACAATGCTCGGATACATAAATTTAAAGCTTTAAAGATCTAAAGCAATCACTAGTTATTGTATAACACGTTCATCATATTATTCACATTCCTAATCACTAACTTCAGTAATCACTAGTGTTTTAACTTCCACCAAACGAATTATAAGTAATTAGGCTAAAATTAGGGTTAGGTTTTCGATTTAATATTATTATGGGCTAAGGTTTCAGTTTAGGTTTAGGTTAGTTTTAAAGTTTAGGGTTACGGTTAATTAAGGGTTAGGGTTTGTTAGGTTTAAGTTTAGGTTGTTTAGATTTAGGTTTGGGGTTTAGGTTTAGGTTTATGATTTAGGTTTTGGTTTAGGTTAAGTGTTATGGTTTAGGTTTAGTGTTATGGTTTATGGTTTTAGGTTTAGGTTTAGGTTTATGATTTAGGTTTAGGTTTAAGCTTAGTGTTATGGTTTATGGTTTAGGTTTAAGGTTGTAGTTTAGGTTTACCGTTAGTGTTATGGTTTAGGCTTAGGGTTGGGGGTGGGGTGGGGTCGGGTTGGGGTTGGGGTTGGGTTTGGGGTTTGGGGTTTGGGGTTGGGGTTGGGGTGGGGGTTAAGGTTAGTCTTATGATTTAGGTTTAGTGTTATGGTTTAGGGTTCAGGTCAGTTAGGGTTGGGGTTGGGGTTGGGGTGGGTGGGGGTTGGGGTTTGGGTTTGGGGTTCAGGTCAGGTTGGGGTGGGGTTGGGGTTTGGGGTTTGGGTTTGGGGTTGGGGTGGGGTTAAGGTTAGTGTTATGATTTAGGTTTAGTGTTATGGTTTACGTTTAGTGTTATGGTTTAGGTTTAAGGTTTGGGGTTTAGGGTTGGGGTTGGGGTTGGGGGTTTGGGTTTGGGTTTGGGGTGGGGTGGGGTTAGGTTGGGGTTTGGGGTGGGGGTGGGGTTGGGGTGGGGTTGGGGTTGGGGGTAGGGTTTGGGTTGGGGTTTGGGGTGGGGTGGGGTTTGGGGTGAGGTTGGGGTTGGGGTTTGGGTTGGGGTTGGGGTGGGGTGGGGTTGGGGTTGGGGTGGGGTAGGGGTGTGGGTTGGGGTTTGGGTCGTTGGGGTTAGGGTTGGGGTGGGGGTGGGGTTAGGGTTGGGGTTGGGGTTGGGGTTTGGGGCGGGTTGGGGTTAAAGGGGTTAGGGTTGGGGTTGGGGTTGGGGTGGGGGTTAAGGTTAGTGTTATGATTTAGGTTTAGTGTTATGGTTTAGGTTTAGGGTTTAGGGTTTAGGGTTTAGGGTTTGGGGTCAGTTGGGGTTGGTCAAGCATCAACTAATTCCTTACCTTTACTACCTTTCCCAACCTCCCAACCCGGCTACCCAAACCACCTTAACAAAAATGGGCTGATTTTTCCCCTTCTAGGCCCATCAAATTTATGCCCATTATAATTACGCAAAGAGGCCCACCCGTGACTTTGAACCCTTCCACCAAACGCCTCATTCCTACCCCCTTGTTGCGCTTTTAAAATTTGAATTTGAATTACGGCCGTAGTCGTACCACGCTACCCCGTCCGACTCTATTCTATCATGAAAATCCCTTCACGAACTTCGGGCGCGTGGGATACACCCATCTTCTTCCTTCTCGATTCCTTACCTTGAGCTCCGTCGAAAATGCATTTGATTTGATTTACCATCAAGAAGTGGTACAGAAATCGAACTTATCAACTCATTGATTGCCCGCTACTTATGAAATCAAATAGGTACAATGGTATGAAATCAGTAGGTACTATTGGTCATGGAACCCATACAAGAATGATGAGAACTTAATAAGTCCCTTAATAAGTTCATAAGCCATGTAAAATTTAATCTATACATTTCCATTATATTCTGACTTTTCCTTACCTTTGTGATTTTCTATTCTAAGTTACAAAATGTATAACAAGAACTCCTAATCCCACAAAGCAACAATTCTTTAAGGCATCAACTAATATAAAATCAAAAAAATTTCTAGCTAGGCACTCAATCTTTGAGATCAAAATAACTTTTTGTTATATAAAAAATTTAACAAAATTGAACCTTCCATGAAAAACAAAAAAAAAAATATATTATGTAATATCGAGCCTGGAACTAGTAAAGGTTGAAATATAGGTGGAGGAAAATTCAAGACTAATTTTGCGAACAATGCTCGAAACAAGCCCTAAGGGGCTTCAAACAACACAACAAAAAGTCAAAAACTTTTATGCCAAAGAAACTTCAATTAATTTTGTAGAAATGAATCGTAACGACTCATTTCAGCTAAAACATAGATAAATTAACACAAAGGGGTGCTACTTACTTTTGGAAGCTCCATGGAGGGGTTGCTTTTCTCGATTTACTAAATAATAGGGGTTCGGTGCAGGAGGCGGAGATCGGTGGCTCTTGGATGTCAAAGGGTCAGTGGATTGGGTAGATCAGGAGACCTCAGGAGCTTCCATGCGGCTTGTCGACTTCTTTCGGGGAGAGGAGCGGTCCGGTTCGGGTTCTTCGTGGCGGATTGTTGGGTTTTTCGGGGGGTTTTGGAGCTCCATGGGCTCTGATATGATGCTTTAGGCCCTTCATCGGAGAATGGAGATTTGATGGTGGAATGTAGTACCTTCTTTGCCTTGAATGAGGCGAACGACGATGCTTCCGATGACTCCATAGTAGCGGCTAGATTTTTCGACCATTATCAATTGTCACGATCAAAAGCTAAGAGTCACAACGAATGAATGTAGAGAGAGAGAGAGAGAGGGAAGCGCTAAGAGATGGTGGGAGGAGTTGTAGATATACTAGGGTTTTTGGCGGGAATCTTGGTCGGATCTGAAGGAGATCGGAGGAGGAGGAGGGCAGTGAGGAGGGATTTGGGTTCGCTTGTTCTTTGGGCTTGAGATGGAGGTGGAGTGTTGGGTAGATTGGAGGCGTGTTGGCCGGATTTGAAGGTTGGGGCGAGCTGCCATGAACATCGCTGGATCTAATCTGGGTTGTTGATGGAGGCGATTGATGGGGGCGGCGGCGGCCATGGGGGGCTTTGAGGAGTATTATGTCACAGTGAGAAAGTGAGAGAGATAAGAGATGAGAGAATCGATGTTAGGGGTATGTTTTGGAATGAACAGATTTGATAATTGATTTAGGGATTTCATGAAGGAGGGAAGATTGCTTTTGGGTGGTAATATGAATTTTTGGGGATTTTTGGGGTTGGCGGTGGAGGGAGTTTTAATTTTTCGGGAACATGATTATTAATTGATTTGAAATTATATTTTTATAATTTCAAATACTTTCTTCGTTCTGGGTAAATAGTCTTCGTTTGAAAGTCATTTTTTTTTAAGAAAATGACAACTTTAGTAATTTATTAGTAATAAAATGACACTTTTATATCTTAATTTTTTAAAGTGGACTCTTTAAATGACAAATCTCAAATATTTCAAAACATTATTTATTTTAAATTTACAAAGGGATTTTACAAAAACAAATATTTCAAAACATTATTTAATAATATAATATCTTTCATTAAAATGATTAACATCAATATAATTACAAAATTAAAATATTCACATTAATTTATATATTTAAGAACTTGGGTTTTTGTGTGTTTTAGTTGTGGGTTTATAATAACATTGTCTTTGTTTAAATTTAATATAAATAGAGTAAATTTGATTTTTTCTTAAATTATATTTTAAATTTGCATGTGGTAATAATAAAAAAGTGTGTTGCATGTCATAATATAATATTATTAAATCTATCACATTTAAATTAAGCTAAATATTTTCAAAATTTAATTTCAATTTAATTTCAACAACGAATTTTTAGATAAGCTAAATATTTTGAGAATTTAAAATTAGGGTAATTTTTGCCTATTTGTTAGACGCTAAAGCGAATTGATGCATTGTCGTGAACAAATTGAGGTGTTTTCCAATTAAGTTAAGTTAACTTACGTTACGTTACGTTACGTTAAGTTAAGTTAAGTTAAGTTAAGTTAAGTTAAGTTGAGTTAAGTTAAGTTAAGTTAAGTTAAGTTAAGTTAAGTTAAGTTAAGTTAAGTTAAGTTAAGTTAAGTTGAGTTAAGTTAAGTTGAGTTAAGTTAAGTTAAGCATTATGTTAATTAAGTTTTAAGTTAAGTTAAGTTATGTTACGTTAAGTTAAGTTAAGTTAAGTTAAGTTAAGTTAAGTTAACTAAGCGTTACGTTTAAGTTAAGTTAAGTTGCGTTAAGTTAAGTTAAGTTAAGTTGTTACATTTAAGTTAAAGTTAAGTTAAGTTGCGTTAAGTTAAGTTAAGTTATGGACGTTAAGTTAAAGTTAAGTTAAGTTAAGTTAAGTTAAGTTAAGCTAAGTTAATTATGTTACGTTAAGTTAAGTTAAGTTAAAGTTAAGATTAAGTTGTATTTAATTTAAGTTAAGTTAATTAAGTTTAAGTTAAGTTAAGTTAAGTTGCGTTAAGTTAAGTTAAGTTAAGTTAAGTTAAGTTAAGTTAAGTTAAGTTACGTTAAGTTAAGTTAGAAGTTAAGTTAAGTTAACGTTAAGTTAAGTTAGTTAAGTTAAGTTAAGTTAAGTTAAGTTAAGTTAAGTTAAGTTGCGTTAAGTTAAGTTTAAGTTACATAATTCACGTTAAGTTAAAGTTAAGTGCGTTAAGTTTAAGTTAAGTTAATTAAGTTAGTTAATTAGTTAAGTTAAGTTAAGTTAAGTTAAGTTCGTTACGTTAAGTTAAGTTAAGTTAGCTTACGTTAAGTTGAAGTTAAGTTAAGTTAAGTTAAGTTAAGTTAAGTTAAGTTAAGTTAAGTTACGTTTAAGTTAAAGTTAAGTTAAGTTAAGTTAAGTTAAGTTAAGTTAAGTTAGTCAGATTGAAGTTAGATTAGTTACGTTAAGTTAAGTTAAGCTAAGTTAAGTTAAGTTAAGTTAAGTTAAGCATTTAAGTTCGTTAAGTTAAAAAAGTTAAAATTTTGCCAAGTTAAGTTAAGTTAAGTTAAGTTAGTAGTAAAAGAGCGTGTTTTTAAGTTAAGTTAAGTTAAGAGGCGTAGCGTGTTTTCTTGATTTAATGGTCCCGTACTCCATTATAACATTTCATTGAAGTTAAGTTAAGTACTCCATTATACCATTTTAAGTTAAGAAGTTAAGTTAAGTTAAGTTAAGTTATCGTACTCCATTATACCATTTAAATTTAAGCGTGTTTTCATGTTACGTACTTCATTAAGTTAGTTGCGTGTTTCAGTTATAATTAATACCATTAAGTTGCATTAAGTTAAGTTAAGTTAAGTTAAGTTACGTTAAGTTAAGTTAAGTTAGATTACGTTAGCTTGAGTTTAGAAGTTAAGTTAAAAGTTAAGTTAAGTTAAGTTAAGTTAAGTTAAGTTAAGTTAAGTTAAGTTTAAGTTAAGTTAAAAAGTTAAGTTAAGTTAAGTTAAGTTAAGTTAAGTTAAGTTAAGTTAAGTTAAGTTAAGTTAAGTTAAATTAAGTTAAGTTAAGTTAAGTTAGAAGTTAGAGTTAACGTTAAGTTAAAAATGTTAAGTTAAGTTAACGTTAAGCTAAGTTAAGTTAATTACGTTAAGTTAAGTTAAGTTAAGTTAAGTTGCGTTTAAGTTTAAGGTTAGAAGTTAAGTTAAGTTAGAGTTAAGTTAAGTTAAGCTAAGAAGTTAAGTTAAGTTACGTTAAGTTAAGTTAGGTTAAGTTAAGTTAAGTTAAATTTAATTTAAGTTAAGTTAAGTTAAGTTAAGTTAAAGTTAAGTTAAAGTTAAGTTAAGTTACGTTACGTTAAGTTAAGTTAAAGTTGCGTTACGTTTAAGTTAAGTTAAGTTAAGTTACATTACGTTAAGCTAAGTTAAGTTAAGTTAAGTTAAGTTAAGTTTAAGTTAAGTTAAGTTAAGTTGCGTTAGTTAAGTTAAGTTAAGTTAAGATTGGTTAAGTTACGTTAAGTTAAGTTAAGTTAAAGTTAAAGTTAAGGAATTACGTTACATTAAGTTTAAGTTAAGAAGTTAAGTTAAGTTAAGTTAAGTTAAGTTGATTTAAGTTAAGTTAAGTTAAGTTAGAGATTAAAGATTAAGTTAAGTTAGTTAAATTAAGTTAAGAAGTTGCGTTAAGTTTAAGTTAAGTTAAAGTTAAGTTAAGTTAAAGTTAAAGTTACGTTAAGTTAAGTTAAGTTAAGTTAAGTTAGAAGTTAAGTTAAGTTAAGTGCGTTAAGTTAAGTTGAAGTTACGTTAAGTTAGCGAAGTTAAGTTAAGTTAAGTTAAGTTAGGATTAAGTTAAGTTAAGAGATTAAAGGGGATTAAAGTTAAGTTAAAGTTAAAGTTAAGTTAAGTTGAAGTTAAGTTACGTTAAGTTAAGTTAAGTTAAGTTATGTTAAGTTAAAGTTAAGTTAAGTTAAGTTAAGTTAAGTTAAGTTAAAGTTAAGTTAAGTTAAGTTAAAAGTTAAGTTAAGAAGTTAGTTAAGTTAAGAAGTTAAGTTAAGTTAAGATTGAAGTTGCGTTAAGTTACGTTTAAGTTAAGTTAAGTTCGTTCGTTAGCTAAGTTAAGTTAAGTTAAGTTAAGTTAAGTTAAGTTAAGTTAAGTTAAGTTAGTTACGTTAAGTTAAGTTAAGTTAAAATTAAAGTTAAGTTACGTTAGAAGTTAAGTTAAGTTAAGTTAATTTAAGTTAAGTTAAGTTAGTTACGTTACGTTAAGTTAAGATTAAATTTAAGTTAAGGATTAAGTTACGTTAGAAGTTAAGTTAAGTTAAGTTAAAGTTAAGAATTCAAGT